>PYXC01002370.1:1657500-2202500 GCA_015244755.2 Tenualosa ilisha | reverse complement strand
CACACACACACACACACAAGCGAGTGCTCAGATGGGTGGTAAGAGCCTGCGGGTTGGATGAAAGCCCTGAATTTAAAATGACATTTTTTGACGCCATACTCTAAATGGTACAACACACTTTTAGCTGTGCCACCCCCTCTCACTGCCCCCCTGGTTCACACCCCAGTGACAGAATGAGAGAGGGAGAGAGAAAGAGGGAGAGAGTGAGAGATGCTGTGCCCAACTTTGCCAGCCTGGTGTCGTGATGATTGGAGACGTTGCAGTGTGGGCTCCACACACATGGCTCCGTGGGTCACGATGGAATCAGTCGGTGGAGCCCCGCTTCCAAGTCCCCACAGACTCATTCACACACTGCTAAACCCACTCTCTCCATTTTTTCCCTCCCTCCCGCTCTCTCTTTCTCTCCCTCTCTCCATCTCTCTCTTTCACACACACACACACACACATGCATTTGCTCTCCCATTGTTAGCTGTTGGCTTAAGCGCCGAGCCCCTCTGCTCAGCTCGCCTGTCGTGGAGGATAGAGTTTGCACATGAGCGTGGAGGTATCTAAGCTCTGAGGGGGTGTTTTGTCACAGATGGAGGTGGCACCTTATTTTGTCACTGAGCAACAGCATCCAGCCGCCTACACCCTTGATGAATTTCCAGGTGCAACGTTTTGATAAACTCACGTGAAAGGAATTTTCATTGTAATTTAGAGAATGTTTCATTTGTTTGTTTATTAATTCACTAATGTGTTTATTTAAATAGAGACAATGGCACAAATATAGTAGCATTGTGTTGCTAGTCATAACACCTCTAAATGAATGTATTGGAACTTGTGCTAATTTTCACCTCCTTTCTCAGAATTCTAAAGAGGAACATAAGAACATTAAAATAGATAGACTTAAATGAATGCTTTCCACACATCCAAGAAATGTGTCAGGAATATTCATATGCATATTTGACACAGCATTGGTTGGTACTTAATGCCACAGTCAAGATCGCTATTTACATAATAAGGAAATGGAAGTACAACTGTAATGTATGGAATGTAAAAAAGCATGTTGAGTATTGTTTTTCATTTCTTCTGTATTCACATTGGATTACACGTAATGCTTGCAAATTTTTATTTTAATTCTACTGTCTCTCCGGAACTTACAGCCATTTTACTGAGCATGCTCACTATTGAAAGTGTCTAGTTGAACAATTACCACTTGTAGTTCCCCTGCTATACCTTGTCAGGGTTCAGTGTTTAACAGTGAGAATATGCTTGCAGACACAGGGTAGACAAAAGATTTTTTTTTTAAATGGTGAAATCAATATGCAGAACCAAGAGTCATCTTAACTCGTTCTGAATGATTTAACAGGTGAACACTGAACTATTGATTATTTTTGCTCTCATTTTAGGGATTTGACAGACATCATTTTCCATCTCTCTCATCGTGTGCTTTCAGGCCTTGGACAGACATCTCACCGACAGCACCTTAGCCTCTCTGCTGCCCCCCACTCCTCCTCCTCCTCGAACCAAAGCCTCCCACCCCCCCACCTGCTCACGGTGTTTCAGACAAAAAGAGATGCAGGAAGATAGAAAGAGAGCGAGAGAGAGAAAGTGAGAGAATGAGACGAGGCGAAGAGAAACACACACAAGAAGCAAAAGAAGAAGAGGGGAGGAGGAAGGGGGAGTGGGGGGAGCTGCTCGGGCCTCCGTGCTCCTGCCTCGACCACGGGTATTCTCGGGTTGATAATACGGCTGTTGGATGTTATTGCTTGAGAATACGCGTAGCTGAGAGGAAGCCATGTTCTTCACGACCGGCCCCACCACACTGCCAGAAGACACGCACATACACACACACACACACACACACAAACACACAAACACACACATACACACACACACATACACACACACACACACACAAAAACGCCTCTGTCTGTCAGCCCCCCGGCAAGGGATGCTGGGGGTACCGAAATCACTATAGACATGGACAGGCTCTTTTGAGCCTCTCCCTCTTCAGTTGTGGGTGAGTAGCAGCAACAGAAAGACTACACATTATTTCTCTCCCTCTCTCTTTCTCTCTCTCTCTCTCTCTCTCTCTCTCTCTCTCACACACACACACACACACACACACACAGAAAACCCACATCCATGCACAGACACACACAAAAACTGCCAACACAAACATAATATTCTGTCCATACATAACACATAAAATATGCAATATTTAAAAAATCACATAAACAAATTCACACATGTGCAGAGCTTCACACCTGAAAAAGGGTTGAAGCAGGCAACTTGACTCTTGACCAGGCAGAGAGAGGGAGAGAGAGAGGGTACACGTCCAACTGGCATCATGCATTTTATTGTGCCGGTGATTGTTCCTCTACTCGACAGATGCCCTTATCAAAGCACGGGGAGCAGAATAGGAAATCCAATAAGCGTGTGGTGGAGGGACCGGGGCTGGGGGGAGGTGTGTGCGTGTGTGTTTGTGTGTGTGTGTGTGTGGTGCATGTGTGTTTGCTATTGTGTGTGTGCATGTGTGTCTGTCAGTGTGTGCATTTGGGTCTGTGAGTGTGCGTGTGTGTGTGTGTGTGTGTGTGTGTGTGTGTGTGTCAAGGGGGCTGGTACATGATACGTGTGCAGCAGGGGTGCACAGGGCCCCCGTGGCTGGTGGCGAATAAGGTCACAGCCAAAGAGCAGGTCCAACAGGAGGCAGGTGCCATGCCTCAGCCACTGGGCTTCAACACAGGAGGGCCTTTTTCCCGTTACAGCTAGCAAGATGGAGAGAGGAAAGGGAAGAGACAGAGAGAGAGAAAAAGGGGGGATTGCAAAGAGGATAGCACAGAAACAGGCAGGGCAGACTCTATGTGGGCAGTAGCTGTGCTGGGAAGGTGTGTTGTGTGTTGTGTTGTGCTCTGCAATTCTACAATGCTTCAGTTTTAATAAGAAGCTCATTTAGGGGTGCTAAGCTAATTATTATTAATATATTATCTGAAGTCACAAGTAGTGATGTGGATGCTGGAAAAAGCAGGATGGCCAGCTGTTCTTAGTGGCCTGTCATCTTTTTTGGAAGTGTTTGTGGTGTTACAGAACCTACTAACACGGTGAAAACAGCAAGGAGTGTTTCAACATGCTTTTCTTTTTCAGCCCTTTACTCCTTAAAATATTCCAGGAAATTGGCTTCTGTTGCAGCGGGTCTTTTTCGCTCGCTCACAAAAGCACTATAAAGCATAAATGTTTTGGCTGCATTATTTTTAGTATTTTTCTTTTACTGTCCAGATGTCAGCGGGTGATACCACAGGGCCTTGGCCATCGTTTTCAGTATTTGTGTTCTTTTTTTTTTACAGCTCTGAGGCATTCATTTGTTTTTACAGGACTGACTGTAGGGCTGGGCAGGTATTGTGTTTCAGTTCAAATTTTGGACACATCCCATTCCGCCATGTTCCGCAAGTGTCTGGATGTACTGCACTGATTGTGTGCTTCATCTTCTCACACTAGTGTGTGCTTGAGCGTGTGCGTGTGTGTGTGTGTGTGTGTGTGTACGTGTGTGTGTGTGCGCGCGCGTGTGTGTGTGTGTGTGCGCACGTCAACCTGACATAAGGATTCCAAGTGATCCACCCCCCTCGCCTGTATTGACACGACAGGTTCTTATATCAGGGTGGCGTTTCACTCTTGTCTTATTTCATGGGGTGTAATAAGATTATACAAATCCCCCACCACACCCCTTATCTTCCTCCCTTTTCACGGCGAGAGGATGAGAGGCCTGATCCACCTTAGGCCTCTCTGACAGCAGTCAGAGCACAACCTCAGGAAGCACCGGGAGAGGGGATTCTTCACAGCATCCCCCTGAGAGAGGAAATGTTCAGCCTGCCACGTGTGCTCCTCTCTGAACAAGTGTGTGTGTGTGTGTGTGTGTGTGTGTTTCTGTCACTCAATTGTATGTATAGATAATGGCAAAGGTATTAGATGTAGAAGAGTTATTTCTTCATTTATTCCTTCTTATTTTAAAATAGAAATGTATTCCTTAATATCTGTTTTTTATTATTCTTTTATCCTATGAACTTGCAAAGATATAGTAATGTGTGTTTGTCAGAACAAAGAAACATCACACACACACACCCCCATACACCTTGTGCTCTGCTTTAGGGCAGAACCAAGGGATCACAGAGAAAGCTGGCCCAAAGGTGCCCCCCCTACACACACACACACACACACACACACACACACACAACCATTAGGGCTCCTGACGCTACCTACCCCCTCTCCTCTCCCCAGCCCCCCATGGCCTGCTCCCCAGAGCCCCCTCTCCTCACCTGATCTCCATGGCCCTGCTTGTAGGGATTCCGGAGGGAGCTGGCCCTGGGGGCTGCACAATGAGAATGAGTAAGCAGGGCTCTGACACGTAATGTGCTGATAACTCTAATTTCCTCCTCTATGGGTCACTCCATGGTAATTACCTTGTAATGCTTTCTCCCCGATAAACACAGTGGATGTGTGGCGTGTGCCTTTGTGTGAGTGTTTCTCTGTGTGTGTGTGTGTGTGTGTGTGTGTGTGTGTGCGTGCATGCACAGGCTATGTGTATGTGTGTGAGTGTTTCTCTGTGTGTGTGTGTGTGTGTGTGTGTGCGCACATGCATTGGCTATTTGTGTGTGTGTATTTGTGTGTTTCTGTGTGTTTGTGTGGCTTGGGGGTAGGGCACAGGAAATCACTGTGTAATAACAGCGCTCCTCATTATCCGCTGGTCCTTATCAGGCCCAGCCGTCGCGTATGAGACATGGCAGAGGAGTAAGTGCGGTGAACAGAAGGCCAGAGGAGCGCCATGGAGATCATGACTGTTATTGCAATGATTACGGCTATTTGTCACCGCGGCAAGTGAGAACGCGTCACATTTGCACCTTTTGCACGCGCTGCAAAATGTAGATATTTGCTGCCTGACTCCCATATGTGTAAGTGTGTGTGTGTGTGTGTGTGTGTGTGCTTCTGTTGTGTGTGCAAATGCTTTCAGAATAAATAAATAGATAAAAGATATAAATAAATAAGTGAAGTAACGATCACATGCATAGCTCTGGGTGCTTGGCAACTGAATCCTGTGGTTGCCAGGGCAACAGTTGCTGCAGAATGTGAGGTGATTGGCAACTGTGACAACGAGGAGGGAATGACTTTTGACCCTTCTGCTGACGAGGGGAGGGGTGGGGGGGTACATGGCAAGGGTGGTGTTGGGTTGGGGGGGGGGGGGGGGGTTGTTGGCGGTGTAGAGTGTATAAGAGATGGGGAGAAAGAAAAAGACAAATAATGATTTAAATATTCATTTTCTAGCAACCTCCTCTCACCTCCTCTCCTTCTCAGCTCTGTTCACTCTGTATCTCTCTCTCTCTCTCTTTCTCTTTCTTATTCTCTCTCTCTCATTCTCCCCCTTCCTCTGTCTTAAGCTAACAAAGAATCGCATACATGCACACACTCGGGCTTCGCTCTCCTTGCGGTCCTCCCCGCAGACACTCGCATTGTGTCTGGACCAGCACATCGCACCATCTCACCATCCCACCGCACTCTTTCCCCTCAGCATTGGGGTGGGGGTGGGATGCATGCTGAGGTTGTTGAGTTCACTTTAACAGACCTGTCCACTCCCTGTCTGTCTACTTCTCTCTCCCTTTCTTTCTTTCTCTCCCTCTCTCTCTTTCCTCCTCTCTGCCTCTCTGCATGGCTAAACTAATAAGTATGTGATTAATGGGTCTCTAATTGCTCTCTAATCTCTGTTAATTAGCACTGAGATTCCTTGGTGGCTGAAGGCAGCAACCTACCAGGGGTCCTCATTCAGGAACCACTCAACAGGAGGAGACAGAGATGGACAAAAAGATGGACAAAGAATGAAAGAGAAAAATGAGAGATGGAGGGAGGCAGGAAGGGAGTGAAGGATAGTGAATCTGCACTTTTGTGTTTTGCTGGGGGAAGGGCAAGCTGCGTGATATATTTGTTTTCGACGCATGCTAAGATGTCTAGAATTTATCGACATGGACGTGGTTTGGGTAAAAAAGTTTGCCTTATGTTTAGATAACCTTGAATGTAATAGCACTTAGGGATTTCTATAAATACAGTTTGAGCATTGAAAGGAATTCTGAAAACATGCATTGATTTTTGGACATGTAGTAAAGAACACTAGAACTGCTTATAAAAAAAAATAATCATACTCAAATTATACTAATCATTATTAATCATTATAATCCTTACTAATATTAAAAATGCTCCTTCTTTCAGATCACCCCTTAATAATATGTCACAAAAAAGCCAAGAAACCTCTACAACAAACGATATAAGCATCAGCATTTGACTGTGCATGTGTGTACGTGTATGTTTTTCCTTTCCTCTGAGGGGCTATAAGCCAGGCAGGATCAGTGCGGTCTCTGGGTAACCCTCAGTGACAGGTGAGCCCTGTCGGCCGTGGGACGCAGGCCGGCTTCCGTCACGGCCACAGATGCGACGGCTGCGACACGAGTCAAAACAAAGACGACCTGCATCACTCCACGGCCCACCTGTCACACAGATGCAGCCTTCAGCCCGCCGAGCCAGGAGCCAGGTGTTACCAATGGGAGTGGACCCACTCACACCACGTTCATATTTAGATGTGTGTTAGTGTGTATGTGTATGTGTGTGTGCGTGTGCATGTGTGTGTGTGTATGTGTAACTCAGAACTAAAATTTAAAGCTTGTGTGTTGTGCACTCCTTGTTAGTTCATTGTGTTGTAGCTTGTAGCTTGAATGTTATCCTCTTTTGTAAGTCGCTTTGGATAAAAGCGTCTGCTAAATGCCTAAATGTAAATGTAAATGTAAATGTAAATGTTGTGTGTGTGTCTGTAGGTGTGTGCATATGCCTTTCTCAAATGGCATTTAACTTGTATTAATGCAAAAGTCCTTTTGACATAGGGGATGGCTGTACATGTCTATGAGATAAAGAGACGCAAAAAATGTAAGGCAGTAATGTGATGAATGAGAGTCACAATAAAAAATATATTAGAACACTGTGCGCCTGTGCAAATGTATGTGAGCCTTCGCTGGGCCTTTATGCACGTGTAGTTTCATTTCTCCCAAGCAGAGTAGGATTTATGGCATGTTGTGTAGGTGTTCGTTTAGATTGTTTGTCAGACTGTTTATGGCACTACATGATGCACCCAACACTATCACAGCCCCTCTTCCCTGTTCGCACGCCTCCATAGGCACTCCCCCACACAAGCACGAGCCCAGCAGAATTAAGCAGCATTGACTCCTCATTTAAATACAGCACGCATACCAAATGGATATATGTTAAGCACTGGATAACAGCAACCAAGCCATATAGGATTATCACCACACTGACAGATTGTGATGATGGTTGGATACAATTGTTCAATGCTGATGCAATTAAGTAATAAAGCTACATTGATTAGTGTGTGTGTGTGTGGAGATACACATCTGTGCATGTGTGTGTTACCTCTTCACCTGTGTGTGCGCTCCTGGTGTGTGGTGAGAGGAGGACCCGCACTCATAGATCACATTGGTGGCATATTTAAATACAGATGTCACTTTATTTACTGCTGTGGAAATATACAGGCAATACTGCCACCTTGTGACTGCAAGGGGGAAATGCTGCAGCATCACTGTTGCCTACCAGCTAGCAGACGACACTGGCACAGGGCAAATATGAGACTAAATGTATTTCCATTTCAGTTCAATGGCAGGTTACTCTGAACCATAGTCTCTGTTGTGCTGTTCTATATGGATACAAAAACATTCTATATTCTTTACAAATATGGATCAGCATTGGGGATAAGCTGTAGTCACTCTAAAGTCTCCTCAGTTTGGAATTACTGAAGCCTGTGACTGATCTTTCTGTCCCTGTTAATTTCATGACACAATGAGTCGGGACAGATCTTGTCAATGTTAATATACATTTTTGGCAAATTGACCCCATTTTACAGAAGGAGCTATATCATCTCTGCATGTATTCTATGTTTTCCTTTCAACAGACACCAGTTATTAATGCTACATCATTCACATTAAATGAACACACCATGAATTGATTCACCAGACATATGCAAACTTTACACCAAATAAATTTAAAATGAAATAGCACACTCCATGTACTGTATGTACATTGAAGGAATTAACTAATGATCTAATGATACTAATAATACTGTATTTTCTTGAATGCTCATACGACAGCAGAACAAAGATACTTAATGACATATACTCACACAGCATCTTAAAAGTAGCCTTTTTATTAACAGTACATAAAATATTTAATGTGCTTAACATAGCACATATTGGAATTAAGAATTACTGTAACATTACATTCAGCAACAAAATTGTGCAACACTGTCCCATCTGAAGGCTGTCTGTTTAGCTAGATTAATAGTCAGAAACATGAAGAAGTAAAATTGCTTGTGCACATGCTGCCAGCATCTGACTGCAGATAATTGAACACATTTATAAAGAATGTGTACTACAAGATTGCACACAGTAGAAGACATTCCGAGACATGTATACTGAATCCACTTATGTGACATCAAGTGTACAGACAGTAGACTCTGTGGCATCCTCAAAGGTCCTGTCTTTGTTGTATTCAGATTGTGCATTGCCAGAAAACATATGGCTACAAGAACAGAATCTAACTGACAGAAATGGTAAATAGCTTTGTGGGTGCAGCAAAAATCTATTGAGATGTAGCTGAGGTACCTCATGATGAACTGTGCTGACTCAGCAACATCTTCCTGCTGCTGCTGCTGCTGCTGCTGCTGCTGGGTCTCCACTGAAGCGGCCATCAAGGCACTCTCCTATCTGTGCCTGAGCCCCTGAGGGTGACATGAACTATCTCTGCTCTTACAAATGACTCCTATCTGTGTCACCTGCACAGAAATATGATGTGGGAACAATGTCTTTGAGATGAGCCAAAAGTTCCACTGTATTCACCAAACCAGTAAATTCTGAAATTATAGCTATTTTATACAGTAATCACATTCAGTGCAGTACAACATAACACAAGTGCTGACCTTTCATGCAAATTCTGAGAAGCTTTTTCATTTTCAAAGGAAAATGTATTGCAAGATGAAAACAAATAGTCTGGTTATCATGTGGATGGAATAAACAATCATACATTGGTGAAGTGATGCCATTGCCATTTGTACCAGTGTGCCTTGGATATTAGGCCAAAATTTTTGTGGCCTTTTTCAAAGTTCATTAATTAGATCTTGCCTGGGTCACACGGTGGGACAGTCACTTTCTTCTTGTAACTGTTTATGGTAGTCATTTGTTTGGCCATAAAGTCAGATTAAGGCCTGAACCTTCATCTGATCTTAAAGAGATCCCTGGCTAGTAAGACATGTTGGCCTTTTAAGATGTTGGCGTCAGCTACATAAATATGGTTTAAAAACATTCTAAATGTTTAGTTTTCTTAAAAGTTTAGAAAATCCTTCCACTTGTAAATTGCCATTTTGTAAAAACTAAAGTGACATCACCTGGTTGAATCTAATCATGATCCAATCAAGGTGCAGCAATCAAGCTGGTGCTACACATAGACACCATCAATCGGCTTGTTTGAAATGACTGGCTCGCTGAGTGGGTGGCTTAAGGCAATGCATTCTGGACTTGCTATAGCGATGTTTTTGGACAATCTCGTCCAAACGTCATTGTGGGCCTCCCATATAGGACTTAAACCTTGCGGGATCAAAAAAAATACCTAAGACGCAGGCAGATGCGGCTACTCCAACTAGCCTAAACAAGAGGTCGGCAAATAGGCAGTACGCTACAACGGGGACCAGACTGTCATAGGTATCCACCAGCTTATGTCGTTGTTGTTAGATGTCATGTCAGCCAGCCAGTAGGACAGAAAGACATTTCAAACAAGCCCAGTCAGTATCCACCAGGTGAGAAATAAATGCAATGGCAGCTTGCAAGCTCTGCAAATGAAGGAACTTTCTAAAACTTTAAAAAAAAAAAAAGAAGCATTTGAGTGTTTTTACATCCTGGTACATATAGCAGATATCAACATCAGTCTTTACCAGTCCGGGATCCTATTAAAGACTGCCTTTATGTCTTGAGAAAGCAAAGAAATATTGGTTCTCGAAAGCAGATCCTGCTGTGGACCACTGACAGACACTTTCATTTAGGCTGTAGTTTAAAGATTTACTTCATCTAAACCAATCCCACAGTGATTTCAGGTCCGACAAGTTGTGTGGAATGTTGATAAACCTGGAGGCCTACACCTACTTTCTTAGAAACAAGTTTCTGAAATAAACTAGAAAGCTTATCAAAGAGAGTGTTATGATCAATAGGCTGCCAACAAGTAAAGATTATCAGGATCGGAGGAGGGTAGGGCTCTCCACTGTAGATACTGTAGACTGTACTCGTGGGCCTCATCTTTAGTCCTATGCTCTCTCTTGCTCGCCCATGCATGACGGACTGTTCCACTGCACACTTTGGCCGGTTTGTTGGAGGAAGGTGTGGCTTAAAGAAGGGGTGTGCGTCTGAGGCGTGGCGATTAGCCTGGTTAGCGTCACAGTTAGGGAAAGCTGTCAATACCAAAATAAAACGGATTAGTAACCTCTTGCAACATGATTTTCGATCTGATTAAAATCTGCTAACTTCAGAATAGGTCATCATCATTTTACTGGAGGCCAACTAGTAACAGCCGAATGATTTCTTCAGTGTAACATCCAAACACTGTGCAGTCCCTGAAAAGTCTGCTAGTAGGTTGCTCCTTGTTAGCATACTTGCTAGCGAAGTTCATAAAGTAACTGAAGAAGACGGCAGCAGAACAGCGCTAGAGACGCATAGTGACCTATGCGACTGCCATTAGGTAAGTAACAGTCTTCTGCTTTTCCACTAAACTGTATAGAGCTATTCGACTGAAAAGCAAGTAACCGCGTGTCCTTGTGATGTGATTACCATATAACCACGGTTACAAATCTTGTGACCGCAAGATTTCTGTGTTGGGTTTTTTGAGGAGAAGCAACGTCGGCACTTTGAAAGCAACAGTGAGGTTGTTGGTTCCACAACAGCGATGAAAACCTTTGTTTCGCACAGTCTTCTTGTGCAGGAAACACACTGAGCCTCGGAACAAATGACTTGGGGATCTCAGCAAACTGGCTGTCGAAAATCGTCTGCAGAAACGTTATCACGCGCTCCCGAAAACAAGGGAGGACAACAAGGCTGTGCTGGTTAGCTGGCTGGCTGGCTGGCTGGCTGACTGGATGGTTATGTATCCTACGGTTACCGTTGGTCGATCTGTCTTCTTATTGTTGCGCATGACTTATGTTTTGTGTTTTATTTTTACTCTTGTCCGCATTTTACATTGATTTCGACTTAACACAACAACTAAGAAGCTGTACTGGTGTCTATGATTATTGTGTTATGTCAAAATCATAACAGTCGGTTTTGAAAAGCAAGGGTTAACGTTATTTCGGATACCCGAAAAGACGTACATGTAAGAGGGATGAGTAGGCTACTTTAAATTAGAGTCCCAGTGAGGCTCAACTGTTAAATGCATTTTGGAAGGGGGTCTGACATGCCTTATGACATTCCACGCATGAATCCTAGGTCATAGCATGCTCACAGCACGAACAACCCGTGAGCAAGCACTTTCAAACTTGAAATTCTCCTCTTCACCAAATAAACACCGCCATTAGTTTTTTTTATTGTGTAGTCTGTAGTGTATGTTTTATGCCTATGTTTTAAGCCATTAAGTCAGTAAAGTGGTGTGAAGTTATAAAGGTTATATTACACACCGCCTTTTCCCAAGTAGGTCAATGGCATAGTCAAAGATGCGTTCAATTCATGAAATTCCTCCAGCACGGAAAGTGCCTGTCTTCGGCCGATTGAGAAAGCAACCGTTGTAGCATTCTGTATCAATTTAGCTAGAAACATTACTAAATTATCTGCTTATGCTGTAATGCAGAACCATATAATTTTCATATTGTCTGCTGAAGGGGGCAACTTGGCTTAGCTCAAACAACACTCCACCAAAATAAAAAAAACTTGGCTTCTGAGATCAGTGTGCTTATGGTTATGTGTTTCTAACAGTGGTTTAGAAGCAGTATGCAGTCATGACGGAGGTGTTTTTGTGGTATAAATAGATGTACTGTATAGTATGTGACTGTGGGACAAAGGTTACACTGAAATGATTAAGGAAAGTATGACGTTTCTTTACCTACAGCCAGTCATCTAATCGGTGATCTCCCCCTTAATCAATTGTGCCATTGTTTCTTACAATTAGCTAAATAAAGATTTTGAAATCAGCATAAGGAGAGTAGTGTTGCACCATAGGTATGCTAAGCCAGTATTGCACTGCCGGACATGATGTAGGCCTAGACCCCCCAACACAAATCTGAAAGTGGACACAAGTCTCTCTGGCCAGTGTTTTGAAATGCGACACAGTGAGTAGGATCCTTGAAGGGAGACTTGGATCCCTCCTCAAAGAGAGATATGTACAGAAACCCAAAAGAAAACGAGTTAAAAGAGTTATTTTTCCCATAATACCCATTTCCTGGAAATAGTGAGGCGTGGAAGCTAATTTTGCTGACAGGACAGAATGTAGCCACTGTTGGTTTCGATGTTGCAAACAACAACTTCTTTATTGATCAGATTTATTTTTCTCACTGGTCATGGGAATTTTGTTGTTGTGATGTTCTTGTTACGGTAAATGAATTGGGGTGTAATGTAACTCTGCGTGTCATTCCTCTGCGTGTCATCAGGAGAGAGCACTTGAAGGCATTGACCCCTTTGTCTTGAGAGGGCTCAAATGTACACGAGGGGGTGTACTACAAAGCGAGGTTACTGGCTAACCTGGATAACTTCAGGTGTAACTGCTGATCTCCAAACAACATGTAATTTCAGAAACAACAGATGGTCAATGCAGTGTTCTTTTGGAGATCAGTGGTTACTCCCAAAGTTACCCGGGTTAACCAGTAACCTTCATAGTATACGCTTCATAGTATAGGCCCCAGACTGTTGGACACCCCTAACACTTTCCATCTTTCTCTCTCCCTCTCTCCCTCCCACCCTCCCCTCCTCTCCCTTTCCCTCTCTCACACACACCCACACACAGACTGTTGGCCCCACAATCCCTCTCTACTTTTATGCCATTCTTCATTCTTCCTATTACTTGTTGGATTGCATAGCTTCTCATTCATTCACCAAATCTCTTGCTTCACCCAGACAATCCGATTTTTCCTCATAATTGCAGATCCATTGTTTGGGTTTTTTGTTGTTTTGTTGGGCTTTTTTTCCTTGGCAAGTTATTTTTGTTTTGGACACGGAACACCATGTAATCCTCTTTCCAGATATTTTTTGTAAATGCCTCTCTTTTTTCCCATAGTTATGGCTTTTCTGCTCTCATTCCCAGAGCACAGATAATAACTGGCTTTTCTAACTTTCCTCTCAATTTAATGCCATGGTTCAACTTTGCTGTGTGAAATGCAGTAGGCTATTCTTTTGCCTGAGACGAGAAACCACACATCTCGTACTATAGGTTGGTTTTGGGTTGTATGCGCAACACAGTGTAACCGTACCAATTGTCTGCTCCCTGCCCTGCCTCAGGTGCTACTAAGGTTCCGTTTTTCCGCGTGCCATCTGTAATGGGTAATCTGTATACACACTAATTGTCCTACATGCACTAGAATGAATCAGAGATAAGAAATTGAGGAATGTCATGTCACCACCATGATCACCATAACTCATGCCTCTCTCTCTCTCTATCTATCTCTGTCTCTCTATCTGTCTATCTATTGATCTATCTTTCGTTCTTTCTCTGTTCCCCAGTGTCAGGTGAGAGATGGAGATGAGAGAGCTAACGGTGGTGGCTGGGAGCTTTGTGGGCTTCCAGTTGCTGTATTCCGGAGTGAGCCCTGTCCTCTCATCAGTGCTCACCGAAGGCTATGGCCGTCTTCCACCCACCAAACTCAATGAGTGGAACTCCAGGTAAAACACTGTTGTTGACCAGCTTCCAACAGAAACCAGTTTATTTAGTCAGTCACTTACTCATTAACTCAATCAGACTTACTTACAAACACACATACCAACACAGAGTATGTAATCTATCCATCCTATTAATCAACTACTATTTTTGAATCATTGCGTCCTCTCCAGGCCCTCCAGAGATGGAGTGGTCAAATAAATTTGGTGAGCTTTGTCTCAAGGGTCATTGCTCTGATGTTGCAAAACGATCCTCACCAGAGTCGTCCACCCATTTTGGCCCTGTGATATCAGTGCTCTTGACCCATAGTAACCTCTTGTCCTGCCATTCTGCCGAAGAGCTATTTGCACAGATAATCAGGGTGTATCTTCAAAGTGGGTGAAGTGGCCTCTGTCTATGAGTTATGAACTGTGACTGAAGTTTGTGTGCAAACCT
This sequence comes from Tenualosa ilisha, assembly GCA_015244755.2. Lineage (NCBI taxonomy): Eukaryota > Metazoa > Chordata > Actinopteri > Clupeiformes > Clupeidae > Tenualosa > Tenualosa ilisha. The sequence continues at coordinate 2,188,148 of PYXC01002370.1, read as the reverse complement.
GTCAGGCACCTGTTACATAAGGGTTATGCGAACCCTTACTGCTAAGTTGTCAATTGCTTCCACAGATGTGGGCAGATTCAGAGTTCCAATTTGACATAGCTGGTATGTTGCCAACTAGATTATGTGTTTACTTTTGGCAGATTTGTCAGGTTGGTGTCTCCAACACCTAGTTTGTTTATTTTATGCTAAGTAAAGACACTGTAACTTTGTCTGTCCAAAAAGTAGAACTGTCTCCATAACCTAAATAATATGAATGGTAGTGATGACTACACTCAGACTTTAGCCATTCATAATGTACTGGAAACGGTAATGTGATTTGCTACTGAAGGTGCTACTGTAAGATTTAAGGCTGCCAAGTAAGTGACTGTGTGTGTGTGTGTGTGTGTGTGTGTGTGTGTGTGTGTGTGTGTGTGTGTGTGTGTGTGTGTGTGTGTGTGTGTGTGTTTGTGAGTGAGAGAGAGAGAGACTTTGTGTGTATGTGGCCGAGAGAGAGGGAGAGACAGATAATTTGATGCCATACTTCTGCCTTTAAAGATAAAGTGTTTCAAAGCTTCAGCTCCCTTTGCCAGTCTTGATAGCGGTGTGTTCAGACTCCATTGTATAAGCAGCAGGAACTGCCCTCCACCGTTAATCCTGTGCATTTAATCAGGCAGAGTAGCAAGGTGGATTTGTGTTATTTGACAGCAATAAATAACACTAATGCAAGTGCATGAATTGCTATTCGTTACAAATGTTGCACAATTCACAATTTCTCTCTCTCTCTCTCTCCCCCTCTCCCTTTCTCCCTTTCTCTTTCTCTCACACACACAAGCACAGACACAAGAATTGATGATCCTCATTCTCTGTTTGTCCCCAGGACGGTGTCCACTGTCCATGCCCTTATCGTGGGTCTCTTCTGTCTGTATATCTTACGCTATGATGATGCTGTGAATGCAGACCCTGTCTGGTAAGAACCCTGCACCCCACAATCTCAGATCTCTCTCTTTCTAAGACAAGTCCTTCTCTATGCAAATCACCATGAAATCTACACATCCTTCGGCCTGAACTGTCTTGTCTCGTTGGGGACATGTTGAGGATTTCCCTTTTCAATGTTTCTTGTCTGTCTTTTTTCTCTCTCTCTTTTCATTTGACTGCTGCCTTTCCGATCTGCATCTCTGATTCCTGCACAAAAAGACTGGTAACTCACCCCCTCCCTCATCTCATCCCAGTTATTCTCTCTCTCTCTCTCTCTCTGTCTCTCTCTGTCTTTCTCTCTATTCCTATCCCCCTCTTTCTGTCCTCTTGTGTCTACAGAGCTCTTGACTAGCATGTGTTTAGCGAGAAGCCAGTCAATATATCTTTCTTTCTACCCCCACTCACCAGTGTCATTGGCCTTCCTGTGTAGCTCAAATTCTACTCTGTTTCCCTCTCTCTGTCTTACATTCTCTCTCTCTTTCAGTATGTAAGAGTCTCTTTCCCTCCCTATGTCTCTTTTCCTCTCTCGCTCTCTGATCAGACAGGGTTTGGTCCTGCCAACAAGGCTGCTTTTCATAGGAAACAACAGTCACCCAGTCTCACTAGGGAAATACACTCGCGCGCACACACACACAGACAATCATACATTCACACACTTTCTCACACTTACACACTTTCTCTCTCTATCCATCTCTTCTCACTCTCTCACAGGCAGATGCACACATACACACACACACACACACAAATGTGCACACACAGGCACATTCTCACTGGCGCACTCAACACTCCCAGCTCCCCACATCTGATCAGTTCCTGAGTGCCATTGTCCCTCTGTCTCCTTGGCCCAGTGTTGCTGATGAAGCGAGAAGGGGAGTGAAAGAAGGAGTGTGTGTGTGTGTGTAAGGGGGGGGGGGGTAGATTTACTCCCTTTCTCTTTTAAATCCCACACACACACCCCACCCCACCCCACCCCATGTCCACCAGGCTTGTCTAGCAGGAGCCTTTGTCTGTTCTCACTTGCCTTTTCTCTTCCTCTGTCTCTCTTTCTCTCCCGAGTGTCTCATCCCCCCTCTAGTCCTCTCCTTCCACACTGTTTTCACTCTGTGTCTGCTCCATTGTCCATCTGTCCATGCATGTCTGTCTGTCTGTCTTAGTCTCTCATTGCCTAGTTTCATTCCGCCTAACAGCCACAGGTAAGGCCGTTCAGACTATAACGGTACAACATGAAGGAATTGGTTGGATTTTGAGGATTCAAAGCAAATTATACTCAAAATTCCCAATGCGCAAGTTTGACACGAGGCTAAAATAAAATTGGATTTGCAATGATGTACCATGCTACTAAAAGTGTCAGTCAGCTGGCTAGGCTGTTCTTGAATTCTTTTCATCATGCCTTTACGCACTCTTACATGAAGGGAAACGCTGGGCCATGTTTTCTGTGCCTTTTCTGACATGGTTTGTCGCACCTCTTTTTTTTCTGATTTTCTGTCTGTTTTTTTCATCTGTTTTCTTCATTAGCAGACCTGTGCCTCTTCCTTGTCCCCTCATACCCTTTAGCAGCAGCTAGTGTGTAGCTTTCATTTTTTTCCCAGCTTTGGTTTTCTACACTGAACCCATTGCTTTTACACAATCTGACAGCAGTGCCATTTTGGCCTCCTGTATCTCGGGTGTTGATAGTTCAATCGCGGCCTGAAGCAACCAGATAGGGTTTTATCTTGAGCGGGCCCTATGTGGTTTAACCGATGTATGCTTAGGCATTGCAAAATCTGGAGGTTATCTCAGCTGGGTGTGTCAAACTGTGTGTGTGTGTGTGTGTGTGTGTGTGTGTGTGTGTATAGATGTGTGGATCTACACTAGAAGGCATTTGCTAATAATAGTGATCTCTGGACCTGCCCTGTTCATGTGAAATGAATTTATGTCCTGCATGGTCACTGTCATTCTGCTATATATTGTTTCCCAGTCTACATAAGGCCTCCTCACCTCATACGGTCATCATTTCTGGTTTGATTCAGGGTTTTGAGCGGGGTCATAGGGTCCTGATAATGTTAGCATCTGACATTTGCTTCCCCTCTTGGAACTGAACTGTACAAATGCTGATTACATCAGGCTTGCATTGCGCTTATATTCCTACGCCTCTAAAAGCAATGTCTACAGTGCTAAGAATGTGCATGTGTGCTAACTTGATTCGGTTCTGGTTCTCAGAGGGCTTGATGTTTCAGCGATAAAGGAGACAGTTCTACTCACTGGGCTGGAACATAGTTGGGTAGATGGGTGTTGGTAGGTCTTTCAGGTCGGCCGGGCTGCTCAGTAGGCAAAGTTCATGCAGGAAAGGTTGTGAAATGTTGACCCTTTGTCGTGTGTGTGTGTGTGTGTGTGTGTGTGTGTGTGTGTGTGTGTGTGTGTGTGTGTGTGTGTGTGTGTGTGTGTGAATGAATCCACAGCCAACAGGTTGCAGTCTCAAGCAGGCATGTGTGTGAGTGCATAGTTGTGCATTACAATGATCCGCACATCAGGCCAGGCCAGGCTGGCTCGTGTTTTTGTTTGGAGGTGCGTAGCGCCTATGAGTGATGCTTAGGGTGCACTCAGAGTCCACTGAGGTGTAGGGTTTCAGCCTCTACCGGCTCAGACACAATCCCCCCCAGTGCACCGCCACTGGACACCTGCAAGCAGCTCGCTATCCATTACAGGATCGCTTTACCACGGTTAAGAGGGTTACGCGTGCACAAGGACACAGTCCCAAACACACATGTGCTTGCACACACACACACACACACACACACACACGCACCTACACAAAGCACACTAACAGAGACTGGCCCATGCTGCACATGTTCTGGTTTGTAATTGATACAGTACACCTTGACCTCTCTAGAACATTTAGCTTTGATGTCGGAGTTCCCCTTGCATTCACGTCTGTAGTATGTAGCTCCATACATCAGCATCCCTCTAATGGTCGGTTAGATTTAAACATCTCCCTGCGTCCTCCTTTGTGGTCCTAGTAGGGAAATTAGGCAAGTATTTTCCAGCAACATTTTAATAAGGAAATGGTGTACCAACTTAGCACTGAATGCAAGAAGTTGGAATCATCATGTCACTTCTGTTTTTGCCACCAATCCAAACATTGCAAAGACAAGCCCGCTATTATTGCCCCATCTATTTAAACTGGAATTGGCCTTGATGTTTGGAAGGCTTGCAATTGCTGTGAAATGAAAATAATAACTGCCCTCAACTGCCAGCAAACAACACAGAAGTAACAAGCCTGTTTTGAAAATGTAAGCAGTACAACGTGTACATTATGCTAAGTAGCCAGAAAAATAAACGCTCAAGTAAAGTATAGATACTTAAAAAATGCTACTTGAATACAGTACTTAAGTAAATGTACTTTGTACTTCCCTATCCCTGGATACTAGTTTTAACCCTTCTAAATAAGCAGGCAGGTTCAGTAGGCAGCTTACGGCCTCTCACGTCTTATAGGGAGCAAAACAGGATTAGTTTGAGTTGCATCCTGAACCAAAATTGCAAACAAGGAACTAGAAGCTACAACTGAGACAATGCCCTTAAACCAACAGCCACACTCTCCACACCCAGTCAGCATAATGGCGTCAGCAAACTGTGTCAGACAGTGTCTGAACAACTTGTACGTACCACATGACATTGTAACCATGGGATGAAAAAATGTCTAAGACAGTGGCATCCCTGCTGACCCAAAACCTTGACATTATAGTTCTGTACTGCACAAAATGGCTTTGTAGGTTTATGCGCTATGTTCCATATTCCCATGTAGGTATAAAGTGTCCCTGATTTTTTTTTCATGAAAGTAATGGATTTGTTTCTTTTGGATTTGTTTAGGGGAGATCCCAATCTGGTCAAACTTAATGTGGCCATAACATGTGGTTACCTAATCTATGGTGAGTCTGAAACACAGTGCGCCTCAGCTTAATCATTAATCATCATCAGAATGTCAAAGACAAGGTACTGATAGTTTGTGTGCTCCTGCATGTACTCTTCCTCCAGACCTCGTGCTGCTGGCCTGTAACTGGAGTACAATGGGAGACAGCTTTTTCGTTTGTCACCACTTGGCGGCGCTGTATGCCTATGGCTATGTCCTGGTGAGTACTATCTACGTGGGATACTGTTGTTGATGGCTCTCTTAATTAGAGATAAATGTATTAATCCGTGACTTATTAATGGAGTGAGTGATTAGTTAATTATTAATAATTACTTATACATTAATAATTAATAATGTATTATTCTATTGCAGGAACTCCTCAGGATTTAGGAGGATGTGGTTTCTCATTGTTCCGTTCCATTTCGTTTCATTTATCTCTTACCAACATTTCTTTCTCTTCCTGTTTTGCTGCAGACTCGTGGTGTGCTGCCATATTTTGCCAACTTCCGTCTCATTTCAGAGCTGTCCACCCCATTCGTCAATCAGAGGTGCGTCCAGTTAATCCTCTTGAAGTATTGACCTGATATAGATGTAGCCTCAGGAACTCTCTTTAGAGTTATGATTTTTCTCATGCGTATTTAATGCTTTTATATATTAATAATAATATTATTGCTATTAGTAATATTAGTAATAATAATAATAATAATAATGTGTTGAAGATGTGTAGCAGTTTCTTGTCTTGGTTGTATCAATGAATGTGCAGACATTAAAGAAGTAAAGTGTTATAATGGATGTATAGTATTTTATCTCTTTATCTTGTTGCTTTGTGTGTGTGTGTGTGTGTGTGTGTGTGTGTCTTTGTCTTTCACCCATGTGTAGGTGGTTCTACGAGGTCCTCCACTACCCACGTTCCGACCGGCTGGTGGTGGCCAACGGTGTTGCCATGACGGTGGTGTTCTTCCTTGTGCGCATCGCCGTCATGCCATCCTACTGGGCAAGCGTGTTCGCCACGTTTGGTACGCCTGCGTTCGAGCGGCTGGGTCCGGGCCCCCAGGTGGCCTGGATCGTCTCCTGCATCTGCCTGGACGTGCTCAACACTGTCTGGATGTACAAGATCGCCCGCGGCTGTTACCGCGTGATAACCGGCGCGCCCAAGCGCAAAGCCAAGGCCAGCAATGGGGATGGGGGCAAGGAGATCCACATGAACAACCACACAGACTAAGGCCTGACTGACATCTGGGGGAGGATGAGCAAGTGTTTCTGGATGGACCAGGCAGAACTGGTCCCAGAGAGTAAAGGTGGAGAAGAGGACAGTCTTTGCATCAATCAGTTCCAGTGATTATCAGTGACTATCACAGCAGCCACATGGAAGCACACACTTGGACTTCTTGTTGTTGAGTTTTGATTAGCATTGGTGTTGAGGATAGGAATGCACACCAGCAGATGACATTTCCTGTGAGCCAGTAATGGTTATTTCAATTGCTCTTAGAAAGTATATGTCGCTTGCAAAGAGCACAAATGTCTCCCCTTTGAAGTCTGAACGAAAGCCGTGTTCACCAACCCAAGTGCCTGCAATGCTCCTAAGATAGGAATCCTAGCCTTACTCATGGTGATAACTATAACACACACCTTCCTGAACCATCAGCTCTTCCCATGGTTCTGTTATCCAACTGTCTTCATCTCTCTCCCTCCTCTTATTCATACTACTAGTTTGGGGACTTCAATTCACACTTGCTGTCATACACAGACATAAACACATAATCTCACACACACTCTCTCTCTCAGCCTCCTTCCCTCTCCCTCCCTCTCTCTCTCTCTCTCTCTCTCTCCTCTCTCTCTCTCTCTCTCTCTCTCTCTCTCTCTCTCTCTCTCTCTCTCTCTCTCTCTCTCTCTCTCTCTCTCTCTCTCTCACACACACACACACACACACACACCACTGTGCCTCTTGATCTGGTAGTCCTCCGAGTGCTTTCTGCCAGCCCAGCAGTCAGAGTTGCGCCAATGAAGATCACCAGCTCTCCTGTAGCCTTCGAAGGTGCCCCTGTTTCCACCCAATTTGTCACCAGCTCACTGAATCCTGACACGTGAATCCTGACACGGATGGTCACTCTCTCCCCTGTGGTTGCACTGGGTTTCAGTGAGTTGATTTTAATCTTTAAGAATTTTCCCCCTCTGTATAAAACCCAAATCCCAGTTGTTTTTCTACACACTCGACAGACATGAGGTGATCAAAACAGTGACTTGTCTTAATCTGTGTCATAAATTCACAGCCATCTGTGAAATAGGTTAAATCCATCCATTTTTTTAATGCCATGCTACCTCTGAGTCCACCCTGTCTTACAAAACCAACCAAGCAAACCAACCAGAACACAAATCTCGGTCATAGTTTTCCAAGCATTCTTCAAGACCAGAGTCCTGTGATCTGGAGCCCTAAGGCTCTGACTGATCTCAGAGCCGCCTCACTTGGACCTCCACATGAAGTCCCTTCCTGCTCTGAAAAGCACAAGCAAGACCGGCTCACCATACATTCTCAGGCTTCTCAGGCCAAGTGGTCTCTATGTGCAGATACGGCTGCCCTCTACGGTTGCAGATGTTCTTCTCTAAGTGATTGGGAAGGAGCATGTGTGTATGTGCTCCCTTCCGAGGAGATTTGGGCGCCTGCTCCTGTGGCTGCCTTTGCGCGAGTGTGTGTGTGTGTATGTGTGTGTGTGTGTGTGTGTGTGTGTGTGTGTGTTTGGAGTCTGTGCCTTTTCCAGCCAGCCACATGGTGCTTTTTCATTTACAAACTGAGGGGGTGTCCCCCTTCCGTCTGGTACAGAATGATGTCATGGATTCCAGGATGAGATTGCAACAGGGGGGATGCAGGGACCCTGAGGGAGGGAGTGCCACACAGTGCCAGTAACAGACTCATGGGACTCAGCTGGACTTTGAGCTCACCTCGGTTAAACCTTCAGAATCCAAATCCAGTCACAAACTACAGTATGTTTCAGAAAGCACTGATTCTTTTTTTTGTTTGTTTTAATTGTCATTCACACTCGTGGGTGTGAGTTGGGTAGGGCTTGTCAAATGCCCGCTATAGGACGGGGGCACCTGTAGTCCTCTTAGAGGTCCAAATGTGGCATTGGAGGTATGATGCTGCTCTAGGTTGACATGTCTCCATACATATCTCTCTTGTCATGCACTTATTTGGTTCTCCTCTCCAGCCTAGTATTATACTGTGTTCCTTCCCCTCACCTGTCATTTTTGAGCCAGTATTTTATCTTGTAACACATCAGGTCTAGCTCCAGTGAGTATTGTAATCGATGTTGGGCATATACCTGGCTGTTGGTGGCTGTTAGGATGAGAAAAGTTGGGAAGAGTTTATTCTTTGTACGCCAACAACATAGCTGCATCTCTTTTTCTCCCAAGCATGGTTGTAATTAAAGCTGTGAATTGATGTATGATAACTATTATAATTTCTAATCATCTCAATGATTGGGATGAGAGATTTGTGATTTGTGACTTTCTATAGGCAAAGATTGTTTGTGGTGGTTGTAGTGAGCTGCATGACTTTGGAGCTTGCTGTGAAGTCCTGAGAATCGAGTCTTTGTCTTGCGGTACATTCTCTAAACTGGATTTGCACAAGAGATGCTTCATGGTATGAGCTACGTCATGTTATGGAGCTGGTTATTGAATCTTTTATAAATCTGCATCTTCCCATTTATTCTGAGTGAATAGAAACCTTTTTTTTTTTTGCAGTTACGTGGAAAAAATGACAGTTTTTCAGAAATTTACTGCCATGATTGGTACTGTAACAAAGCCCTCCAGTTGATGTAATCTTGGTTTATTTGGACAAAAAGGATTAGAGGTGAATTAAATGGTTAAGTACCTTATCAATATTACTGTGTTATGTGATACTAGGTATTGAGCATTGAACAAAGACCATTACAAATCTAAGAGCATGCCTTGCTCAGACGATCAGATAAAATTCAGGTTGGCAAAGTGCTAATATGTTTAGCATTATGAAGTTTTTGCGTAAAATGTGCTTCTTAGCTTGAGCCGAGGAATAGTGTATCAACAATAACAATTATTTGTAGCCTCTCTATAAGCGGAGTAGGCTACTCTTATCATTTTATGTTACGCAGTCTTAGATTGCAGTGTGCTATATCAGTGTTGACAATACGATGCAAGTTAAATGAGTGGCCCTCTTTCTTTATCCAATCTGTCAGTCCGTCTATCAGTAGTGTTATTGTAAAGGGCCAGCAGAATACTTTGCAGTAATGACTAGGCCGTAAAGGAGAGAATACCAGCAATAATAACTAATGATTAGAACGGTGAGGACAATGTTGTTGATAATAGAAAGGTAAACCAAATGTTGGAAATCTGTAGCTGAAATGATGTAGAAGTGCAGAATGTTTGTTTGTTTTAATGCAATGCAGATGTTCTTTTTTTCTGGACATTTTTAATGTGAAATGTTTTCTACACCAGTTTGCTGGTGTCCACTCTCACCACTCTGTGAGATAGACTTCTGTCTATGACCACTACTAATGATGTAAAGGTAGCGATCAGAGTTGGAGATCTACTTGAAAGTGTTGCTGTTCAATAAATTCAAGAACAGACACGTCTTTGCTTGAAATTTCACCTATAACACTCAAAGCTAACCTGGCTGTTCAAGGTCCCTTTGTTATATAAATATTTACATTTCATTTACCTCTTTGTTCATTTTGGCACAATGGCATAAGAAGGCACAATGTGAAATTGTAATGATTTATTATTTCAACAGATATAGGTATGCTTCAAAAACCCAGAAGTGCAATATTTCTTCAGCAATCAAAGAGTCCAGAACATTCCATTGATAATAGAATGCAACAGAGCCAGAGCCTCAGACCTCTCATGCGCCTTGGCTCTGAGGAGAACATTTTCACAACAGGTGTCTGTATTGCATCACGTACAACAACAAAACCAAGCATAATGCTGACCGTTGTCCTCACCAATATGTGGGACTTGACCCTGCTGTGCTACCTGATGCCAGCTCACCCCAGGTCTTAATAACAGGGAGAGTGAAGCCGAGCCACTGTTTGGACTGTGATTGAAACCAGCTCCCCTCCACACTCTCCGGTCAACGGGCTGGGTCGAAGCAGCCTGGAGAGCTTTTACCAAACATGGTCACATAGTCTAGCAGAGACTCAATGAAATCTGCCCTTCCACACAGACTTTAGCAAACACCCTCACTCTCCAGGGCCCATGATGTCCCTGAGCAAGTGTGGTAAATCAGGGATGTCTGCGTCATCTTGTAACCTACTTGGTCGTATATTAGCTGTTCCTACTTTACAGTCCATACAGGCTCTAATAACATGAAGGCATTTGTTTACCTTCCTCCTAAAAAGGAATGTATTGTTCTAAAAGTATCTTTTTGAAATGGTCTAGAACTGAGAAACTTTCATTTACTCTCTTTACTTAATCAGGTAAACAATTGCATTACCCTACAGCCAATGCTAAATTAGAACATTTTTTAAAGTTGGATGTTTTCCCAGACAGAAATCAGCATTCCTTACTGTAAATATCCATTTTAAAACTATTAGTTTGAATGGTTTCCAAACCCTTTGAATTCTAGAGAGTTCTTTGGAGACAGTGTTCTTGCTTTGGAAACAGTTTGATGGGTTATAATCTAGCACGAAGCTCTAGATATCAGTGTCAAGGGAGCACCATGCACAGTCCAGCATATCGTGAATGTGCTGGAATTGTTTACACTTTTATTCAGAGTGAACTACCGGTGCTTGCACAGACAAACAGACCAACCAATCATGACTCCCAAGGGCCAGGCTCATGACTTTCTTAGCTTTGAAGGTTGAGGCAGGCTTCTACCATAAATAGCCAGGCAGACTGGACTGTTCTGAGGAAAGGAGGAGAGGACTGAAGGAAGCTGAGTGGAGGGGGGGTTAGTGTAGAAATGCTCTTGTGTGATGCTCCTGATGTCATCTGACTTACTCTCTTCTCTTGCTGCACTGGAACACACACAGTCAGAAAACTGAGGCAACTACCATGTGCTATCAATTCTACTGAACATTTAACATTTAAAGGACTGGTCAAATACTAACCTCTTAACCCATTCATGTTAGGTATATTTCTTTAATATTGGATTTTCTGTACAAGTCATGTAGACGGTACTCTCATCAGTTATCCCTAATGATCTTTCATTTTGCAATAACTAACTATTCAAGGTGCGCAAGGATATATACAAATATTTCACAAATTAGCAATTCCCTACATCTCGAGAGTTTTTTTAAACGTTGTCAGCTGTGCTCATTCACGTCCTTGTGAGTGGCCTATGTAGCCATAAAGTTGACGAGATTCATCACCCGATACAGGCTATATCTGTCCATGGCCGTTATCAAAAAAAAAAAACATGGTTCATGGAGTATGTCTGGGCTGAAACCCAGAAATAAGTAGCTACTTTAATCAATACCTTTACTTCACTGCCAAACAGACTTCCTCAGCGTCAAAATCCAACTCTTCGGTCTGCTTCCACCATGCCCAAATAAAGCGACAAAATTCCTCGCAGTGTGTAACGCTTCTCTTGTTATGTTTACAAGAAGTAGGTTGAGGAGCGCAAACTCAGCGGCCGCGCACTTCTGTCCACCGATGTCAAACGCTTAAAAGAAATGTGACGTAATGTAAGGCTACCATGTCTCTGTTGTCTTTACATGCCATTGGCCGGATTTAGAGAGAACATTTCCCTGAAACAGTGAAAAAAACAGCTATCCATTCCATTACAGACCGTAAGTTCAAATTCAAGTAGTCATTCACTTAGAAGGCATTTCAAATGATATTTTCAAGTCTTTGTACAATGAAAGACGTTGATAGCCTATGCACCTATATAGACCTGTTATCTGTGCAAAAAGCCCTTAGCCTGAACAGAAAAGTTGAAGATGTTAGGCCCACCATTATTTCCTCCTTTGTAAGGTGACTGACGCACCTAGCCTACAGCCTGCACTGGATCAAATATTTCTGATTGACAAACGCGTCTTTATTTGCAGAAATTTACCTGTTAACAAAACAGCATACAGGTCCTAATCATGTGTGAGTTTGATTTGGGCTAATGTAACATGAATCCCTCACTTGAGGAACCCATTAACTGTCCCCCATTCACTGGACCAAACCAACCAGATTCACCCACACAGGCCATCTCTGCCTTTCATTTCCTCAACATCTGTGCGCAGCATCCGAGTGCAAGAGGAAAACCAGCTGATTATTCCCAATCATCCCAGGATGACGGCATTCAGGTTCCCACTTTCATGTGATCCACATGAACCCACCCCAGGGTCTGGTAGGAGAGTCTCAGTTATCTCTGCGTCCATAGTAATTTCCAGATACAGTGCTAGGATATATTATTGCCAAGAACTAGGCTAGCTAGGTTGTGATGCTAAACGTGATCTCTGTAGGCCTACCTTACAATTATAGCATCTCGATGAAATATAGTCAGCCAGGCTGCTTTCATTACCCTTTAATCACTGATATCACTTTAATATAACCAACACACGCTTATGCTACTCATTTATTTATAATTCTGTAATGTTTGTAACCTAGAATGCCATTTCTATTTACAGTAAAATTATGTATGACAATCTGATGGCCAGATAAAACGGAACATAAATAGAAGGCATCCTTAAACTGGCTGCAAGGTGGAAAAACTGACATCGAAAGAGTTTAATGCCATCTGGGTGACATCATTGCGAAGAAGGGATAGCGTCGCGATTGGATAGCAGCCCTAGCCAATCACTGTGTACTCCAGACACGCACAGCTGGGAAGAGTTTAAAAAAGATTGAGAAAACTAGTGCGGAGTGGTCCAAACCTCCGGAGAGGTAAAACGCGTAGCGAACAACACTCCCCAGCATCACTGCCAGATTGTTTGCGTCTGATTTTAAGGGCAGTGCATTTTCTTGGCAAAAGTTGTCGTTATTGTCTACTGTCTGATCTGCGCAAACACCATGACAACACGTTTCAAAAGTGGACCAGCTTTTGGATTTTCTGCCGAGATCAAAAATAAGGTGAGCTAAATTGACATTTTCCTCTCGTAGGAGAGCTTAACGTTATGGCATGCTGAAATGACACATTCATGTTCATGTAACATCCATCACCTAATGCATTGTGTGTGTTTATGGTGGGTGCATCAAAATGGTTTGAGACACACCTCCTGTCATCGGTCACCATAGACATAGTGTGCAGGTTAATATAAAAGACTAGGCCTAAATGGTTATACTTAAATGCAAAATACACTTTACTGATGTTTACTAGCATCGGGGGAATTGCAGGGATTTAATAATTATGCATATTTTCTCAGTGTTTTGAGAATTATGACATTATTCTAAATTCCTAAATCCATAAGGATTGCTGATGATCTTCAGGTAACTTGACTTGTAACAAAGAATCACTGGCCTTGGCATACATACAAGTGAAGCTCAACAGATGATGTCAAAATGACACCACCATCTCCACTTGCTCTGTGCCTGCTCTCAGTTTGGTGACTGACAGGTCTGTGAATGACTGGGGCTGTTAAACGAGCTATTTTGTGTGTAATGAGACAAGTCTGTATAGGTCACCTCACCGCTGTAAGTCAGAATTAAGGGACAGCTCTCAGACATTAGCATCTGTTAAACACTCATCAGTATAGAGGAGGTTTCATTGCTGTAACATTAAGGTCTCATTTTATTTGTGCTCCAGAACCTCAGGTGGAACAGCAAGGAAAGGGTTATCATGAGCTGATATTGCTATAGATTGTCAGCACTGACCAACTGTATTTCCTCACAAAGTGTTATGTATAAGCATTTAAACTGATTTAAGTGAATCTGAACGTTTCTTTATGTCAGATGGCAGATGACTAGACATGCTGGTCACTGTATGTGAAGCTCTGATACAAGCTGTGTTGAATAAACTATCCAACGATAGAATAAGTCACAACTTGTGTCCCCATATAAGGAATAGCTGTGCTCTCTTTAGAAAGGCCTGAAAGTGCGCTTTTGTAAACAATGTGGAATTAACTTGGACCATGGTGATACATGTATTCTGGTCACAGAGATGATGAAACCATTGAGGTTAAAATAACATCAGGAAAAGTAAGGTTAAACTTGTCATCGTGTGTTTGACATGAGTTAAAATAATCTGTGATGGAGTATGATGACCTTTGAAGTTACTTTGTGACATTTAACTGAGCTTTCTCTGTATTTAACCGAGTTTTGTACCGAGTAGTGTAACCTCACTTTGTAAAACTGAACTGCAGTTCTGTAACAATGAGCTTTCACAGTTATGACTGATTTTTAAAGATTTCAAAGGTCTTGTTAATATTGGTGCACATTGTAACGGCAGAATTGCAGTCATTGATGTCATTCACCATTGGTCTGTCTTCCAAAAAAATCACAATAATTCACAGATGTTGTTCAGAATCTTTTAAAAAAAAATTCCTGGTGGTTCAGGGAAAATCAGACCAACCAAAACTGCAGCAAATTCAAGCCAAGATTCTTTGGCATGGCTGAGTTATTGTCCATCTTGGCCTCTCATTATACAGCCTGCTTTGGGTTTTGCGGTACTGTAAAAGGCCAGTTTCTGCATGGTTCCGGAGAGCAGTGTCGAACTGACAACAGGAGAGCAAAGGCCTGTTTTTCTCCCAAGTTTGGTGTGCTGGACTTAGAGCCATGCAAGTCCCACGCTGCCTTTTGAAAGACCTGTTTTTGTTGGCATCTTCTGCCCTCACTCCAGGCCTGTTGGCAGGCACATGGATTAAAAAGCAGCAACATTTTCAGAAAAATGAGGCGAGGGAGAGAGAGAGAGGCAGAGAGAGAGAGAGAGTCAGCTGGGGGGGTAGAGTCCGTCCACCACATCCGAAAATCTCAAGTGCTGTGAAGGAGCTGTGCCAGCAAGGAAACACGAGGAAACCAGAGAACTAGTGTTTTTCTTCAGAGGAATGTCCCAAACTATATTTTTTTTTACTATTAATCCACCCTCTGTTCTTTTCATTCCTCTTTGTTCTAGTGATCAGGCGTTCAATGGAAACTTTTGAGGAATGTACATACTGGTGCCTAGTTTAGAAGCAAAATTCTCTTTGATTAGCCCTGTACTCTTTTCTTGATTGGTTCTGGAGCAGACTCTGTGCTGTATGCTTTATGCTTGATATCGCTGATATCGTCAACTCACACCTGTGGCATGTGTGACCTATGACCTGCAGCTGGCCCAGAAATATGATCACCAGAAGGAAGAGGAGCTCAGGCTGTGGATTCACGAGTTGACCGGCCACCAGCTTCCTGCAAAGTTCATGGATGGTCTGAAGGATGGTGTGGTCCTATGCGAGTGAGTGGCCGTGCTCAATAATTGTTAGGGCAAGAAGGAAATAGAAGTGGGGTAAACTCACAGGACATAAACCTGATAAATCTGAAAACCAAATTATGGTCTTCAGTCAATACTGGATCGAGGCTTTAACAGCAGAAGATTCTCATATCAAACAGCATGTTTGGTGTGCTTTTATAAATTACAGTATACATCAGGATGGTACAGGGCATGCAGCCATCTGTTTTATACTCTATTGTAGTGTTCTGAGCAGTTATAGTTTCAATTTTTTTCTAGGCTTATTAATATCTTGCAGCCTGGCTCTGTGAAAAAGATCAACAGCCCCACTCAGAATTGGCACCAGGTGAGTTGTCTTTTGTTTTTGATTGATAGTGTTGCTATGGCAAGGCCATTCAGTTGTGCTTTATAGAAACCTGAAACAGGACCTATCAAAGGGCCATCTTCTCTCTTTTGAATTGGCTTGATTGCAGAATCAACATCCATCTATAATTATATCAGGCAAGATCCTTTTTGCAAGGGCATTTTGCCATAGCAGGTTTTGGGGAAGATAAGAATAAATAGTGAAGTATGTTCTAGCAATTTCTTATATTTTACAGGCCCAATATTCTGATTTTGGTCAAATGTAGCCCAGTGCTACATTTGTCCTGTTCATGCACACTAGTCTACTACATTAATATGTGAAATATTTTGACTTAATGATGATGAATTTGTTCTTTATATATATAACCTGTGTATCAGTATACTACAGATACAAAAACATTCATTGAATGTACCTATAAGTGTATGTCCACCTATTGAAGAACAGTAATCTACTATGACCTGACAATGAACTGTGAATTTACACAGACACATTAATCTCACCTGTTAATTAAATCTATTATAGCTGGAAAACATTGGTCACTTCATCCGTGCAATCACAGAGTATGGGCTCAGACCGCATGACATCTTTGAAGCCAATGACTTGTTTGAGAATGTTAATCATACTCAAGTCCAAAGCACCCTCATTGCATTGGCTGGCATGGTAAGAGCTACTTCATATCTCCATGTAATTTTTGTCCATTTAAGAAATTGAAGGGAAGATATGTTTCAATGTGGTATGTGTAACCAGCCTCTAAATGTGTTCAAATATGAATGGCTGAGGTTCACCATAAAAATGAGATCAGTTGTTAGCATTGCAGACAAGATGGTCACTACTTTTCTTATTTGTTAAACCTTTCCTTGTTTCTCATATCTTCACTGTGTCCCTTTACGAAGGCCAAGTCTAAAGGCGTCCACACAAAGTATGACATTGGGGTGAGGTATTCAGAGAAACAGCAGCGACGCTTTGCACCCGAGAAACTGAGGGAGGGACGCAATGTTATTGGACTGCAGGTCAGGAGATTGGCATTTATTTGTCTGCAACAGTAGTTTCAAGGCTCAAAACAGTTGTGTAGATGTTTGTATTTCTGCAAGTACGGAGCCCCTTTTGTGATACTTGAGTTCTTTCCTACCAGATGGGCACCAACAAATTTGCCAGCCAGAAAGGCATGACGGCATATGGCACCAAGCGCCACCTGTATGATCCGAAGACTGGCATGGACCATCCCATGGACCAATCTACTATCAGCCTCCAGATGGGGACCAACAAAGGAGCCAACCAGGTATCCACTCTGATTCTCTTTGGTTCAATTTGATCTGAGTATGGTGGCCAACCAGGCACACACCCTGATTCTCTTTTAGTTCAGTGTGATCTGGAGACAATCAGGTATCCACCTTTTGTAAAGGTTTAACCCATGTTCAGAAAAGCGTTGATGTTGTGTAGAATGAATGGTGACTCCCTTTTCTCTCTCCCAAGTCTGGTATGACGGCTCCTGGAACCCAAAGGCAAATTCTTGATAAGAAGCTTGATATGGAGATGTGTGACACCACCATCGTGTCACTGCAAATGGGCTCCAACAAAGGAGCTTCACAGACAGGCATGACGGTCTATGGGCTTCCACGTCAGGTCTATGACAGCAAGTACTGCAACAACCCAGAGGACTTCATCAACAATGGAGACGACATCGATGGCTATCAGTATTCTGACTAAAGAGATGCCTTGCTGCGAATCATAGTCCCCTACTTGCTTACTTTGCCACCTAACCTCAACATTAGCCAGTGAGACTAGAGGATCTTCACTTTTCTTCCTTGTCCACTATAACCAGGATAAATTTGGATTCTGATTCTTCCCACCCAAAATCCCTAAGATGAAAATGAAAAGTAAGAGCTGCTCTTCAAACAAAAGTGATCATGTCCAAATTTGGATTGCTGAAAAGATATTTACCATAAATTATATTTTGTAGAGTATTTATCATTTATTTAATGTTATAAGTCACTCATTTTTAAGTTACTTTTTTAAAAATTGTGATTTTGGTTACAACCCTCCCCAGGTAGCTCTTATACAAGAGGTTTTATCTTGTTTTGGACTGTAAGATAAAGTTCATATCACATTCTGGTAATGACGGATGGACTTCAAAGCAGATCAAATCTGACAAAATAGGTGATGCACTCATGCAAAAGAAATGTCCCATTTCAAGTATGACTATCGCTGAGATTGGAAATAGATACATTTTAAGGCCAAACACCTCTCCAAACACCAATCCAAACGCCAAACACCAATCTCTAGAGTTGAACTGAGATATAAAACCATTATTAGCCATTTTCTGTGAATTAGAATACGCTTCTGGTTGCAGAAGTGTATACATCTTCACCCTGTGAATTTTGAACCATGTGAGTTTGCCAGCTGAGCAAGAACAGTGTTGGCCAAGAAGGTTTTCCAATTCATTTCTTTTACATGAGTAGAACTGTTAGATTTGTTCTGATCACCCTTTTGAGTTGAACATTAGACTTAGACTGCCACCTAGTGTTTAGCTATGGAAGTGCATCATTTCCATCAGTATGTACATAACGTACCTGAAACCTCCATGTTCTGCATTCTAACATGGGACGATTGTGGCATTTTGACTGAGAGTACAGATTCAGTGATTCAATTACATAGAAAATCTGTTGTATTTTGTTGTTCAGCCACTCAGAGCTAACTTTCCTGGCCTTTTGCCTATGCACTGAAAAAAGTGGAGCTCACAAGGATTGAACAAATGAAGGCTATTGTACCACAACAGATTATGTGAAGTGACCAGAACCCAAAGAACAAAACAGATACACAGAGAATAGGTTAGAAGGCTTTTAGGTATGTTTGTAAATTTTCACTGACCTTGGTTTATTAAAAACAGTTGAAAATGTGTTGGAAAAACTTCCCTGAGTACCCCACCCTATCAATAAAAACAAGCCTGCCATTCCAACCACACTGATGTTAATAAAGTACTGTTTTAATAACACAGAATTTATACATAATTGTTTCATAGCAAACTGTGTCCAATATTGACAAACACAGCATTTTTCCAGTACAAATGGCTCTCTGGTAAGGTGTTTCGGTAAGGTGTTTTAATACCTAATTTGTGAGTGGAGATCCATCATGCATTACCATGACCTACAATGCCATTTATTGATCTAAACCAGTCCTCATATCATAAAAAAATCTAAAAATAATAATAATAATAAAAAAATAAGGTTGCCAGTTTAACAAATGACTGACAAAAAATGTTACAGGTCAATAAAGCAGGTATGGAAAAAAAAAATGCAGATCAATATTCAATGTAACACAGTCAACTAAAACGGGACTACTTTGGTCACTTCAACTGATATTCTAAAGAGTGGTCCAATTCATTCAGTATAGCTTCTAAAGCCTGTAATAAAAAATGCTACTGATTTGCAGCTTCACAAGCATCTATCCAATCACTGTAAACATCCACTGGTTCAGAGAGATCTGAGACATGCGTCAAGGGAAAACAAGATGCAGGAATTTTACACATTATATTGCATACTATCCATCTAAAGCCATACATCTAAATGTTACTTTCTTCAGCTGTCTATGTAACTCACACTACCATCTTAGTTAGGGCTACATCCCATATATCAAGTGGCAATGGAGTCTCACTCTAGTAAAATTCATCTGCATTTGGTAGGATGAAAAGAGGCCATTTTGAAAAGAGCTTCATTCTATCAACTACATTCGCTACATACAATGCTAAAGTTTGACAGAAACTTCAAGTTATCTAGTTTATTGCATTTGGTCATAAAATGTGATCTGATTTTTACCCCAGTCACAAATATAGTCAAACAGTGTGCTGAAGCTAACAGCACAAACTAAACTGTTACATTTCATGTCTTTGAAAATATCCATGAGTTCCAAAAGATCAGCCACAAATCATAATGCTACCCCTGCTGTATATCAGAATAGAGACCTGATTCACAGTTCTCAGAGGCCCTGGCTTGCGTTCAACCAGTGATTAATCCAAAAGGTAACACTGTGTGAGACTAATCCTGATTTATTTAAAAATGACATTACATGACTACATAATGCAGAAAACAGGCTCAAACTCAAAGGGATTCACAAACTTTCACTGCATTTGTGGTGCTCAGGTGGTAAACTACATTGTGACACTCATGTGGTAAAATCCGGGCATATACCTCCATCAAATTTCTAAAACAGGGGTCTGTGGCGATATTTAAGCCAAGGAGCCCTTGTCTTAGCGACAGACAAAGGTGGGACCCCATCTAGCAAACACTGATGTAAAATGGGCTCATCTCATTTCATGGGGCCACCGTTAAGCGTGAAGCGAAGTCGGTAAAGCAATCATGATCAACAGACATCCATGTCCAATTTCATTGACATATTTTTGTCACTAAGAAATTGGTAGGCCTATTTTAAAGTATGGTGGTCCTCCTGCAATAGTTCACGGAGCGCTCTTCATCCTCTGGAACACTGCACTATGTAGATGGGGGGTTAGGTGTAAACATTTGACTTTTAAAATTACAACTGGAAAGGATACAGGTTATAGGCGTTTGAAATTCCTCCAGACAGACGCTACAGGATATTATCCCGGTGTTTCGACTGCGTTCCCTGCGAATAATAATATTAATAAAAACAACAACAACAACAACAACCTGCATAGACCTACGCACAATATCAATCAACTTCTAGACATTTCACAGCAAGAACTCACATTTTTACATCACATGACTTCTCGTGGTTACAAAAGGGACAGGTGAACTGAGTGTCCAGATTTCCAGTCAACTTCTTTTTTGGCGGCGGTTTGCGTTTAGACTTTCGGCGCCCCATGTTTGTTCTGGAGCTTGCAGCTGAAAAGCGAAGGATAGGCCAAGTTACACATGGCCCTACACAATCGACTGTGCACGTATATCATTGAAAAAAATCACTTGACCAACGCAGTTGCGAAAAGCAGGACTATGTTTTGTGTTTGCTTTCTAGCGGCGTTCACGATGGTCGATTCGCCAGTAATTAGACTTACAGCATAACATCGTCTGCAGATGTTAACAGGCTGAATCGTTAGCGTTAGCTCCGCCGAACAGACACCATGCTGGGTTATATTTCCATAACACAAATCATTTTACAAAGTTTATTAATTTAATACCAACACACTTGCCTTTTTTCAATTTTATGAGCTACAAAAGTTCTCACCGACAAGCCCGCCAGTTAACGTTTGGCTAATGTTAAATGATACAGGGCTCGGAAGTCCAACATTGCCGCAAACTAGCATGGCAGTTTGGTCAAACTAGAAACTAATATAAGAAATGCGATGGATCCAATTATTAAATTTACCTTACGTTTTCCATATAAACAGTTTAGATATGCCACCCACCTTAGCGAAAAGGAACGTGAAATAGCTTTAATTCCCTCTTCCTCTCTCAAGTCGAATGCACGATGCACCGGTAAAAGTCCTTCCCTTTGTGTATTTGACTCCATAACAATAGATTGATGTCAAAATAAAAGCTGTGTTATTTAGGTGTAATGCAATCTGGCAAATACCGACATTCAAATAGCCTAGTTGGTGCGAACCGGGTCCAGGTTTTGTTTTCTTGTAACTGGAGTAAAATATTGCATACACTTGCAAGCCAGCACTAGGGGAGGGGCATTTTTTTGTTGTTTTTATTATTGAAGTTCGGGATCATGACAAGTCAGACAAAGTATGGCATCATGAACAATATACAGGATAAAAATGTAAAAATAACAATAAAACATTTAAAAACACATTGAAGGAACTGAACATATATAAACATAAAGGCTATCACACTTACTGAAATTAAGTGTGATTAAGTGTGAGTATGTCAGCTAAAAAAGGTGGTAGATCTCATCAAATGTAGAATAGGCCTACCTGTTATAGGCTGGTAATGGTATTCGCTGACAAATCCTGAGGTATGAATCATTTTATGGTCAGATGGAATGAATACCAGCCTTTTCATTTAAACAGCCTTGTTGTGGGTTAGGCGCAAAGATGATTTACTATACTGGAAATAGCCCATGCCCACTGTTATGTAGAAATATGGGCGGTCTGGATAGATTCTGTGAAGATGAAGGTTCTCAAATCCCCATTCATCTCAAACTAAGAGGGCTATTGGCAAAGGAAGAATTTACAGTGTAGGCCTACTAAATGCAGGGGGTGCAATAATTATAGCACATTTTTGGTAAAAACTGTATTCCTTAATTGTTTTTTTTCTCAGAACAAATTTCCTTTTCTTCACAGTTGCTTTTTATTTTATTTGTATTACATTACTAACATTTGCCAACTTTACCAGGGGTGGCAATAATTGCGGTGAGCACTAGCCTGGTTCTCACACATTATGCAGTTTTGTCCATTATTTATATATACTAATTAGCATAAATTAGCATACAATTTGCATAATCCACACACCAGTTTTGAGTATAAAATCATTTACAGCTTTAATGTTGCATGATATAAGAAAAAGTGAAATAACAGAAAGTTGTATCTATCTGTTAACTAAATAAGTACCAAATTTGGTAACAATTGGATGAAATTAACCCTCAAAAAAATATGAAATTGAAATAATGTACATGCTGCAAATTACCATTGTAATGCATTGAAATAATACTGAATATAGCTGATGGTCAAAACTTGATGGTCCATGTAACCCTCTCTTGTCACTGGCCATCCCTTTATAATTATTTAGATTAGATTATAACCAACCAGTGGAAATTTATGTAACAGAATCCAGTATGTAACTATTTGAGTGATTGGCTTAGACCTCCCTTGACACTCAGAGACATTTTTGTTTGTTTTCTTTAGAGAGAAGGGTAGAACTATTCAGTTATGTCATCAGTACATGTGTACTGATTTCTCTAAAATCACAACGCTCTATCTTTGTAGGATTAGCACGATGACAACAGGGCTGTGACATTACAAAACAGCCATGATGGCTGTGGCCAAGGAACGATGGTTGTTTGAAACAGCATCGACTTTGGAAGAGTTAGACGTTGCACAGAAAACAGCAAGTTATTAGTTTCAAAGACTGGCATATTTGCTATTTTTCCAACGTTGCTCTGATTGGTTGTACTGCTATCCTATTGCGTGCCAAGGCACCCGACAACCGCTGATTCCACCCCTAGGATTAAGCCCAGTCTATCAGCCATGTCCAGACTATACATTTTGATGTCATAGTCTGGCTTGTCAGGCTAGAGATGCATCACAATTTGAAACAAAACATGTTAAGCTACGTTTTCGACAAATGACAAATGGAAAGATGTGGGGATAGGCCTAGTGGTTATACCGATCAGCATTGCAGATGAGAACCATGCTAGGTGACCACTGTATATGTTAGGGTATTGTGCCAACAACTCAGGGCCTGGTGGGTGCAGTGGTTCTTGCACTGATGATGGTACGGAATGGAAAATAATGATTGAAAACATTTTGCTCTTCATTTGGCAGCACATTACACTTTTTCAGTTATTTTTGATGGACCCATATTGTATTTGTCATCAGTGAGTTTTAATCTAGATAGCATTAGTTGGCTACCGTTACATTATATTGTTATATTATGAATATGTGTATTGAATGTGCATTGAATGTATTACAGATATGACACAAGTACACATGTAAAATAATAAGGCATTTATCTTCGGTTAAAAATTATTTTAATATTCCAAACAGTATAACAACTAAAAACAACAGAAATAAAATATCACACATGTAAAACAGAAAAAGTAAATAAAACCCAGAGATATATTTAATTCAGATGGATAATTGAAGACAGTTATAAAGACCAACCCATTTTACCAAGTGCTTAAAGACTTCTATCTTAAAGGTAAAAACAAAATTATATAAAGTCAATGCTAGGTTATCCCCACCTAATCTTTTAATGATTGCATGCTTATGACAAATCTGCCAGGTGCATCTGCATAACCTACACCCGAGAAAGAGAGGAGGAGAATTGATAGTTGGAATAAGATGGAGCGTTGTCTGAATCAGTTGAGGCAGCAGGTAGGAGCAGAAGTCCAGTGGTTTGGTCCCTTTTGGAGCGAAGCATAGCCTCCTTCAAGGTGATTTTTTCCTTTGTAATGGGGTCCACCAAAAATTTGAGGTGTGTTCCTTCATTCTGAATCTCCTTTGCTGTATATTCATCAATCATATCTGTGTGGATTGCTTCTTCAATAGTAATGCGCCCTGCTTTGTTTGGGTTCACTAGCCCCCCTGTAAGGTACTGTGTTTCCAAATACCACATTGCATTTTCCTGTGGGATCCAACCTTTCTGAGCAGCCTGGCCTACAGACAAACGATTTTTGGTCACAGGATCTTCCACACCGGTGAAGGCCTTTTGGGCATTGAGCAGCTGATACATCTGACTTTTGTCTATGAGGCCATACTGTGCCGCCTTGTGAACAGAGTACCGGTCCTTCTTGTTGAGGTCCACGATTCCACCAGTGGCTGCCTGCGCCTCAAGGAGCCTTTGAGCTGTGTTGAGGTCAATCAGTTTGCGAGTCAAGGCACTGCGCACTGACATATGGCTATTAGTGGTGACATCTATGACACCAGAGATGGGGAAGTTTTCATCTCCACTGTTAGTGTAGAGACTAGTGTTGAGACTGTCACTGGAATAAGACCTGCTGTATAGGCTGTTGGAACTGTAAGAGGCACGGGTTGGGCTGGTGATGCCATCAATGGCAGTTAAATTAGGCGTGGAAGTAGAGAAAGCACTTCTGAAAGGTTTAGGCTTTTTCTCTCCTGCCACTAGAAGTGCAAACTCAGATATAGACATTTTACCTTCCTTGTAGCACTGAAGGTCATACTGGGTCAGTCTTCCATCCTTCAGAGCATCTGAGATGGAATACTGTTTGCCACTTTTACGGTCCTGGAGGACAGTAGTATCTCCATAAGGTCCTTTGGTTGTGATCTCTTCCCAGTTACACTCAAGATCTTGGAAATGCATGTATTGAGCTTTATCAATCACTCCTGCCACATAAGCATCGTACGGTGACATGTCTTTTCCTGTCTCTGGATCGAGGATGGTGATTCGGGTGGAAACATTGGTTTCCCTTGTATGGGTTTCAGTATGATCTTCAGTCTTCAGGGCACTCTGCAGCTCCATGATTGTAATGTCTCTCTTGTTGATTACATCCTTTTCTTCCAAGATGTCCCTCTCCAGCCGTTGTATGTCCGATTCCAACTGAATGTACTTTTGCCTGTTCAGTTGGTTCCTCTCACTAAGTAATTTGGACTCGTACTGGAATGTAATGTTGATGGTCTCTCTCTCTCTTTCTAGTCTCCTTAACTCCTCCAGGAGATGATCCTTCTCGCGCTGTAGAGCATCTCTGGCTATGGTCAGATTAGTCTCCTCCTGAGATGTAGTTGTCTGTGTTGTATGTAGGCGTGTCAGTCTGGTATTGAGACGCTGTGTTTCATCCTCCACATCACGTCTTGCATTCTTCACCTGTGTCACTTGCTCTCTGAGACTGTCTCTCTGAGCCTCCACAGCCTGGTCTTTCTCCACTCTTATCACTTCCTTGTATACAACCTTTTCCAAGGATTTTTCTTTTTTCAAGATATCCAATCTAATCTTTAGGTTTGTGACTTCTCTTTGCAGGCGGGAGATATTATTTTCTTCATTTTCCATATCAACATGCAAGCTTTGAATCAGCACCTCCAATTTAGGGTCACGTTCCACTTTCAGAACCTCCTCAATTACAATTCTTTCTTCAATACGTGGTGGAGTACTTTCTAACTCCAGAATGCGAGATTTGACCTGCCTAAGTTCAGTCTCCACGAGGATCTTTTTCTGTCTGTCCACCCCAGACAGGCTCTTCTCCTTTTCTAGAACTAAAGCTCTCAGCTCATTCACCTCCATCTCCAGTCTTAAACGGGCTTTTGCTTCCTGGTCAAAATCATGTTTAAGCCTCTCATGTTCCACAATTTGTCTCGGGTCTTTCTCAAGACGTACTACTTCCTGAACCACAATCTTTTCTTCTGGTTTTTGCCTCTCAAGCAAGAGGTATTTATTCTGTAGGTCATATACAGCTTCTTCAACATGGCGTCGCTGTTGAGTTACCTCACGGACGTCTCTCCTGAGCCTGTCAGCTTCTTTCTCTAAAAGAGGGTCATTTTCATACCTGATTATTTCTTTGTTCACAATCTCTGTTTGCACCTTTGATTTCTCAACCTGTAGTTCATCCCTATTTTTGCATAAAATATAGACTTTATTCTGGATCGTGTCGTACTTGTTCCTCAAGATAATGAGTTGCTCATTCAACCTCTGTATCTCCTTGACCATCTCGGGGCTCCTCTCTACTTTGATCACTTCCTGGGTTACCTCTTTGTACTCTATCTTGGGCTTCTGGGAGCGAAGTGCGTTCAAATCTACAGTAATTCGTGTTATCTCCCGTTCCAAATCAGTGCGACGCTGACCGGACAGCTGCAGCTCTCTCCTCAGCCGACTCAGCTCCAGCTCAGTGTCAGGGTGCACTCTATAGATCTCATTGATTATCTCTTTGATCTCCACTTTAGGTTTTCGTTTTTCCAGTTCAGTGTACTGGAGTCTGAGATTTGCGAGCTCTTTCAGCAGGATGTTGGTTTCCTTCATTTCTTCATTGAGACTGGTGTGAAGTCTTTTCGACTCACTGATTAGCTCTGGGTCCTGTTCTACCTGCTTGACTTCCTTGGTTATGATCTTAGGCTGCACTGTGGGAATGATCCTCTCTAATGTATTGATCTTGCTCCTTGTCTCGAATATGTTATCATTTAAGGCCTTGACCCGAAGTTGTTCGTCAGCTATCTCATTCTGGAAGGTGTGAACAGATTTTAGCATGACTGGATCTCTCTCCAGTTTGATAACTTCTTTCTTCACCACCCTCTGCCTTATGGTTGGTTTCTTCTGCTCCAAAGTCCTGACTTCAGTGTGCAGATGCAGTGTCTCTGACTTCCGAACCGTGATCTCCTCTTTCAGTCTTTGTATTTCCAACCTGATCCTTTCAGCCTCCTTGTCCAGCTGAGGGTCTCTTTCAATTTCTGTAACAACCTTAGTGACCATTCTGGGTTCTATACTTGCCAGTTCATGTTCTAGGCGAACAATCTTTTGCTTGAGGATGTCAATCTCGGTGTGAGTTGATGTGCGCTTTGATGACTCCTCCCCAACCCTTCTCCTGAGACTCTCCAAATCACTCTCCAGCTTGGGATCACGATAGTACTGCACAATCTCCTTCTCTTCTAGACGTTCCACCCCTCTTCTGCTCCTGAGGGACTGAAGTCTCTTCCTGTATGTCTCCAGATCGTTTTCAACATAAAGGCGTCTGCTGATCTCAGCTTCAAGGTCTTTCTTCAGGCCATTTACCTCATCCAGGCTCCTCTGCTGGCTCTGCATCTGCATCTGTTGCTTCACTACAACCTGGCTCACAACCTCCTCATTCTGAGAAAGAAAAATAAAACAAGGTACAATTTAGAAGGCACTGTGAAACAATTGCTTGATCCTCTTTAGAGTCCAGAGGTTATGTTCGGATATTTTTTTCCTTTTCTTTTTTGATCACGTGAACATACCTTGCTGATAAGGTTTTTGGCCAGAAACATTTGGTGAAGTAACTGTTCATTTTCTGCTGACACTTCAGAGTAAAGATTTACAACATCCCTTTCCTATAAGGACAATCATTGGTCAAGTCATTGCGTACAAACTCAAAATGTCACAACACATCTAACTCCAGGTGTAACCTACCTTTTCCTGCACAGAGTCAATTAAGTGAGAGGAATCAAGACCATCATGTAACAACTCTGAAGTATTCAAAGAATTGTGATACTTCTGAGTGATTTGATGATATTCCTGTGAATGAGATCATACACAAATCTGATGAAGTTAAATGCTGCTTGTCAGCATATTTCCAGTATGTCTCCTACATACAGTATATTAATCTTTACTTCACGTTTCTCAATATTAAAACTGAAAAAAATGGTCTTTGTCACAAGACTTTAACCCTATTAAACTACTGAATATACTACTGAAAATAGAACAGAGGTTAGAACGAGATTCCAGAGCAGGTAGTGTTATCACTAGCGACCACTGCACACAAAATGTCAAAAAATTCTGTTGTGATTTTCTTTGTTGCAGAATAATGTAATCTAGTTTCCTGCATTCTGTTCGCATAACTACTTACATTCAGCAGTTTCTGCAGGTCTTGTGACAGAACTACGACACGGTCCACCTCATCTGCTTTCCTCTTTATGTCCTCCATCACTCTCTAAAACAAAATAAGGAGATAACATTTTGACATTTCACTGTAAGTTATTAAACAGTCACTGAGTCTTTTAAACTGTGGAGGGATTGAGCCAGGTGGCAGACAGGAGGCTGTTAAAAAGATGATTACGCTGGAACTGACCTTCTGAGAGTTTTGTTTGGTATTAACTTGATTAAGGCCGTCATATGGATTTAACTTGTTGTTGGGCATGTTTATCAAGAAGGCGTTCAGAGATTTGACAGTGGATTCAAAATCCTGGTTCTTATGGCCTATGTCTTGCAACAGGGCGGACCTGGAAGAGTACAGGATAAAAACAGAGAAGAATGTAAATAGCCATAATAGCAAAAAGCTCAGTTTTAAAGACAGTGCTAGTGAACTTTCTAAGTTCCTGACCTCTCTAGAAGCTGATTGTTGATATTAGCATAGCGGTTCTTTAGGCGTTTGACATCAGCCTCCTGGCGACGAATATCTGGACAATATTCCTGGAAGCTCTTCTGCAAGGAGCTACACAGTTGTGCTGTGTTGTCAAAGTCTTGGTCCAGCTTAAGGATATCATCCTTCTTTTGGGTTACATCGTTCCGGAGAGTCTACGCAGACATAAAGAAATTCACTGTTATATCAGGGCGGAGTCTGTTAGTAGTAGTGATTGGTTTTAAGTATTGCTATAGTCTGGGTCACCTTAAGTTGTTTGGTGCGATTCTGGATGGAAATGGGTTCGTCAGAAATGACATCAGTCTTGACAAGTTGTTGCTCAAATCCAGTGACCAAGTTTTCCACTTTATTAATCTGATTCTCCAAGAACATGGCTGCATTTGCCCTGAAATCCAGTACGACCACATTTACAGAAAATAACAAGCATTTGTGCACTTAACCTTTGCAAGTTAAACACATCAAAATGCTTGGCATATAAATAACTATAGTTTGGACAGTCATGCTTTGTTTTGCACCAACTTACTTCTTCTTGTAGTTGTCGGATAGAGCCGACACATTGTCAAACTTGTTATTGACTGCATTCAGTTTTGTAGGTAATGTCGCTGTGATAGGACCCAGGGGAGTCTGTGACAGGAGAGGTTGCATCTCCCTCTGACTAGATGCCTTATCTGCCTCCAGGTGATTCAGCACCAATGCAGTGTTCTACACGGCATAGCAGTAGCATTCATAAACAACATGCTAATAAACAACATTAGCTTTTTAGCTTGATCTTATACATGTGGTGTTATCTCACCTCATGACTGTTAATTCGTTTGGACAAGTCGTGCGTGGGGCTTTTGCGGTCCAGTGGAGCTCTAAGGCGATTCTGGATGTCCTTCTCTGCCTTCAAAAGGCCCTCCATGACTTTGTCCAAACGTGAAGAGAGATCATTGGCCCCTTGCCTGTCTTGGGGACTACTTGAATTGACTGCTTGTGTGTAGGTCTTGCGTGTCGCTGGGACCAGCAGAGCTGCTCTCCTTCTCTTGAGATCCTCAAGTTGTGCACCCAAGCTGGATAAAATAGAAAACGCAATACGGATGTTTACAGCTGTTGCTGTAACCAGTGCATATTGTCATACTTTTATCTCATCTTTCATGAGATGGTATAACCTTTTGGTAAGTTATAGAGCATAAAGGAATCAAAATGATGTCATATAGGGTTTTATAAGTTTGGTTTACTGTATGATGTGATCTTATTTGTGATCGTATTTGTGGCACCAAGTATGCTGATTTAATCAGGTTTAAGACCATTTGGACCATTTGGAAGTTTTTATGGCCCTAATATGATTTGAAACTAATGAAATAGTTTCTGACTTCCGTGAATACAATGGACTGTTTAGTCAGGCTAGTCATAACCATGACTGACTTTTAGTGATGCTCACCTCTCCACCCTTGCGATGGCATCCTTGTCTGGAGGCAAGATCAGAAGGCAGACAGATGGAACTGCCTTCGTCACGCCACTGCTGGATTGAACTTCCCAGGTCTCCTCATTGTTGTTAGACTTTAGGGTGAATCTGTCCCCTCTCTGAATTGAAGTCTGAAAAGAAGGTATCAAGCCATCATTACAAGATGCAATGGAGTTACTGACAACATTTAGAGTTGCTTGTCTTCCTTTGTTTTCACACTTGCTGCTGTCTCGCTATGTCAAATACCTTGTCAGTGGTCCAGTCACACAGTGCAACAACACTGGCTGGTTTGGCCGGGTGGAGGCGGCGGAGATGAAGTGGCGCGATGGTGTTGCTGAGTTCTTTCAAGTCAGCCAGACGCTGGTCATTCCTCTGAACCGCTCTCTCCTCTCCCTGATTGAGGCAAAAATGTGCATTCAAACAAGGATGTATACAATACTTTCACTGGGCAAACTAAAAGTTGCCCCCGTGGTGTCTTACAAAGCTGCCCAATTAAACAAGCGAAACTGTTTTTTGCCATTTATAGTCATGGCTAGTTCATCATTGTTAAATATGCTGATAGATCTAACGTGAGGAATTGCCAGGTTGCAGTAGTTTATGGCTAAATATGCCTCATGGTTTCTGAAAATTCAAAATAAAAGTCTCACCTCTATGTGCATTTGTTTCTCAAGGGTACTCATTTTATCAAGCAATTTGGAGTCCAAGGTGGAGTTGATCCTCTTCAGAGACTCAGAGAAGGTTTCCATATCCAGTTGATACTGGAGGTAAGTAAAGGTAATCACCATAAAGGATTACATCAATGTAGCATTATTTTTTATTCAAGAAACGTATGTGTGTATCGTTTATGATTACCCTCTTGTAATCTTCAACATTGTCCAGATGGGTCTCTTGACAAACACAGAGGTTGAGGAAATGCTTCCACTCGCTTTGAACCTTACCATTTAGAGACTGAGAAAGAGAAATCAGAAATACGGTAAGATAGTATAAGATAGAAACATGCTCAAATATGATGTGTTGTGCTGTTACTGTAAATACCTCAATTATTGCGCTAGCTGGGTGGCCAGCATCGACAAGGATGTCTCTCTCCTCTTGGATTCTGTTGACCTCACTTTCGTGTGTCAATAAGCCACTGTTTCTGAATCTCTGCAAAGCAGCCATACACATAATAAAGACTGAGATGGGGCTTAGTGACTGACATCTTGGGATCATTTGTGACATGTGTACCTCAGGACTTTATAAGAATATCATCAAAAGCTCAAAACACCTAATTTAGTCACTATATTGTTGTGAACAGTGTTGGTATATGGCATACACATGTGCACCACAACATCTACACCAAACCACAACTTACCTCATACTCCATGCGCACGGTAGGGGCATCCACCATGCGATCACTCCAGTCCCTACAAGCAATCTTGTCTTGCTGATCACTCAGGAATGCCAACTCTTTGTTGCAGCTAGTCATGTAGTCATATAGGCTGGCCAAGTTGTTACGGCGAGCGAGGGAGCTCTCCTACATGGTGCATGCCAACACACACTTACAGGTTATTAACACATCAGTGTATCTTTGCAATATTGGTAAACAGACCTATGGAAATCAACCACACAACTGGAGTACTAAAAGGCTTACTGTGCGTGCTATTGTGTCTTTTTTTGAACTGAGGTATTTCATAGAAGATAACAATGCAGTGCTTAGATATGCTTAAACCTTTCTAGAAAACAGAGCATAATGTGTTGTGACGATGCCTAATGCTTTTGAATTGAAAAACATAACTCACCAGCAGGTTTGAATACTGCTTCCCACAACTAGGATCCTGTTGAACCAAAGTAGATTAACGTGAGACTGGATTGATGTAATCATGTCACATCACCGTGCACTGGTTGTGTCAGTGATATGTGTACCTTCTGCTGGGACCTGTAGCTATCAATCTCCTTGTGCAGGATGTTGTGGGCAGCGATCTGCTTCTCCACATCAGACAGGTTGGGGCCATATTTATCTGCATTCACTTGTTTCTGTAACATCAAAGATATGTGAACACAGTGTACATAGTGTACACAGTGTGAGTCATATTTCTTTGGTGTACCTCAAGGTTTACCGTGGTGATTATTATTGAAAATGATTCCAGGTATGTGCCTCATCTCAAAGAGCCCATTAAGAGAAATACTACAATAATGTTTAAGGTGGTAGGAGTGTATACAGATATATAGAATATATTGAATGTATATGGAATGTATATGGATTAAACTATGGGCTACAAATTCAGGCCTACCTGTTTCTCAGTTAGCAACTCAACCCAGTCAATCCTTGTTCTTGGGTTCACATCGTTCACCTGCTCATACAGATCTCGATAGGAAGCACAGTCCTTAAACCAGCGGTCATGGAGATTGCTGACACTGAGATCCAAAAACAAATCATTAGAAAAAAATCAGTTCATGTGCAGGTTTTTGACTGACCTGTCAGAGCCTTGTCAGAGTCACTCATACAATGTTTTGTATTTATGTGAAAAAATTGCTCAATAGAAGCCAATACGTTATTCAGTAGTAGCTCACTCATAGGCCAATCACTTTATTGTTTTTCCTATTGATCAAAAATCAATATTGCTGTCATTGCTCTAGTTGCACTCACTCGCTCTCAATCTCGTGGGACTGGGGATGCTGCAGCCTCTTGACTTTGTCCACATCCAGAAACAGGTCCTTCAGTAAGCCCTCGGCCTGGGCCAAGTTGTCTGCATTCTCTTTCTGATGCCGGAGGGGCAGCTTCTTCAGCTCATTCTGCTTGTCCTGAGAACAGAACAGCCAGCGGCGATATTATCAGCTTTGACAGACATGTTAATGTAAGCTATGTTCTTAGTCATGAGTACTGAGGATGTGTGTGGGTTGTGTGTTTGTTTGGACTTCAACTTTGAGTTGTGGTTGCTGTTGTTGTTTAAGAGATAGCAAAAGATCTTACTACGGCCAGGAGATCTTCAGCACGCAAGATGTTTTGCTCCACCTGGTCAGAATTCCTCTGCATGCGCGCTATCAGAAAAGTCAGTTCACTGACCTGGTCCCTGATTTAAGGAGAAGAGAAAAAGAAGTGTAGCTAGTGTAGTGCGTGTAATGCTAACAAATGTGTAGTACTAGCAAAGTTCACAAACATTTAGACTTGCCCTATCAACAGAATAGGGTTAAAATGCATGCAGTGTTGCTTTAGATAATTTAATAATAAATCAAATGATCATTTTAATTGAGAAAGACGGAAAATACTTATACACAATGACACAAAATTATATGAAAAAATCTGTACATGGACATACTCATACATATTCTTTCATTATGTGACATTTAATATAGTATGCAGTGCTTAGGTTTATAAGAGTGAGGTGACATCTCCGTGAGAAAGAAACAATGAAAAGATTTGGAAAAAAAACATCAAAAGAGAAAGTTGAGGGTGTGGTACTGTTCTCTTTCAGCAACAAAGCAAATTCCTTCCCTAAAAATTCCAGAAACACCAATCGCATCTGAACCTGTAATCACTACATGCGTTTTTGTGGTATTGTTCAGTGACACCCACCTGTAAAATGCTGGTTGTTTATGGGTATATGTCTAAATAAACTTGAGATAGTATCCATGATGACAGAAAATGTTTGCTTTGTGATGTAAGGAGGTCTTCTAATAATAATATACTTTTTTAATCCAGTAAGGGAAATTTGGTCTCTGCATTTAACCCAATTGTGAATTGGTGAAACCCATGGCACACAGTGAAGTGAAGTACACAATAACCTGGAGCAGTTGGCTGCCTGCTATGGCAGCGCTCGGGGAGCAGTGAGGGGTTAGGTGCCTTGCTCAAAGGCACTTTAGCCATGGTCCACTGGGCGAGGGTTGAACAGGCAACCCTTCGGTTACAAGCCCGAATCAGTAGGCCATGGCTGCCCCCATGTACAGGTTCATATAGGTTCATATATGGCAAATGAGAATGCACAATGAATCTGAGTATTACTATGAAGTCAACCATGCACTGTGGTAAAAATGAGCACATAACACAAAGTGTAAGAAAAACTGAAGCTGTTTTCAGAACATCATAAAAGCATCATAAAAGTATTCTGAGTAAGTAAAAGAAATCCACACTCCTCTGGAGTTCTCCATTTCAGCTATGTAATCAGTGTGTGATAAGACTGTGTCATCCACGCTGTACAGATATAGCTCAATTCTAGGCAAGGATGACCCAAAAGCTTTAAGCTTTAAGCACTAAGCACAACACACTAGGACAGACAGCAGCACGTGGAAGATGATATGATTCTTCTCAAGGGTAAATTGTAAACTCCAGTATTTCACCCTTCAGAGCATTACGTGCAAATTGTTATTGCATCACACTGTGTCTGTGACATCTCAAAGCACTTGTGTGTATTAAAGGGTATATTTGTCCTTAGTCCTGATAGCACACAGCCTTGGATGACGCTATAGTTGGTTTCTAGGTAGGGCTTTGCCCTCCTCCACACCCCCACATACACACACATACATACAGTTTTTGAGAGCATGTATGCTCAGTGATAGAGTTTATGTAAGCACACACCCTTAAAAGGAATGAGTGTCTATAAATTTCCAGCAGTTGGGTTTATCAGCATGACAAAAAGGACAGCATATCCATTTATCATGCCAAACAACAACACACATTTCAGCAGTGTCATGCGAACGATAAATCATAACTATATGTGACTGGTCACTATCGATATCCATTAAATGCCATGTAACTCCTGACAACAAAGTGTCTGTTGGGGTTCTGTTTGACTTTAGGTTTGCACTAAGACCCTCTTGGTTTATAACCAGCCTTGCGTCATACTTTACTCTTAGTCATCACACTAATTACTTCACCAGTCATCCAACTGAATGAACCAAAGAATCAATATGTCACACCCTTTAAAGGAAACACTATCTTAAAGCAATACAACACTGACATTTGTCACATATCAGCTGTAACCAGTAACCACAAGGTGCTGTCTGCATTACGAAAACCGAGATGGTTTCCACCACACAGTCATTTTACATTTTCTTTCTATTTATCCATGGTGAACTAGTAGTCCATCAGAACTCTGATATCTGTTTCACATGGGTAATGAAAAATGGAAAACTCTTACAGACTCTTCCCACAGACACACATGCACACACACAGTGACAGTGACACACACAGACGTACAGCAAACACACACAGGCAGGTAGTGGCCTGAGAACTTGTCCTGGGTTGTACTCACTGGCCAATCTTTGCCGGACTGTATGATTCCTTTTTCTTGAACATCCTTTGACTTTGTGTGTCTAAATCCCAATGCGTTCAACCGTCCACCCTCACTTACTGGACTCCCTCTCTCTCTATCTCTCTGTATCTGTTTCTCTCTGCTGTCTGGAGCACACCTAGCTTTGCCTGTTAAATGGTGTCTACTTCTCCAGACTCCTCCCCTTGGAACAGGTGCTCTGACACACAGCCAGATGAATAGACCGGGAGGACCTGTTCCATAGTTTTGCTCCCTCTTTTCTCATTCTGATTCTCCTTTCCTCCGCACCACCACCCCCACCACCACCACCCATCCCCTTCACCTCCTTCCTTCTCTGTCTGCCACTCAGATTTCCTTACTGTCCATCACCTTTGGCTGTACACCTCCGATTAGGGACATTGCAGTGGAAATGATGCCATTTTCATTATGACTGACTGTAATACAATGACTACCTTTATAAATTATAAGAATCCATCATTCAGTTAAATTTGAAGAAAGGGTTACAGACAAATGGAATGTGGTTAAGCAGGTGAATCAAGAGTGTTTGACTCGTTTTTAGAGGTTGTTTTAGAAGTTCAGGTTTAGAAAGGGGAAATAAGTCTACTCAGCATGATGTGCTTTTCTTTGTTTTTCTTTTTTTAATTTTTTAAAGTAATGTCTTAAGTCAGGCCCAAAAGTACCATTGGTCTAATTGTAATTGTGTGCAGTGCCCTGCTGCATTATCCATTGCCTCACAGGCAACCTGGAGACAAACAGAATGAAACGATTTGCTTGTAAATCATAAATGTAAATGTATTCTGAGTGGAACACTGATTTTACCTGAGTTAAGGTGCCTAACTAATTATACCTTGAGCTGCAGTCACAAATTGACTTTTTTATCTAGCTGCTGAGACGTAATGGTTTTTGAGCTGTGCATTCTCTGACAAAGCAGAACATTAGGCTTACACAATCCACCCAGTGAGTAAACAGTGAAGTCCAACACAACACAATGTAGCAAAGGAAGTGTAAACATAGAAGAATTTATAATTTCATGTTTTCAAGTCATTATATCAATCAGAATTCTATCTGCTTTCTGCAAGCATATTCAGCATGCAAAACACAAAGAAATGTATCATATATATAATTTTACCAAACATATGAACTAAAGAATTAAAGTATTTGTAGATCAGATAAAATATCAGTACACAAACTAACTATAAGCTAATAGTTGACTTGTTCTCTACTTTTATATAGGTGTTCTATCATTCTTAGCAATACATTTGGCCGTATGGGTGCTAGGCTTTTGCATGAGGCTGGAATTAAATTGTGTGTGTGTGCACTGCACAGCTACTCCCTGGAGTTTACTAGCACGCCACGTATCTGTGATTATCAGCCCCACGCCCTGCGTGATTGCAGGGGGTAAAGGTCCCCCATGCCGCGCTGGAATGCTCCCCTCACCCTAACACGAAGGAAGGCCAGAGGCTCCCATCCAGTTGAGCAATAGGATACATATGACTCACAAAACTATGTCAATACAGTTACTTAATCCCAGTGAGTTATAACAGCAAAAAAGTAGCCTAATAATGAATATTGCTCACAATAACTGTAATATTAACAATATAACAGCAAAAAACAAAGCTGGTACCAGGAAACATCCAAATATTTGAGTAGCCAGAGTTTCATAGTACATCCATTTTTAAATGCAAATGAGAGTTACTCTGAATTTCAAATGGAAAATGCATTTGATATTATCAACCTGGGCATAGTTTTGGTGAAATTTGCATTTTGGGCTATGTACCAGCAAAAATGTCATGCCATTTACTGGTCTGACAGCATGGGTATTATACACAGCGACTAGTCTTTCTTCAATTTGTTGATAAGTGTTGACATGGTTATGACAAGGGACATGTCTTAAATGGGTGTGTGTGTCACACACCCTTGCCTGGCACCTCAACCTGAGCCACACCTACACACATACCAGCACGGAACAGGTGTAGGGAAGACACCGAAACCCTCAGTGGCGCACAATAAGCAGGCCGACTCAAGAAAACGTAGCTCAAATCTGTGGGCTTTAAATTAATCTTTGGAAATCCTTAGATGAAAACAGCTCAACTTGAAAGACCTTCCAACTCAACTGTAATTTGGCAATTGAACTCAGAATCTCAAGAACTTGACATAACAGATAGACATGACATGGCTTTTTTAAAAAAAAAAAAAAAACTCGACTATCCACAGTACCCCACGACCCCCTCTCTGATGTTAACTGTGTATTAGAACGCTTGCGGCCTTGCCTCAATCAAGAACTTTGTGGAAGCCCTGATTCAAGCACTAGGCCTGACAGCAGTGTGTTGCAGGACAGGCCAGTCAACTGATTGTCCACCATACACATCCACCACCCCACACTCCCCATGTTTGTGGGGAGCTGAGTTGACAAGGAGCAATTCACGTTTCAGATTCTTTGAGAATCCAAGACAGTACACCCTGGCCACACAGCACGGCTCACGGCCCCACCCCAGGGGTGAATTCCACATTGTGCAAATCTTTCTCCTGGGTGGGGCCACTACTACCTTTGATGGCTCCAGTAATATAGAGGCCGCACAGGCACCTGTCCGCGCACCTCAGCCAATCCATACCCAGCCGCCGCATGCCTCAAGCTAGCCCATCTCCATTAATTGTCTTTTGATACTTTGATCCCATATACAAATATCTAAATATGTTCAAAAAGATGTGGCAGGCTGCATAATTAGAATTTGTGCATTCAATCAAGTTCAATGTGCATTCAAAGTCTGTTCTATTATGATGAAACTGTTTATCACGGTTATCAGAGAGCATCACAGATAAGTGTTAGGCCTAGTATTTCAGCTATTTTTGAAGGGGAAAAAAATCCTCTCATACCGATATTGACAGAATTCAATTACTCATAGAAAAAATAACAATAACTGTGTCTCTTTTAGAGGGTGGTTACAGGTCACAAACAAAACTCTAAGCCCTCACAGAAACATTGCCATCTCACTCAACAAAGCCACCAACAAAAATGCCAGACATATTTTCCGACCATTCAGGATTATCAAGGATGAAGAAATATGTAGCTTTGTGTACAGAAACTGTGCATTTGTGTGCCCCTCCCTTCACACCACCAGGTCAAATTACAGGTGTGGCACACAAAGTAATGATTGACATACTTGACAGATCTCCAAAACAAACCAAGGAAACCATTTCTGAAACAATCCAGATCTAATCTCAAATTTGATTGATGGCTAATGTATCAATGGTACATTCCTTTGTGAAATCTCATTGTAATATTATCAACAAATGCATTACCGACAACAGCAAAAGTCGGTTCCCAGAAAGGGACATCATAGCAAGAGTTTAAGTTCAAAGGCCCAGTGTGAGTGAAAACCGGTGGTGGTGTGAAGTAGCTGTCGTGTGGAGCCACGGTGGGACACTAAGCCCCAGGGGAACGTTTCCCTTTCCCACCCTCCATACTAACCTTCTCCCTGCACTGCAAAAACAGCTCATCTAACTAATTGTTATTCATCTTATATTAAGCATAAAAATCTGATTTGTGTTTTAAGCAAAAAAGGCCAAGCGAATGGGTGCCAGTGCTTTAAGAAAATGTTCTTACATAACGCAATGCCAACCAAATTTGCTTGTTTTAAGTATACATATAATTATATTATTTTGTCATATATCTGGAGCATTTTGCAGTGGATGTCTTTGATAGACAGACAGATAGATAGACAGACAGACAGATAGATAGATACTTTTATTATCTTGTAGGAAATTATGGTTTCCTTAAGCTACAACATGGCATACATATAACATACATACATTATAAAAAGATAAAAATCCTATTATGGGTGCCATTTAGGGTACTAAATTGTTTGGTGTGGAAGTAGTGTAGAATGTGCAGGAAGATGCTATGGTAAAAATGTCAGTGATTCTGTTCCAGGCAGAGTATGAGTAGGCTACATATTATAAAACACAGCCATATTAAACTAACAATATATGGCAGTAAGAGAGCAGTGCAAAAGCTTAGTCCACTCCTTGATATATAGAAAAGAGTAAAAATTGAAAAGATGTAATGTCTGTGAATGTTCTTGCTCTAAAAACAATGCGAACTAGATGTTTAGGCTTAATAAAAGACTGATAACACTTGGTTAGATGAGCAGTTTTTGCAGTATGGTCTCATGCACCTTAGGCTTTCCATTTGCTATGGGTTCTGCTCAAGGCTTCTCCCAGTCAACCACAGTATTGCCACTTGCCTACGCACTAAACATAAATGTTTAGACAAGAACAAAACCTCTTCTTAACTTTTTGTAAGATTATCTTACAAAGGTACCAAAGATACCAAAAGACCAAACATACCAAAAGACCAAACATATGATTTACCTTGCACTTGGCACTGGTTTCTGAATCATGTACGCACAGCACACTGTGCAATGACAAGTCTATCATTGAGTAATTACCTCTAATCAAAATACACATGCCAATCCATTCACTTAATACCAATCATTCTGAGCCTGACCACAAGTGAGGTCACCACTTTAGTGAGATCATTGTAGAATGAGAGTGAGAGAAAAGTAAGGATTGAGGAGAGTAGGAGGGGGAGAAGTAGGCAAAAAGGTGCATGTGATGACCTGGGCTGCTACGGAGAAAGGCCACCTTGGTTGAAACCTAGTGCTCTACTCTAAGCCCTAAAGACTTAACTGGCATGAATGAACTTCAGTATCAGCTGATTCATGACAGTTAAGTCTTTGAAGGTTCAGGGCTTGGCATTAGGGAGGGCATGGGGATACTGCCTCTGGAGACCAAAAGCTGCTGAACTGGAACTAGGCTAGATCCAGCTGCTGCTGGACCAAAGATAACTAGGGAGAAAAAAAAACGTGAAGAAAAAACACCTATTCTGTGGTGGTCATAATTATTAGTATCAGACTATCAAACATATTTTCTTGAACATAAAATGTTCTCAGTAATACTAAATATAGCCTTGACCTAATGACATAAGGGAGGAATGTCGCTGGGCAGTATTCAAGAGTATTATTATTATTGGGGCACTTTGCCACTGATCGGCAGCATTTTTTTCTTCCTGCAGAACTGCAGGCAAACTTTCATCAGAACACTTAGAACCAGTTATGAAACGGCCCAACACTGCTCAGAAAGTTGCCCTGCATCAAGTTGTATATAGGCTGGAACTTGTATATAGTCTATTAGTAAAAAGCCATGTCTAGACTTTAATTTGACCCACTTGGCTAGTCCAATGTTGTCTAACAGTATAAATAACTTCATAACATCATTGGCCTTTATTGATCATGTAAACAGTATAAATAACTTTACATAGTCAATAAAGGCCAATGATGCTTAACAGAGCTGCTTTGGCTGGCATTGAAATGTGTGGTTTTCTTAATTTACCAGACCAGGGCAACCTGTTACCCTGCCCAGGCTGTGCAAGTTAAAACACAAGACTCAGTCAACATCTTCAAAGGGCTGTATGCCAGAGGCCCAGTCGCAGACTTGTGCTGGCACACATTGATTAGCTCTCCTTCAGAAATGAAAGCTTTAGCCTCAGTTCTACCAGGAAGACTCCAACGTTACATCATTCATAGCTTGTCCAATCACTTGTGCTCACCTGTCTCATATAAACCCGTCTAACATTCATGCTCTTGCTGCTCTAGGCATCTGCATTCCAAAATCTCCACCCCTGTCCTACTGTTCAGTGGGTAGGCTACGCCCCTGCCAGCCTAAATCAGGCAGGATCTGCTGGGCCAAGATTCTAAAAATCCTGGACCACAGACAGGGCCTACGACTTTTTTTTTATTTTGCATATTTAAATATTTGTTTATCATTCTACTCTGCCTTTCTGGGAGAACTATTGCTCACAGACAGAATATTGGAGTCATCTTTTGACAACTTTAACTTTAATCAAGTTCCAGGCTTCAGGTTCTTCAATTGGTCAATGGTTTCCAGAATAAAAGTTAAGTAATTAATCCACCAAGTCCTGAGCATGATCATCTTTTCCTTTGCCCTTATCTTTTTTACATCTTACTGCATTATCATTAATAGCAGCCATTCTCCATTGCAAAAATGTAGATTTAAAAAAACAAAAAAAAAAAAAAAAACAAAAAAAAAAAACAAGGAAACCTCAAGTTGTCTTTTTGGGTTTATTTTGAAGGCCATGCCAGGCCCCCAGATAAAGATCATGTAAAACTTTACAGGTGTAAATACCCACAGGTTGCAGTCTCACTAGTACAAAATCAGACTCAAGTTACTTAGGAATGTAACAATAAAACAGTCAGCAGAAACTGAAAACTAAATAATGACAATAAAAAACAAAAAAAGTGCACCATCACTACTGCTGCTCTGCAGACTTGGACCAGAAAGGGAGTCAGATTGACTGGTTTCGCAGCCAAGTAAAAAACAATATATATAACTTGTATGGATAAACAATACAGAACTTAATATAAGACAAAGGAAAATAGTTACAAGACTGTGCGCTTTACTGAGGGAACGACGGAGGCATTGGGGGGAAGGGCATCAATGGCTGTGTCATTGGCTGGAGTGGCTGTTGCTGTGGGTTAAATGGGAACTGTGGTTGGGCCATGCCATTCTGCATTCCTCCTGCCTGGTTGGTGCCAAACTGCTGATTCTGGAAGTTTTGAGCACCAAACGGAGCACCAAGGTTGGACTGTCCATTGTTGCTGTAGCCACCACCACCATAGGAGTTAGCCCCGCTGCCGTTGAAACTGCCATTGGAGCTGTACCCCCCGCCATTTTGAGTCTTGTTGCCAAAGGCCTTCTTTGGTCCATTGTCATAACCCCGGTCGTTATCGCGGTCCCTGAAGCTGCCAAAGTCTCGCCTGCCGCTGGAGTAGCGGTCCCGATCAGGCCCACCTCTGCCGCCCCGGCCTCGACCTGTGGCACAAAAACAGCATTCAGACAACAAGGTCTAGAGCCACCAACGCACAGAAGTCAGTGAGTGAAAGGGAATTCCAAAGAGCTTCTAGAACAATTAAGAGCTCGAGTAGAAAGTCCCGTGTAAAGTGTATGTTCATCCCCAAGTTACCGAGAACATATTGGAGAGTTTCATACCGCACCAGTGCCTTGAATACCAAGCAAACAATACCCCTTATGCTCTGCAGACTGACCAATAGCCACCCCTCCCCCAACCCATTCATGTCCTGCTCAAAGTCAGAGAGGGATAGAAAGGGAGGGGGGGGAAAAAGAGCAAGAGGAATGGAAAAATGGCCTGCAGCAGAAACCACAGTTCTTGTATCTCACCAATTGGATTTACCTCCTCTGTCCCCCGCCATCTGGATGAGCTTGGGGTTGATGGCCTGATTGGCCTCGCGTAGGACAGAGACGAGGTCGCCCGCCTGCTTCATGTTTGCAGGGGTAAAGAAGGTGTAGGCCGTTCCTGTCTTCTGGCTACGCGCCGTGCGGCCGATGCGGTGGATGTAGTCTTCGGAGTTGTTGGGGTAGTCATAGTTGATGACGAACTTAACATCCTCGACATCTGTGATGAAGACGTACCAGTTACTCACAAGTCAAACACAAAATTAAGAGTATCTAATAATTTTTTTCTTTAAATTTGACAAAGTGTGCAGTGAAGGCCTCTTCCATGTGAAGGCATGGGATCCAGAGGTAGTGATGGGACACTCGATTACTTAGAAGGCCCACCTCTGGAGTGACTTGCCAGGACTGGACGGTCCAGAAACCGAGTGAGGAGGCCCGCAGACAATGCGGGCTTCTCGTTATTTCTCAACCACCTTGTTTCAAGTGGCTTTTTTTTGACCCAGTCCAGTATTTTGGCAAGTTCTTAATTCCCCACACCAGTGACAAGAGGAGGAGCAGGTCTCTCTCAGGCAGGACTCGACATGACTGGCAGAGGCAAGGGAGGAAGTCCTGGATTGGCATCTACGTTCCCGCTTAGCAAAGCAGCCAGTGACAAATTCGATATGGAGGTAGGCAAACATCGGAAATTAGCACCAGTTCTCTTCCCAAAAGAGGAAAAAAGGGGACATGATCCATCTCCCACTGTCTTTTTACCAGAAACAAGCCCAACGGAGGCTCCAAATTGAGTCTGATGTGCTTGCTCCGTTTCGTTCCCGTTTACAAAAAAAGGGGGGGATGTGGACTGAGAACAGCGGTGCAAAAGAGGAAAAGGGGAAGGCTGGACCACAGCCTCCTTCTCTTCCATCTGGCGATAGGACGCACGTACGACATGCCACACCTCCACGGAGTCACTGGATACCCGCAGTCACAGAGACGCCACCTCAAAAACACACTCCTCCCTCTCCACGCGGCCAGCGGCTTGCCATGCCAATGCCCTGCCATCAAGCCTGCCGCCTTCAGGGCACAGGAGAAAAACTCAAAGAGAGCAGAGTTGTTACAGAGTGAAAGACCCAGGCTTAGGTGGGAAAATGCAAATAAGGTGCTGGGGCTGGTGCCAGAGAGTGGCAGTACTGACCGAGACCCCTGGACGCGACATCTGTGGCAATCAGTATGGGAGCCTTGCCATGTCTGAACTCTGAAAGGCAGAAAAGCACACACACACACACAAAATTATGCATTTTGCATACAACCCATACAAAAACAAATATGCAGTTGAACACCCTTCAGATTCAGTTTACATGTCACCATGTCATGCATCAACATGTATGTAATCACAGAAATTTCCATCCATACCATTGAGCACCCAGTCTCTCTCCTGTTGGCTTTTATCACCATGAATGCCCATCGCTGGCCACCTAACACACACAAAAGATATTCAGAGCATTAATACATGTTTGCAGTCTCATCACTTTAGGTGCTTAAGAGGCTGACTTTTCTCCTTTGTGATCAAAACAAAGCCGACTTACCCATCCCTCCTCATGCGCCTGGTTAATTCATCACACCGCCTCTTCGTCTCTACAAAAATGATGGTCTTGTTCTCC
This sequence comes from Tenualosa ilisha, assembly GCA_015244755.2. Lineage (NCBI taxonomy): Eukaryota > Metazoa > Chordata > Actinopteri > Clupeiformes > Clupeidae > Tenualosa > Tenualosa ilisha. Next base: position 2,144,352 of record PYXC01002370.1, on the reverse strand, counting down.
TTCTCGCTCATTATCTCCTCAAGGAGACGGAGCAGTCTGGGGAGGGGAGGGGAAATATGACTTAATGGACAAGATCACTTGAAGTTTATTTACCACAACCACAGGACACACATGACCAATACCACATGGGCCCAACCCAAGTACAAACAGGCCTTCATGAATTTAGAAGAAACAAAAAATGGGCTTGGATTGTTAAACTTACAATTTAAAGGTGTTGATGTTATGTTCCCAAAAGAAAAATTTACAGGCATTAAACAGGCCTTGTTTACACAAGTGGCAAGTTGAAATTGAATCTGCAAAAGAATCCACCCATCACATCTGGCAAGAAAATGTGCAATTCCAATACTCACTTCCCATCCTTCTCTGCATCGTTGCACACGTCAACAATCTGCAGGATGTTGTGGTTGGCAGACAGCTGCAGGGCACCCACATTGATCTGCACATATTCCCGCAGGAAGTCTTCGGCAAGCTGACGAACCTCTTTGGGCCAGGTGGCACTCCACATCAGGGTCTGTCTGTCAGGCTGGTAGACAGAAGATGGTTACTTAGTATTGACAAAATATTGATAGGCTCATGGTGGCCCAATTGCATAAAATGTGGGCAATTTCACATCACGGCTCTCCATCTTTGAAAATGAGACAAGTGCCAAATAAACCAGTACAACTTCTGTGATGCCAACTCGAGTCGGATGACATGTTAATTTTGGGGAAACCAATTTTACCCTGATCTGGTCAACGATCTTGCGGATCTGGGGTTCGAAACCCATGTCCAACATTCTGTCGGCCTCATCCAGCACCAGGTAAGTGCATCGACGCAGGTTTGTTTTGCCAGCCTCCAGGAAGTCAATCAGTCTTCCTGGTGTAGCAATGCAAATTTCAACACCTGCAGGGGAAACAAGTGTACACAATTGAGACTTTGGGTTCCAAAAATAGCTGTCCAAAAACAAACACTACATGACATTTTAATCACTTAAATCTAAACATACCCCTCTCCAAGTCACGAATCTGAGGTCCTTTTGGGGCCCCTCCGTAGACACATGTGGACTTCAGGCGAGATGCTCTGCCGTATTCTGCTGCCACCTGCTGGACTTGCTGTGCAAGCTCACGGGTAGGGGCCAGAACCAAACACTAGATGGACAAGAACATTGGATAGAAATGTCAGACAAGTCGACTTCTTCCAGGTTTTACTTAGCAAGACACGCATTTTGTTTCTCAACCTTTACAGCATGTACTTACAATAGGACCATCTCCTCGCTCCAGGAAAGGTTGATGGTTAATGTGAACAATTGCAGGTAGAAGGTACTACAGAAGAGAAAAGCAGAATGGGTCATCAACCAGTAGATGGATTTATATAGATGCTATACATCTTTAGGGATGGGGGGTCTGGGTGAATATTTATGTTACTCACAGAGAGGGTTTTCCCTGATCCAGTCTGTGCAATGCCGACCATATCTTTCCCACTTAGAGCCAAAGGCCAACCCTGAGCCTGAATAGCTGTTGGGTTGGGCCAGTTCTGTTTGTTGATAACGTCCATTACATACGCTTATTTGAAAAAAAAGGAGAGAAAAAAGACTGAATTTAGTACCTCATTTCATACCATTAATACAATTTCTTATACAGCAGGATTTGTAGTACTCACAGGGAAAACTGGCTTCATAGAACTGCATGATTGGATTGGGGCACTCCCTGCCCTTCACCGTTACCTCCTTGGACCTCCTGTACTGTTCAACCTCTTGCTGCAAGAGATCACACACAGTGAACTATGAGCCAAGCAACCATGGATGGCTTCAGAAACGTGGTAACATGTGCAGCGGTTGGACACTCCGTCGTCATTACGTAACACTTCCTAGGGTGGCCAGAACAGCAGACACGTGAGCCAAGTTACTTACCGGGGGCCTGCGCGCAACATCAGGATGCTCTTTATAAAAGTTCTTCTCGAATTTGGGCAGTTCGTCTAGATTCCAGTGTTTCTTCCTCAGCCCATCGCCAGGATTTCCAAACTTTTTCCCTTGGCCTCCTCCACGGCTGCCACCAAAACGTGGTGGGCTACTACCGTATCTGCCTCGGCTGTTTCCAAAACCGCCGCCATACCTATAGGGGACAAGACGTTCAAAGTTCACAAGCACTGCTGACGTTCCAGTAAACTAGCGTTTAGTATGACTGTCCTATGGCACACTTGACTCGTATAAAGTATAGAGTTGTGTAATCCTCTTACGATGGCCCAGTTTACTTGCGAGCGCTAGCAAACCAACTAGCCATAGGCCAATCTACAGGCCATTGTGATAAGACATTTGAACTTAACACGGTGAAGAGACTTAATTGCAACCATCTGATTTTCACAAGATCAGGTTCCATCGGAAATCACAACCCCCTGGGCGCTACTATTCGATGGTTGTACGCGATTACGTCGTTTCCATACCAGTCGGGAAACAAAGAGAAAACCGGCCGGCATTTTGAAAAAGCATCCATTACTGCCACATGGCGACGTTGCGGCCTTGTCTGATGTAGCTCACACCCGGTTGCCAATTTCTTTAACTTATACGATCCCAGGTACCCCAAAACGAAATCTATATCCAAGTGATGCCAACATTCGAGATTAGTGTAGTTGCAGTTTCCGTATGATTGATGTTAGCATTAGCGTGGTCGCTAACATTAGCTTTCTGGCCACATGCCAGCAAGCTACGGAGCTATTAAGCTAGCAATGGTTTCCATCCTATTAATTACAAACACCTAAAAAATCTGGTTAAAAAAATAGAAACTGCTGAAAACTGTTGGGTAATTGAACAAGAAATGTTATTTTTAACGGGTACAAATCTCCACGACAGAAGGAAAAATATGTTGAGTTCACATTAGCTGCGATAGCTAAGGTTACGCTAGGTGACGAGGACCTCTGAGACAACAAACTGCGGATGTAACGAAAATTGTCATTATAATAAGACTTCTTACCCTCTGTCTCTACTGCGATCTCTGTCAGAATATCCAGGCATTGTGAAAACACAAAGAAAATCTTAAATTAAATAAATAGAATTAAACTATTTCAAATATCCGACACCTTTCCGGTCGGTAGTGATGGTGCTGTGAATGCCGGTAACTGCGAGTAACAGCTGGCTTTTATGGCAACAGGAAATGGCAACTCACGCGATGGTAACGTGCGTCATCAGTGCCTGGAGGGCATTTTGCAGTGAACGCAGTGACCGACAAAAGATGCATGCCTATTATTGTGTGTCTTATGTCATATTAATTCGTCGAAGACCTCTTCATGCAGATCTGCTGAATATTTTGCATCGATCTTTGCAAAACTTAATTGTTGCAGCTCCATATTTTGTAGGCCTATGATTTAGACCGGAGTTGGGAAACCTTTTTGACATCAAGGGTCACATCAGTTTTTCTGACTTGTTTCGGGGAGCTAAGCACATTTTGACACTTTAAGAATTACCGAACGTGCATCATATTAGTTGCAAAGACTGATTATTAGGCTATATTACATGTGAGAGAACCTCTAGCGAGAGCCCCAATATTTGACAACAATTTTCTACACTTCTGTCATTTTTATTTCAACATGGAAGTCATAACATTTTCAATCTCAGTGTCACATTCTGACTATTCTGAATAAGTTTATATTAAATATTACTACCTCCAGTAATCACCTATGCTTGCAATTTGTTGATATTTTATTTTAGGATTACTATTTTTATTATTATTTCAAAATCTCAGCCAATTGGCCTTGCCTCCACCGTACAGATCAAATGCTTTGCCGGACGTTCCCCACCCCTGATTTAGACTATCCAAAATTTCACAAAAGGTCTACATCTTCCCATTCTAAACCAGAACCACAGATGTGCCACAGTGACAACTAGTGTCTCAGACTAAACTGAAGTGCAAATGTGAGATGACTAATTACCATGCAAAAATGACCCACAGTAGGCTATAAGTCTACTGGCTGTAAGTGAGTCCAGTATAGAAGTTCACTGTCGGATAACTAGGCGGCCTATTTGTAACCAAGATGCTTCAGAGGAGCAAGGATGCTACCTGACTGCAACTAACACAGCCCACCCAAGGATCACAGTAAACAAAATAGAGGCTAAAAGATACTTTACCAAGAGCTCATGAGTAAAAAAACTAAAATAGCAAACAATGTAAGAGGGTGAAACACTCATCTGCAACCAATGTCACATTGGTTGTATACTTTGATCCAATCTTTGTGTACATTTCCAGAATAATCTTTGGGTAACTTGTCATGATGTTTCCAGTATGACTTTGTCGACAACCAATGTAACATCTGTAGACTTTCAAGTTTGTTATGAAGGTCAAATGTCCCACTTGAAAGGCTTAGTTTTGTGCAAACAGGAGATATATTTTTTTCCATAAATATTTCATCAACATGATCAAAATGGTTTTTTTTTGTCATTATTTATTTCAACACAAGACTGTGTTCTGTTATTTTGTATTTTCAGATTTAGGCCATTGTTCTCATCCAATTACAGCAGTAACAAACTGTTCAGAGAATGCAGAATTTTGTACAGCAAAGTTTTTTCACCAGTAGGTTGCATAATCAATATAATCACTTGCTTTTCAACTGAATCAAACCCAATCCAAATCCAGGTTAAGTTACAGGTCTTGATGTAGCTGTACCCCTGAGATACAAAGGCCTGTGTGTATTTAAATGACAATGGTGTGGTGAGTGTGACAAGTTATGTTAAATTGACTTGAGGGATGGTTAATTACAGGCCATTGCTAGAGGAGGGAAGGGAGACTCTGGCTATGAATGTGAATGACTGGGGGAAGTGCGCGAGAGACACAAAAACTGCTAAAAAGTACACCTGTTTGAAACAAAAATCCATCAGTATCAACGGGCATTTTTTTTAAAAAGAAGGACACACTAAACGCTGCACAGGGAACAGTCTGTTTGGGAAGTAAATCACCTTTAAAGTCATCTCTTAGGAAGTAAGTTGTAACTTCATGCAGGATGCAATTTTATACAAATAACAGTAACAGCAAAATGAATTTAAAGTCACGACTCATAACTCAGACTAAATTGACGTTAAATGCACCGTAGATCTGGATGATAACAGAAATACACTGTACATACTCACTTCCACACACACCAAAAGGAAAACACACAAGAAACAGCTAAAAAGTGCCTTACACTCAAGACAAAGGCAAGTTTAATTAGAACTAAATACACACAAAAATAAAATACTCTTACAAAAATGATAGTGTGTTACGTACAACAAATTGCACCAGTCAACTATATGAGATTAAGCGTCCTGCAAGTGTATCATGCTAGAGTTTATGACTCAAAGAACAAAACAGCCACGTGCCGCTGAAGAGGCAGCTGGATGATGTTTGATGCAAAATGAAAATATTACATAAGGGAAAAAGTCTAAATTAAAAAGGAATCTGTGCACTGGACATAAATGAAAATTAATAAAATGATGAAATCTACATACCATTTGTTAACAAGAAGTTGCTTATCATTTACAGCAAAGTCTGGATGTGTGCAAAATGTTTTTTTTTGTATATCTCTATTTAAGTTAAAGATAAATTACAGATTCTGTGATCCACATATGAACAAAATCTCCTAGAACTGTACAGAGCACCATCTCAGAACACTTCCATGTTTATAAATCCAGAGGCTTCGAAACAGTTTCAACTTGATTACACTTCTAAAAAGAGTGTAAAATGGCGAGAAGATGCATAATTTGTTGAGTGTATACAAACCTTTAGGAGATTATCTGTAATAATAAACAAACTGCTATTGACAGGCAGCAATTCCACAACATTCAACCATGTATGTACATGAGCTTATGAGGAAAAAAAAATAAATACAAGTCTTATTTTAGAGATAGGAGCAGTTATATGTCAAATTTATAATACAGATTGAAGAGCCTCAGTGATGTCTGCATGATCCTTTTTTTATGCATCCAAAAACTGACAGGAAAAAAAACCCAAAATGTTTTATGTGAACAGGAGCAGGAAAAATGAGTCTGGTAAGTCTGTAAGTCTGGTATCTCTGCCCATTCAAGGACTGGAACACATATACTTGAAGCTACCACTCCTGTCTGTGAAGTGCCTGCTTATTGAAGACAGTGACTGCCTGCTGGCATTGCTGGGAAAACCCTGTTCTGTCCAAACACACAACAGTACACTTCTAATTGAGTTCCATGTCAAGACTCAACTTCAACACTTCAGTGAATTTTACAAAGGCAGTCTCTGTGCCGTTTGTGACCCACAGTATCCTGTTCATGTAGGCCCCTTATATTCATAGGTAAAACACCATTATCTCTTCTGTGTGCCATGTATGGAACAAATGCACTGTTGGTGAAGGATCTGCACTGTCTGTGCGAATAGGCCAAAACTGCACAAGTGACAGAAGGATCACATACAGTGTGTGCATGCAGGAGTCCTTCATTGACACAACAGATACACAACAGTGACATTTCCACACATAAAACATCAAGAGACTGAATGACAGGAGCAGCAGGACTTTAGGCAAACAGCATCAGGATTCAGGTTTCCACGGTGTCGCACAGGGACTCTAATACCAAAAGGCCTTTAGTCTGTCCCACACCAAGCCATCACAAACAACTCTTTATATGCATTTGGATACAATATCTCTACAGGTTCATGGGCTTGTCCTCGTCAAAGGCTGTTCCAAACACATTATGGCACTGTAGAAAATGCAATTACTCATTATTTTCAACTTTCTGTTCTTTTTTCCCTCAATCCAGAGTCTTAATTCAACCTAACAATTTTTGGAGGGTTCCATGCTTACATAAAACTTAAAAATAGGTTTCCCAAAGATTAACTATATGTACTGATCGCATTTCTGAAATTATTACACTGTATAAGCGTTAAAAAAAAAAAAATCTTCCGTTTTTCTTTCTACAAAATAACGACAAAAGGTTTTGGGGGCGTAATGGTGATAACGTACGCATCTATAATTATTCCCTTACACCCATTCCCAACCCACTTATAAAAAATATCTATGTATAGTCACTCATTCACACTCAATTTCTCTCACTCACTCTCAGGCATACATTCATTTTTAAAGGAGCTTATTATCTCATCATACATTTTAATAAACAAGCCTCTGGTGGTGGTGTGTGTGTTTGGGGGGGGGGGTGCATGGAGCACAGGTACTTCACAGAGGACAGAGAGTGAGACAGCATGGAGGATGGACAGAAGGGAAACATCAAGCGTGAAAGAGGGAGAGGGAGAGGGAGGGGGAGAGAGAGAGAGAGAGAGAGAGCGCTGGACAGTGGGATGTGGGTGGAAGAGTCCAGCTTAACGGGAGTGCCAGACATTCTCCACGTCTTTAGCTCTGGGCCACAGAGAAAGACTTGTTGTGTTGATATTCAACGCAAGTCACACAAGAGAGTTCAGCCATCACCACCACCACTAGCAGCAGCAGCAGCAGGTGGAGCTGTGTAGCCTGACCAGTCCAAGTGGATCCTGGGTGTGGAGCCTGCCTCTGGGTAGGTATGGATGATGGAAGATTGAAGTTGTCCAGGAGAGCAGTAGTGCTGAGGGGGGTGGGTGGGAAGGTGTTAGCTTATGTAATACTGCACCAGCAGCAGAGGAGCTTGGGGGCTCTTGTTTGGTGGGTCTGTTTTGAACATGCTACATCGAAAGCTGTCCACATTTCATTTGAAATGGTAGAAAAAACTAATTACTTACAAAACAAACAAACAAACAAAAAACACAGGAAGAGTTGCAAGAGTGTTCATATGAAGAGAGTGAAGAGTTACTAGCAGCTAGAAATTGATACTGTTTTTAAAGTGTACAAAATAAAACTGAATAAAAAAAAAATCGGGTGCCAGATCCCCTGGAGGACTGTGAGGGTTCTGCCATGTTCCGTGACGTTCTCCTCAGACGCAGCCATTCGCCTGCCGCCGGGACCCGTGGTGGTTTGTCTGGAGTGTGGACGTCCCCTTTGACAGGGGAGTGTGGCAGGACTGCACATCCCACAGTCCCCTCACTCGAGATGTCACGTGACCGCCAAGTGCTTGCTGGTCACTCGGCCAATCACTCCACAGCAAAGCCACAGGTCTCCTCGATGGCGGTGAGAAGCTTGTCGTACAGTTTGTCATAGTTTTCGTATGGAGGGATGTCAATCCGATTGAAGCTGTAATCACAGAATAAGAATCCTTTATGGTATGACATCAGATTGCAAAATTACATCTTCTGCTATCTAATAGCCTGCACAGCTAAAGTAGCTAATGCTAAAGTGTTACAAAGGTCTTCATGAAATAGATGTGACTGACCAGGTGTGAGCTTTGGGCAGGTTATTTGTACTGGCATCAATCTGATGAATGGTGAACAGTCTTGGCCCAGCAGCCCCTACAAACAAGAGAATCCGTTATTAGATACACATACACACAAATAATATGCACACCAATACAAAGCATTTTACTGCTCCAGAAAAGGTATCGAGAACTTGTATCACACTTGAACTAATTGTGAGTAACTAAGTTAACTCATCTGAAGTGAGGCTTCAATTTAAACTAAATGATCAGGACCACCAAAACGAAATAAATCTTATTTCATACAGCTTCATCTGGTTCATCAGGACAGTGTCAAAGCCCAGGAGCATTTCCCCTTAACGGTGGTGTCAGATACCTTGGAGGGCCTTGAAGCCCTGCAGGGGGACTCTGGAGGAGCCGGTGACGAACTGCAGCAGCCGCGCGCGTCGCTCCTCATCGTACGACTCCACGGCACGCCAAAACCACTTCACGATGTTGCTGTCGGGCGTGCAGTGCTTCAGGCGGGTGTTGGACTTCCAGTCGTTAATGTCTATCTTACCCAGACCACACACTATGAGCTGGACGTGGGCGGGAGAGGAGAGAGATAAAGAAAAGAACATCCCTGAGGCTACCGTTTTCGTGGGACGACCTTTGATCAGAACAAAAGCTTAACTCCACTCACATTAAAAAAACACCTTGACATACAAAAATGTTATCTACATATTCTGACTTTCTACTATCTGTGAACGCAATGACCACGAGCTTCTGGATAGTGGTAGGATTGTCACCGAAGGGAAGCAGTGTGTGTGTGTGTGTGTGTGTGTGTGTGTGTGTGTCTGTGAGTACCTCTAGCTCTTTCTCATCAAAGGCTTTGAGCAGATGCTGGGGGATGACCTCGTTGAAGCCCTTCTGGAGCGCCAGGAACTGAGCCTCGATCCCTCTCAGGAAACGCCAATTCACATAGAGCCTGTCGGTGTGGGAAAGTACCGTGATGACAACATGTTAACAGGCGCATTCTACTGCGCTGGAGAGAGTGAAGAGGGGATTTGTCGAGTGACATCAGCATGTCGGGCTCTGCTACTAAGAGAGAAGTGTATTGCTGACCTGACGTATTCCTTCTTGTTGTCCTGGGTGACGGGAATGCTCTTGCCGTTGGGCTTGAGCTCGTGCTGAATGATCTCGCCGTATGCGTTGTGCTCAACGCAGAAGGTGTGGTCCAGCACCCCAGTGATATCATTGTCCCTACAGAGTCACAAATGCGTACACACAGACACACACACACACACACAGTCTTTAGAGATTCGCATACTTCACTGTCACCACACAGCTGAAAATGTTCATGGTCATTTAAGTGCGGGTATGTGTATGTGTGTGTGTGTGTGTGTGTGTGTGTGTGTGTGTGTGTGCACATGTGGACTTTGTCCTTGAGAGAACTCACAGGATCCAGACCAGACTGTTGTGCAGGTCGGGGTCCACGGACTCCATGTCGTCCAGGGTGATGGGCTTGCCCAGCAACTGCTTGTAGAAGGGTAGGGTGAAGCCGCCGTCGATGTAGTGACCGTGGAACACCGCCATGCCCATGATCCTCCCCACAAAGTGGAAGTAGGACAGGTGCTCCTGGTAGGGGAGCGTGGGGCACACACACACACACACACACACACACACACACACACACACACACACACACACACACACACAGCTGTGTCAGGGACAGTCTGTCATCCACAGCCTCCAGTGCTTTAAAAGGCTGGGTTAAGTGTTCCGACGTGGGTTTCACTGGACTGACAGATGAGTCAAGCTGACCTCAAGGACATTAGTACTGGCTGTCTATTTCTGAGAATTTGTGTGTGTGTGTGTGTGTGTGTGTGTGTGTGTGTGTGTGTGTGTGTGTGTGTGTGTGTGTGTGAGAGAGAGAGAGAGAGAGAGAGAGAGAGACTCACAGGTTGACGTGATGTGTATTATGGTATGGCGTGATGTGGTGTGTTCTGGTGTGAGCGTAACTGGTGTGTATCTACAGGAGACTCACTGGATTGACCGCTGAGTCTGGGTTGATCTGCAGGGTGTAGATGTCGTCCCGTGAGTACTGGAACAGGCCGTAGTACGGATTCAGCATCTCATGGGAGAGGAGATACAGCCACTCCCTACATCACAAAAACATAGCCTTGCATTAAACTGAAACAGACCAGCAGACAAAGGAAGATCACGCCTTACACCTACACTACAGTCTCATGAGTAGAGCAAGGAACAAGAGAAGTCCATCTCTGAACTGGTTCTGTTGTACTGTTGGGACAGTCAGACAGTTTTGACACTTTGATAAACTACCCATCAGGTGTGCAAAAACCCTGCCAACAACATGAAAGTTGCCACCACTATGATAAAAGCGTGTTAACAGTTAGTATGTTGCCCAAGTGGCCAGGGGGAAAAACAGGTGTAGTTGTCTCACCCTTCCTAGATCATACACCTGCCTATAGATCTGCATCTACTGCAGCACCCCAACGCAGAGTGTGTTTGTGTGGTCAGAGTGTGAGGCCTCTAACCTGGCTACTCCGCCGTAGTCAAGCCCTTCCTCTCCGCGGAACTTGACCATCAATCTCTTCCACAGGTCCTTGGGTCTCATCTTCATCACCTGACGGTAGGACTCCTGCAAAAGACGAAGTGCATAGATCTCAGAGGGCTTGTTCTTCATCACTAACAGACTCACACAGGCCCTTTCAAAACCCAAACCTCCCTTGAGATGCCTTTTGATTCTACCTGACAGATGATTACAGACAAACTCTTAAGCTGTCTCGGCCTCCCGCGGTCCATCAGCGATGACAAGATAAAGGGGTATGTCTTTGCAGAATACTCCAGGCTGTGTTCCTGACCTTCCAACTTCAGTCAGAAACTGAGCATTGAATTGGCTTTGTTTTTTCCAGAGAGTCCAGAGACTGCTGGTGAGCCTAGAAGCTGCTCTTCCTCAGTCTGACCAGCAGAGGGCTCCCAACAGAGCATGAGCTCTTTTAAAAAAATTTTTTTTAACCATACCACCACACTGAGGACAGATGCTGGACTGCAGAACTGCTCTGTTGCTCCACCTCTCTCTACACATCAGTCTCATCACGTGAAGTAGGGGAACAAGAGGCCAAGGGTGAAATTTCGGTGCTCTGGATGACATAAGTGGCATGGCTACTACAGTGCAACAACACTGTTCTGAATAAGACGTCTAAATAATAAATAATTCTACAGACCAGCCTAGCCACTCTAAGAACGGTGCACACATCGTGCGCAACCCATGGAGCTTTATGTAGGGAGCAAGTCCTTTTCTCAGTTACGTGTTTCTATGTGTGTGAGGTGCTTCCATTTTGTCCCATCATGTTGTCTCTTTGACCAGTAAAGCCAACTGTAAAAAAAATACTCTCTCTCGATCTTAGGACCAAGGCCCTGTCTGTCTGTACTAGAATGTGTGCACATGGTGCCATAATGCTGCGCCCCACGCATGTCGAGGAGGTGTGGCGTCGCCTCACCTCGAAGATCTCCTCGCGGGACACCTCGATGCGGCAGTGTCCGGCCTGGGGCTGCTGCTGGGAAAGCTCCTGCCTCAGCACCTTCAGCTTCTGCACCAGATCCCGCTTGTAGCGCGGCACTGTCAGGCAGTCGGCGTCCTCGGGCAGCTGCCCCGCGCACACCAACACCTGCTGGGGCTGATCCTTCAGCTGGGGCGCACGACTGGGGACGGACAAGGGCGGGGGGGAGACAGGAGAAAACAGGAAGGTTTATAAGGAAAAACATGAATGATGCGCAATCTGCTAGTCCAGTGGTTGTCAAGCTGGGGTACTTGGTTCAATTCAAGGGGGGATAAAGATAAGGAGGAAAAAGATATTATACTCAAACTATTCCCAATAAAACCCAATTGCTTCTACATTGCTGTGTACCATGTGTGTTCACATTTTATGTAGCATTTTGTTTATCTCTGCAAAAATATTAATTGTCATAGCAAGCAGTCCATGATGCATGGGGTACTCGGTAGGACTCGAAGTGTCTCGGGGGGTCACGCAACATTTGAAAATTTGGGAACCACTGTGCTAATCTACACAAAGGGTAGTCTGAGTTGTGCTGTTAAGTTGGAATCATATAAAGGCAGGACCACATGGCACCATAGGCAATAAGGCTGAAAGGAGAGGAGTGTGTGTTAGAAACTCCTGTGCACCCAGCAAATACAAGATGTGGCATCTGCAATCAGCTTCTTCAGGAGGAAAAAAAAAAAAAATCGCCAAAACACAATGCGGCGGTGAAGCCCAAAGCACAAGCACAGGCACACTCGCGCATTGGTGAGGTAAACACGGCTGAACGTCTGGAGGCGCTCGACCTCAAAAAAGGCCTGATATACACTCACACCAGTCTCTGCTCTTGATGGATGTCGCCAAGTCGGTACAGATCAATGGCTCTGTGTGTGCAGACAACACCATCAGGGTGGCTGGGTCACACTGCATACAATTGTAACAGAAGCTAACTGTCTGAGTTTGAACCAATCAGATGCTTGATATGTTAGCAGAGGGAACTGTAGTACATATAAACAAGGCACCCATTTACTGCCCTTTTCGTTGTTGTTGACTGATGCTGTATAACTAAGAGTAATTTAGTCTGTCCACATTTCTGCCCTCTGTGCTTATTACAGAAATTCAAATGTAGTGGCCCATGGCACAGCCCTTCCCAGAGTGGTATTTCCGACGACTGCAAGGACGGAGGGCTGCCTTTTTCTTGAGTCTTTGTGTGTGTGTTTGAGTGTATGTGTGTGTGTGTGTGTGTGTGTGTGTGTGTGTGTGTGTGACCCAGTTGTGCTGAAGCCACAACGGGAACTGGAGAGGGTTCAGCCGGTGCAGTGCAGCCCCTTCCAACCCCTGGACCCCACATCCCCTGCCTGGCTGGCATTCCTGAGGTGAGGAGGGTTGTCTGGAAGGGGAGGGACCCCACCCAGCTGATCCCCCACACCGCCAGCGTTACTAACACCACATTGAAATCCTGCCCAACCCACCCGCCCCCTCTGCTCGCCTGCCAGCCAGCCAGCCAGCCAGTAAGGCACTCCAGCCTTAGCCATGCTCCCTCCGTCTTCCCAGAGTTCCTGCTGACTAGACTCCCAGAGGGCCCAGGGTGGGGTGGGGTGGGGAGAGGGGTGGGGAGAGGGGAGGGGAGGGGAGGAGAGGAGGGGTAGGGAGGGGAGGGGAGGGTTGGTGGCCTGCAGGAAAGCAGTAGCCCTGCCAGACAGCACCCAAACACTCTTGAGCTAGAGCAACACTCCAGACAAATTAGGAGTGTGCCAGTGTGGTTATGTCTGTGTGTCTTTGTGTGTGTGAGAGTGTACGAGTGCAAATGTCTTGCCGTGTTGTCTTCGGCAACTGGAACATGGGCATACAACAGCCATTCACAGCATGGCTCCTGTGTCTTGTTTATCTCTGACCAACTCTACTGGAGCGTCAGTACTGACACACACAATCAACACGAGATCTGCTCTACTGACAAAACTGGTTAGTGAGGAGGCATGTGTGCACATAAGCCCCTAATATTTCATGAGGACAATAAGCAGGCTGCATGACATAATACTGATGACTGTGCCTGTACATGACACATTCTTGCAGCGTGACATTGTCAGAGTGTGAATTTCTCAAATCGCTCTCTCTATACTTGATAAAAGGCAGATGTTTTGGGGAAACGCCAGCTTGTATCTCATCCAGTTTTTTCTTTATGTTTTTTTTTTTTGTCTTGTCGTGTCATTCTCTGGAATGCGCCCTGACTTATAACTGTGTTCAGTCAATGCTCAGATTCCAATGGAGACCTCTGGGAATGGTCCCTGATGTGCGGAGGACATGAGAGACGAGTCTCAGGACGTGGGCCACATGAGACCATCGGTGGAGGCCATCCTGGGGACCCTGAACAGAGTTCTGATCCAAACCACAGCGGAGCTTCTCCATCTGTCTCCTGTGGCGTTGCGCTTCATCAGTGACCTGACCTAAAATAGACCTGTCCCTCCAAAATGGCGTCAGCTGATGCCGCACCATCTCGCGGTGGACAAGGGACAACATCCCTTGAGAGCATCCCCCCTGCCACACACACACTCACACACATACACACTTACAAGCTCCCTCCTTAACTCCCCATCTCCTGACCAGACATCACCCCAAATTCATCCACAAACCTCCACTTAAGACCTGACCTGTGTCTTGGGTTGGACATGCTGACTGGGACACTATTATAAACAGCCTTGTATTTGCCTAATTACAGGCCCCACTCATCTGGTGATCATTACTCTTTTGCTATGGCGAGGTGTGGGACTGCTCGCTGCGGGCGGCACCGCTCCACACGAAACACAAACTCCACTTGGACTGCGACCGCCAACCACACACCAGCTGACTTGGGTTGGCCCGGGCCCCTGAGCTCCCTTGCTCTGGAACGATGACAACATCTACGGCGAGGCACACAGATGGGCCGTCGCGGGCGTTTTTTTATTTTTTATTTTTATTTCTTGTGCACGAGACACATTCCAGTGTGGCAAACATAGTGGGAATGCCAGGCCTCGTTTCACTGAGATTCCTCTCCAGATTTTCTGGAGGAGGCGAAGTCGGGGGGTGGGGGTGGGGGTGGGGTGTAATAACAGAAAAGGTAAAAGAAAAAAAAAAACTGTTCTTCGATACGACACAGAACAGAGATCCGGCAGAGAAATCCGAGCTTTCTACCAATGCATTCCTGTCAACCCCACCTCCTCAACTCCCCCAAACACACACACACACACACACACACGCACACACACACACACGTTATGACAAAAAGTACTGAGAAGAAGTGTGAGACAGAAAGAGGAGGATAGAAAGAGGGAGGGACAGAGAGAGAGACAAGCTGAGACAAACAGATAGAAAGCAGAGGTAGGGAGAGAGAGAAACGAGACAAAGGAAGTGTGTATTGAGAGTGGAGCTCACCTGTTCGGACCATCAGCTGTGGCACGGGAACCATTACCGCTTGGACTGTTCCAGACAGAAAAGAAAACAAACAACGTTAATTCACACGAAGGCTCCCAGTTCACTCGTTGCCTACACAGAGTGGACTTTTTGGTTTTCATACGCAGAGAGATCATGTAACAGTACAGCCCTGCCATGTGTCTCCTGGAGATACTGTCTGAAGGAGACATACTTGCCAACCATGCAGAACTACAAAACAATTTTTTTCTTCTATGAACTTTCCGGAGTTTTTCTTCCCCCCTCCCCTTCTGATCGCAGGCTCGGGCTTGCTAGGATGGAAACGGCTGGGTCAGGTTGCTGTGTGGGGACAGCGAAGGGGGGACTCACTTGAGCACGAGGTGCAGGTTGGCGGAGAGACGCGGGTCGGTGAACTGCGTCGTGCGGTTGTTGTGGTCCACGAAGTAGACCCGTCCAGTGGCCGTGTTGCGGATCTCCCAGCCAGGCGGCAGAGGCCCAAGCTCCTCACAGTTCACATTACTCAGGTCCCTGATGGAGAACAGAGGACGGATGGACAGACAGACAGACAGAAGGGTCAGACATGTCTTCTAATAAGAAACTATATGCCCCTCACTCTTGAGCTCCACAGTCTAGAAAACTGATGATACAGTCTGAGAAGATTCTCATGATGATTCTCAACAGGATTCTCAACATGAAGATTCTCATGATGATTCTTAACAGATATTGCAACTGTGCTTTTATTTTTATTTAATATTTAGGTGAATATTGCAGCTTTCCCATAAAGTGTGGCTGCAGCAGTTTGTCGGGCATGTCTACTGCACGACAGGTAGAGCAGCTCCTGAGCTTCAATGTCTCCCACATTGTGCCACACCTGACTACCGCACTTGTACCACGTTCGAGGCCTAAGCGCCCGTGGGGACTCATGCTCGAATACGGCCTATTGTCATTTCTTGATCCCAACCCATCTCTCTTTCCCACTCCCTTCCTCTCTCCTTTGTCCTGCCCTATCAATAAAAGCAATAAACACCCATGAATACATCCCAACAAAAACAGTTAATTGCGCAGCCCTACTTTACTCTTCCTTGGAGCAAGTTATCACCTATCATGTATAGAATTGTTACATTACAACCCACAAAGAACCCAGTAATGGAGAATGGGACATTACTCATTCAATCACTCCATATGTGGCCAGAGTAAAAGAAGCCTCCTGCACATTTAGAGACATTTGTTCTGGATCAATTACTTGGGCACTCAAAGTGGTAGCGTCCCACATCACACCACCCCTATACACACACACACATAAACGCAAACACGTGTATTCTGGGGCATTTACCTGGGCACGCGCGGGTCGTGCCAGGTGCTGACACCGGTCTGTGTGTGCAGGAAGTAGACCTGGCCCTGTTGAGTGGTACGTTGCTCTGAAAGGTGAGACGGAGAGGCAGAGACACAGAGGAGTCAGTCACGCACAACACAGCTAAAGGGTTCGTGTCTAGCAACGCAATCATACACCCTTCGCTAGCATTTATAAATCTGACATGCAAGGAAAAGAGAGACGGAGGTGGGGGTGAGCAGAGAGAGAGAGAGAGAGAGAGATAGAGAAAGAAAGAGCTTTTCAAAGTGCAAACAGAACAACTAAATTGTCATTTAAACCACGCTAACACCCCTCTCTAATGTGTTCCATGCTTCCAAGCGGAAAAGAACATTTCACACACCACACACACACACACACACAGTTAGGATCATCCTGTCTGACACCCTTGGAAGCACCTAAAAGAGCCCTCCTCCTGCATTTAATAGGGTGGATTCTAATCCCGCACTCCAAAAAGATGCAAATAGTCTTCAATGATTCATTGGCACCTATCGAGTTTTTTCACGAGCCGTGTGTGCCAAAGGTGAACGTGTCAACCCAGACGCAATGAATCATCACAGGGCATCACCATGAAACAGCACAAAAGAGGCTCTTTCATCAACTACCCTGGACTAATTTAGTTAATCTAAGACAGAGCAGATTTAACACGGAGCAGATTTAGCCCTAAATTAGCCCTGTCTGGAATTTCAGAGGTCCTTTTATTGGCTGAAGACAAGCACAGGTGGTAAAAGTACATTTCTGGGTGTGCTTCACAGGTTTGCCTGTGTAACTCTGCCGTGTCCAGTGCCGTGTGCGGAGAGCGGTGTGAGAGCGCAGGCGGTACCCACCGTAGCCCTCGGGAAGGTCGGGCGGCGTGTGCAGGTGCGTGCGGCTCATGTAGTTGCGGTGCCTCTGCGATCGGACGCGGCGCTCCTGCACCCGCAGGTCGCCACCCTGCACCCCCGCCGCTCCATTGGGCGTCATGATGGGCGTGTTCTCGTCCACCAGGCAGCTGAGAGGCCGCCCGGGGCTGGAATACTCAGACGCCGGCCTATTGGAGGAGAAAGAGAGAGAGACGTGAGTGACACCTGAAAAAAAAAAAAAAAAGTGACAGAGTTGAGGAGGTAACAGAACAGAAAGACCTTAAGCCTAGCAGACCATCTACTCCCGAGAATGGAGAATAGACAAAGTGTTTGTTTAGGCAGGGTGGCACCGAGCTGAAAACGGCGACAGCGCGTCTCCTGCTGCTGCTGTTGCTGTGGTGCCCGGCTGACGTCAAAGACGTCAACGCCACCAATCATTAAACACCACCGCAGTTTCCGTCTTCTCCACCTCCCGCTGACGATAAACCGTCCAGCGGGCAGCCACAGCTCAGGAGCCGACGTGTCCGTTTCAACAGCGGAGGGGTCCGCGAGATCAATGGACGCTTTGTGAGTGGCGCGCAGGGCAGGACGGAACCTTTGTATATTCGTACATTAGCATGGCGGTGGCTTCACTGCACATCTCCAGACCAAACAGTGGAAGGCAGCTGAGCCTGGACCAGCGCCCCACATAAACAAACACATTCAGAGGCCTTTTTTTTTTTTTTTAAAGAGAGAGAGCCCTCTGCTCAGATCTGTCAGTCTTCTTCGAAACAGGCAAAGCTTTGTTTATCCTGTGCAGAGCTCCTAGCCAAGGCTTCAGCCATAAGGAGCACAAAGAGAGACAGAGTGAAGAAGAAGAAGAAGAAGAAGAAGAGGAAAAGGATGTGTGCGTGTGTGTGTGAGATCACCACAACGCCAGGGTGGCAGGATTGAATTGTGGGTAATGTAGTGTATTCACCTGGTGGGCCTCTCCCACTGTGTGCTACGTGTGATATGGTTCAGGTACTGGATTCGGCCGGATGCAGTCCTTCTCTCCTCCCATCTGCAGACAGTGACAAAGCCAAATGAGACGCATAGCAACACACGCGCACACACAAACACACACACACAAAACGACGCGCACACACACACACACGCTTTAATAAGCTCATCAGCACTCCCCCAAAAATGTCTCCTTGTCCTGGATCTATGTGTGTGTGTGTGTGTGGGTGTGTGTGTGTTTGGGGCCCGGAGGCTGCAGACGAAAGGGAACAGCTTGATCTGTGACGCGTGTCCTCGCTGCTCTAATGGGACAGCCTCCATCTGGCCTCGCTGCATCCTCTGCCTCCCCCGAGCTACACTCACACTTGCTCGCTAAGGACTACGGGCCCGGGACCAAATGGGCCAGTTTTTTACCCCCTGCGCCGGGGCCAATGTGACTGGGAGCGAGGGCGGGAGTTAAACGGCAAACGGCAACTGTCGCCGGGAGGTCACGGGTTCGACTCCCAACTGGAGGCAGAGTTCCGAAAACGGCGTCTGTCTTCGTCGTGCTCTTGAGTCATTTCAGTCCGAAAGCTAATGGGTCGACGAGAGAACACACGTCTCGTTACGAATGACATTGCTGTCTAAAGATTAACTACCCCCGTCCCATGTGTGATGGAGTCCAGTGGCGGAGCGGATGAAGGGGGATCTTATCTGTGGTTGGGGGGGACAGCTGTAGAAGTCTTTGGACTTTTTGGGTGGTCTGGGGTTTTAGGCCTGCTCTGATAGGGACTCTGAAGCAGGAGGAAGGAAAGTGATACCAAAGAGAACACATACACACACACACACACACACATACACACTTACCCATCAGGAAGGTCATTGTCGAACAATCGGCTGCAGTCGACCACGGGGCCTCCCGTGCCTATCCGGTCCCTGGACTGCAGACTCACTGTGGAGATGATGAAACACAGGGGGAGGTGTTATAGAAAGACACTGACCCGTGGCACCAGGACTATTCCACAGGATGTCCTACTGGTAATGGCCTCTACTGGGGGGGGCTGTGATCTGGTCTGCTGCAGAGGAGAGGGGATAAAGCAAGTGGTGTATACAGGAGCACTCACTGTTTGAGGTGCGCTCAGGAATCAGGGGGATTCAATAGTGGAACAAATGGTACAATAACAGGTGTGTTGTAGTGTCTTGCGTATCAGACATATACACACACACACACGCAAACACACAGGGTGGAGTGTGTTGTACTATGTGTTTTAGTACGTCAGACACACACAGCTGAGGAGGAGACAGTGTGTGGAACCTAGAGTGTAGGCACGCGGCACGCCACTCGTAAAAATGGCCCCTGCAGGAGGAGTGATGTGGTTTTGGGGACGGGACTTCAGAGGGGCAGCTGCCACTGAGCCTGTGAGCCTGGCCTCTCACGCTACGGGATGTGCGTGCAAGCAGAAAGGTGTGTGTGTGTGTATGTGTGTGTTTGTTTGTGAAGAAGAGAATCTATTTTGTGCCCATCACATCTACAGGAGGCTCATGTTTCACTGCCTTCCTGCACGCAACACTCAACCGACCCCCACCCCACACACAACCCACCCCAAAACTGTATTTCCTTTTGTTTAACATCAGGAAGCCAAGGTCATCCAACTGGATTTATCTACTGACGTACTGGGGACTTGCTGGACCAAACTGACTTTATTCTGCCCATGATAATACAGCAAGACTGTCAGTGATACTTTCAAGCAATTCCAAAGAAAACTGACGTTTTAGTCAGAGCCATAACGCCAACAAAATTACATGCTACGCTATGATGTAAACGATGACATGAAATTTGAGGATTTGCTATTTTTGGCTGTAGGTCTTACATGACAAAATTGTGCAAAACATTTTGTGTTACCATTCACAACATACAAATAGCATGGCATTACATTGGCGTTTTGGGTGTAACAAAAATTCATTTTCTGTGGAACTGCCCTGTAATTGATCCAAGAATAAGTAGAAGAACATTGCTGTAGTTTCAGGGCCTCCTCTGCCCAGAAGGCTTTTATATCATATGATCCTAGTGTGTTGGGAATGACGGTGAATCTCCTTGTGAGAATCCTCTTGTACTCACCTACTATTTGGCCCCGGACTGTGTCACTGTCATTGGGACTCAGCTTGTTGAGGTCCAGTCTCTGGTCTGGAGAGGAGGAGGAAGGGGGTGGACAGGGCCAGAGGAGACAGGGCCAGAGGAGACAGAAGAGGAAACACAAGAGGGCGCAAGGTACAGAGAGAGAGAGACATAGAGACAGAGAGAGAGAGAGAGAGAAAGGGTCAACTTGTGTGTGGAATCTGGAGGCCCTGCTACCTTTCCCGATCCCTGGCTGAGGTGAACATCAGTGACCTGCTCTGTTCGTCAGCGAGGCTTTTCGAGAATACTCACTGTGCCTTACTGCAAACTACAACGCAGTTCAGCCAGAGGGGTCAAAAATTCAAGAAAGCCAACACCCCCCCCAACTTTCACACACAAAGCCAGCACTATTCCTTGCAGACTCCGTATGCTGCGGACTGTCTGGAAAGTTCTTTTGTGTCCGAGCCACAGGAAAAGGAGATGAGAAAGAAAAAAGGGTTATGGAGAGTGCACTGTCTGGTGAACACACACACACACACACACACACACACACACACACACACACACACACACACACACACACACACACACACACACAACCATACCCATACACATACCCACACATGCCTGTAAGCACATACACACACAAACAAATCATGCAGGCAACCACTACAAAATGAAACGCTGAAAAGGATTCCACCTAGCAAACAAAGACAGACATGTAGACTAGACTATGCTAACTCTAGTGTCCCATTAAAATTCCTCTACGAGGCACTCTTGATTTCTCTGGAGAGGAAACAAAAAATAAACAAAACAAAAAAACAAACCCACACACACACGCACACACACACAAACAATGTTTTTGCATTTGCCACACGCAGAACGAGTGAAGAGGAGCCAGTCTGCCCGTCTGCCTCTGGTGCTTTGGACTGGTGCTGAAATGACTCACGCCTGGATGACTGTCAGCTGGATGACTTGGGGTGGGGGTGGAGGGTGGTGGGATCGGGGGGTGCTTAGTGGTTGACAGACCTGACCTGACAAGAGAGTGACTAGCAGAGAGGCCGAGCATGACGTCTGGCTGAGCAAACCAGAGAAGGGATGGGGAGAGACACACACACACACACACACACACACACACACACACACACACACACACACACACACAGAGCCAGACACTGACCCGCACCAAACAGCATAAACACACCTGCAAGTGGGGTTTACGCAAAGCAAAGGGCAAAGTGGCAAAAGTGTCTTGCACATGCACCCTCCCAAGACATTCCACCTCACACACACACACACACACACACAAGCATACACACAAATAAGCAAAGGGTGCCTTACAGCCAGTGTCTTTGAGGCGGTTGATGGAGTTGGACAGCAGGCGTACGCAGCCCAGAAACCCAGCTCCTTGTTTCTTATGGATTTTCTTGTGGTTCCAGACACTGATGGTGATAGAGTCGGACTTCCCGATGTATCTGATGAAAGATGAAAAGAAAGGAGGGAGAGCGGCAGATACAGAGACAAAGAGATGGAAAGAGAAATAGTGGAGAGAGAGAGAGAGAGAGAGAGAGACATTCACTGGATTTACATTTACATGGCACAATTAATCTTGTGACTAATTTCCCGGCTCCAAGCTTCAGACCACATCAAAAAGACCTCGGGTCTAGTCTGCATTGATCATTACAATGCAGCCCCTGTAAGAAGGCACCAACACACACACACACACACACACCCACACACACACACACACACATAGTCTGTGAATGTGAACCTCTCTGGCCTTGAATGTTTGAGCTGTGATTCTGTGGATCATTAATCACTGGGCTCTCGGCAAAGTGGGTGGGGGGTGGCAGGGAGTGTGTGTCTGCAGCTAGTTTAATCAGTGTTATCATCTGCCTGCTGGGGGACTTTCGAACAATGGGTCTATCGTGACAGTTTTTAGCGTGAGTGTTAAAGGCAAAAAAACTCAATCTAAACTCAAAGCCAAAATGCCTGGATGCTGCCCGCACGGCGAGACACAGTTCCAATGAACTCATTAAAAAAAAAAAAAACAAAAGAAAAGAAAATGTGCAGGATCGGGGGTTGTTAGATTAAAAACAACTCTGACATGAAAAAAAAGGGCTTCATCGGAAATATTTGGCGACGGCCAAAAAAACAGAGCTCCCAGACAATGAGGCTGCCTGGCCTAACAAGACCTCCCTCTGAGAGCCCAATGTTACGGGGTGAGGCGCTCAGGTTAATGGCCGGGGGGGTTGGGGGGTGGGGGTTGTGTTGGGGGCCACACGAGCCACAGGGGCTGAATGGCCTCCCAGAGAGAGCCCTGCTTGGCATGGGTGAGGGCACGGGCACGAGCTGGAGTCTAGAGCCTGGAGCCTGGCTTCCTTTTTGCGATCTAGCGAACAGCTGCGCCCGAAAGGCACACACAGACCCCACCTGCTCCCGAGGCGGGCATGGCTGCCCAGCCGGAATGAAACGGGCACTCATGCCAGGGAGAGAGAGGAGGGAGAGGGGGTGATCAAGAGAGGGGAGGAAGACAAATCTTCCTTTATTCATTCATGACTTATTGAAATGAAAAGTGTAGTGCGAACACTGATAAGAATGAGAAGTTTCAGCTTTAGCCCCCCCACCCTTTTCAGAAATTATTCTTAATCCATCCATCTTTCCATCTATCTATCTCTCTATCTACCTATCTTTCTATTTATTTCATTCTTGACATCACTCTCTCTTGAATCTAAATACTTTCCCACCCTTCCCTTTCTATCAATACTACATTCCATGAGTATCAGCCCCACCACACAGTTCAAGGCTCTAGCGTGTCAATCCTGACCGGAAATATCTATTTACTTCACATGCCACTGGGAATATCTTTGAAGTGTGTGCGTGTGCATGTGTGTGTGTGTGTGTATTGCAGAGTGTGAGAGACTGAGAGCTGTGATTTCGTCACTGTTCTTGGGTGGCAAGATAGGTGGCAGCCTTGGGGACTGCCATCTGTCAGTCGCAGCATGCCAACCATTTCCTGCAACCGAAGGAGGGAGCAAAGGTCGCAACGCAACAGACCAGTCACTGGGGCATGACAGACAACCAACCATGGAGTACGCACGCACGCACGCACGCACCCACACACACACACACACACACACACACACACACACACACTTGCAGTACAATATATTATAATAGGTCCATGAGAGCTCTGCAATGTAGGAAAACATGCAAACAGACAAAACACAAGAAAAAGTAACTGTTGACACATGTTCACATGCCACAATCCAGGCTTGTTCTTTACTTTTAAGTATTTCCCGAAAACACTTCCTTCCGTCTTGTTTTCTAAATTGAGCTGAATTTAACTGGATTTTCCCAATGTATGCTGCCAAAGTTTATCAAGATGTTTTCTCAATTTGCCATTTAATTTGAATGACTGATGATTTGCAAGTTTATTTTGTTTGTAGGCAGTGTATTAAACATACTCTCTACTACACACATGACTCGGCCTCCACTGACTGAGGAGAGAGAGGTCACTTGCAATAACCACTGTGTGGGCTCCACTGAGATACCCATACAATTACCAATCTGTACTGAGAGCGATCCCAATAACTTTCTCTCTCCTAAAGACAGGGTTTCTCTGCTGGGGTTGGCTAGTCTGTGACTAGCACTCACCTTGCTACCAGAACCTGCAAAGTGCTCCGACATCTCTCAGCTTCCCTGAGACAGCGGCCGTGCCGTGAGCAAAGCGGGTGTGAGCGCCCCAGGTCATGTGACCCCGGCGAGCCAGCAGCGGCTCATTAAACAACCATGTCTGAGACTGAGAGACAGGTAGTCTAGGCAACCAAACAGCAAACAGGACAAGAACTTCCTTTCTGGGTGAGAAAGAGTGAGTGAGTGAGAGTGAGTGTGTGTGTGTGTGTGTGTGGTCACGTGCAGGGCCAGAATGTGAGTGTGAACATGTCTGCGCTGCACGTGAATTAGGAAGAAAGAAGGCACTGCTGCTTCTGTATTTGAAGTATGTCTGTGAAAGAGCGACAGACAAACAGACACTCCAACACCAGAGTGGTATCCCCATAGAGCTCACCATCAGCTGAACCTTTCTTTCCAACACATTATACTTCCTTCCCCTCATTTCAGCTTAAATAGCCAAACAATATCACATAATCACAGAATGTACACAACATATCTACCAGGTGGACACTTGGAAATTCGACTTCACTGTGCTTTGAATACTGTATTCCAGTGAGCCTCTTGAATAAAACATGGCATTTGACCTGACCAAAAGGCTGGTGTCTGGCTCGGAGCCTCCCCCGCTGTGCTAACCGACGGGCGGGTGGCGTGTGAGGACTCACAGGTCATAGTGCTGATTCCACTTGGGGTCGAGCGTGTTCCTGACGGTGTCCGTCGAGTGGCACTGTCCCGAGCCGTCCACCACCACCTTGGCAAAAGGATCTGGGAGTCCTGTGGTCGAAAAAGGCAAAGAGAATACCAGAGCAAAAGCAGAATAAATGAAGACCTGAAAAGCTGGATGTGCCCTTGGCTTTATCGACACCATTCAATAATGTTACAATGTTACAGACTATTCAGTTTTTGGTCAGAATGCAGATCCTTCTTGTTGGTGTAAAGAGGGGAGATAAAGGGGGAGGGGAGAGAGAGCTGATAACAAATAACAACAATAAAAAAGAGAGGAGAAAAAACAACTTATGCATACAAGAGAAAGAGAGAACGAGAGAGAGATACGTCAAGAAACATGAAGAAATGACAGAAAGCAGCAGTGAAACAGACAGACTAGTCAGACCCAGTAGGAGGAAGAGGAGGAAGAGGAAAAAAAAAAAAAGAAAGAAAGAAAGAGAGAAAGCGGGTCTGGCAGGCGGTGGCTTTTTTTTTTTTTTTTTTAATCGACTTCAACTGACCCACATTTCTCCACCCTCGTGGGGGGACTCTTATCTCTCTGGGCACACTTCAAAGCCGAGAGCAGAGGATCTGTGGCAGCCTACAGAAATAGAGCTGAGCTTTACTGGGTTAGATACTTACGGAAGAAGTCTTTCTTGGCCAGGTTCTTCGCACAGAGCACTGCAGACAGAAAAAGGGCAGGAAGAAGATCAGGGATGATTGCTCGAAACCCTCATGGCATAATCATACGATTAAGCACCATTTTTAAACACCAATCTGTCTTAAGACAGCAGGTCCAAGGTACAAGATGGGCTAAACTACTGTCAGAAAAAAGTACAATTTGGCTTGCTGCAGCCTCGGACCATACCACTGGTGTGTACTAAGGGATTTTTAACACAAAACACATGCATTAGGAAGTTTACACAAGCAGAGCCCTGAGGCTCAAGGAACGCTACTAGGGGAAAACAAAGGCCAACTGACATGCCTAACTCAGGAGAGCTTTTACTTGTGTGTTTGTGTGTGTGCGTGTGTGTGTGTGTCTGTGTATTAACACATGTGCACATATTACGTTTGTGTTTAATGGGCAACTGTTTACATGAGTAGCCTCCTTGAGCCCACTCCACCACACCGTGGGCTACTCTTGGGCGATCACCCCTGCAGTCTGAAGACTCTCCACTCAAGTCTAGCACTCTTCAGACTGTGTCACTCAGACAGATAGAGAGCGAGAGAGAGAGAGAGACAGGGGAAGGGCTGAACAGATATAAAGACCTTTAAACCAGACTTGTTGGGTCTTTTTTACAAGCAGTAGAGTTTGTGTTTAATTTAGAAGGAAACTGCAGTACAGTACGCAAGTGTGTGTGTGTGTGTGTGTGTGTGTGTGTGTGTGTGTGTGTGTCTGCTGGTGAGGGGAGGTGGCAAACGGGAGAAAAAGTAGACCAGCTTGTGGGAAATGAGGTGAGATTCAGACTTTACTTTGTTAATACAAATAGACAGGAGACACACACACGTGTGTGTGTGTGTGTGTGTGTGTGTCTGCAGAAGAAAGATGGGGATGAAGGACAGTAAAAGTGGTAGCCGGCGGAAGGAAAAAGAGAAAAGAAAAAAAAAAAACCTCACATAGACTGGGAGGCAGAGGACAGGAATGAGAATGAGATCAAACGAGGATGAGGAAAAAAGGCCAACAGCTCATTGTGAACTCACTGTCCACTCTTTATCAACCCTGATGCAAGCGCACGGCTGCTAAGCCTGGGCCTCAGCAGTAGTCTGTGTTTGTGTTTGTGTTTGTGTGTGTGTGTGTGTGTGTGTGTGCTTGAGCAAAGAAAAACATCTGAACTGACACAATGGCCGTGTGGGGAGGAGGAGCACTCAACCGCTGCACTGCAGTTGTGTGGATTCTGTGTGTGTGTGTGTGTGTGTGTGTGTGTGTGTGTGTGTGTGTGTGTGTGTGTGTGTGTGTGTGTGCCCGTGCTCCCTGTCCTAAATAAAATCAGTAGCACATTAGTAGTCACATTATTAACAAATATGTAACAAATAACACACTTTCAATCCTGCTATCAGAAAATGGTATTTTATGGAATACTGAATATGAACCTCTTTCAGAAAAAAAAAAAATATATAGCCTATACTTCACGACTTTAATGAAACCACGTAATGGAAAACACAAAGGTCATAATATTGACCTTGCAACTATGCATCATTGTCTTTAATGCCACAATATTCCACAGCTTAACAAATGTACTCCTTCCCATTATTTGCATTTTAATTGGCTAATGCACGAGTCAAAATTAACGTTGAATCAATGGATTTCAATGCAATTGATATTTTAGGTCTGTATGTGGTTCAGCTCTAATCTTTGCATGCATGTGATGAGTCTCTGTGTGTGTGTGTGTGTGTGTGCGTGTGCGTGTGCGTGTGAATTTCATATGCTATGACCGTGTGCACATGTCCAATGTGTCGCCGATGTGATAAGAACACAAGCAGTGATACTGTGAGGAGGAAGAAAAAAAGGGACGAGAGCAGATCTCCGATCTGTGTGGGGGATGGGGAGAGATGGCGAGCGACGGAGTGAGAACATGCTCGCTCTACAGACAAGGAAGAATTTCTTTCCGCAAACATCCCTGGGAATGTGTTACGTTCCAGTGAAACCCACCTCATTACTCAAACATCTGGTATGCATCTCTCCTCTCGCTCTGCCTCGCTTTCTCTCAGCATGCCAGTCACGATACTCACACACTCACACACACACCACAGGCCTCTGAGAGGGGGCTTCAACACCTCACTCTGTGCAGCTGGGGGCTCTTTCATTCATTATTTACAGGCAGCAGAGAGAGAGAAAGAGAGAGAGAGAGATGGTAGACACAGGTGATCAGCTCGTCAACGTTTTGCTCTCTCCCCTTAACCCTAAGCTGTACTAGGGGAGACTGGCCCTGAACTAATTGATAGTTGACAAATGTAAGTCGCTTTGGATAAAAGCATCTGCTAAATGCATAAATGTACATGTAAATGTGCCTGCATTGGAGTTGTGGAGTCTCCTTCATCACCACCCACTGCTCCTCCTCCACATACTCTGTATGCTGCACAGAGTTTAACTGTCCCTGCTGGGGCTTCAGGAAGAGCGCTACACATCCGCTGGCCAGATACCCCCTGCCCCCCAGTATCACGGCAGGACAGCCGTCCAAAGAGGGCTCCCAGCGTGCACACCCTACTGCGAGGGGAGGGGGGTGATCTAAAGGGCAGTCACCACCCGCAACCAGCTCTCTAATGAGAGAAGAGTGGACCATGGGTGGGTATGGGTGGGATAGGTCACCACTAGAGACCCTCTGGTAGGCCCTGTGGAGTTGACTGCTACTAGAGGACACTGGTGTGTGTGTTGGTGGTTTGTGGTGTTTGTGTGTGGAGAGCACAAGAAGTAGGGTTGCAGTCAGTTCAGCGGTAAAAACCATAGAAGTCACCAGAAAGAAGAAAAATGAATGTACCAAAAAGGGTCAATCCTGGCTGACTGGCTGTTTACGACAGCAGATCTGGCAATGTAGCCAATATGACAGACCAATTTTGATTTCACTGTTTCAGAATGCAAGTCTGATGCCGTGTAAGTTTTTTTTTTACAGCCATTGGTGCGATGTGTGTTTCTCATCACAGAAGAAAGTGTGTGGATGTATCGTTGCACCACTGTCAAGGGAAAGAGGAGGAGGAGGAGGAGGAGGAGGAGGAAGAGTGTGACAAGCTCTTTCTGGAACGCTAATGAATTCTCGGTGGCCCCGCGCGCTTCACACACCTAAGGGAGGCGCGGAGACACACTCGGCTTGCTTTCGTCTCCAGCCAGCAACACACGTGCATCATCGCTCTTCGGGGTCGGAACCATCATTCTGAAGTGTGTGCTGTTTGACGCTTTTCTGAGGCGTCTCTAAGGGCCAGGACAGAGCTCAAGACTACGCGTATCAGACAGAGATGCAACTCAAAGGAGGCTGACCAAACAGTCCACATAACGAGGGCAGGAGAATTCCTCATTACACAGCACGCTTTCACAACACCTCCTAAAATAGCCTGTTCGTAAAAGCTGCACCAGAACACCAGAAAAAAAAAACACTAAAAATATATTACGTAGAGCCGAGTGTACATGAAAACAATAGACACTAAACATAACCATAAAGGGACCAAGTGAACACTGGGTAATGGGGTGCATCTATAAACACTTTGAAC
The DNA here is from genome assembly GCA_015244755.2 of Tenualosa ilisha. Lineage (NCBI taxonomy): Eukaryota > Metazoa > Chordata > Actinopteri > Clupeiformes > Clupeidae > Tenualosa > Tenualosa ilisha. The sequence goes on along the minus strand of PYXC01002370.1, from coordinate 2,115,299 downwards.
AGATCTTTGTTTCATTACAAACATAGTGCAACCCTATGACATCGCTCCCCCAATCTGCTGTAACAGTATCACCGCTGAAGGACATCTGTGATGTCTGCTGTTGTAAGAAATTAAATGGGTTTACTATCTGCCCACAGGCCTATTTTACAATGATCAAGATGTCTCGCCGGATACAGAAAGCTGTTTTTAATGCTAATCACCGACTGGTTTTCAGTAACAGGGTGGCCTATATTGCAAGATACAAGCAAAACAAAGAGCTGGAACACAGACCTTCTAAGATTTGGCCTCTACCTCTCTATCTTTATTATTAGCTGCATGTCAAGAATTAGTGTAATATGAGGGAACAGACTTCACACTGTGAACGCAGCCATGGACCTCAAGCCAATCATCCAATCAAGATGAATTAGTATGACTGGCACTCGAGAGGGCTCATATTAAAGCAATACCCCAGTCTGCAGTGTAACCATCATTTCTCGGCCTCCATTTAATGGTATTAAGGTTAAGTGGCGTCCCCTCTATGCTACAAATTCACAACTACTCTATCTCTCTCTCACACACACACACACACACACACACACACACACACACACACACAGACAGATTGGGTGCTATTAAGAAGAAGCTTGTTAACCAATGGGCTTTATTGAAAAATGGTACATGATTAAATGAGGCTTTCCTGAGAGAGGGAATATCCATCTTGCAGTGCAGTACTGGCCACAATAAGCAACTGATGCCAATAGACAAGTTTCTTTACAAGTTTCTCTGTCTTCTCTCTCTCTCTCTCTCTCTCTCTCTCTAACTCATTCGCACTCACACACACACACACACACACACACCTCTACATGCAAGGAAACCTATGCAGTCCACAACTCACATCCTGGGAACATGCTTGCAGAGGTCAGATGAACTGAACTCCAGTCAAAAAACATGTCAAAAATTTACAACAGTTACAGTTTCTGAACCTTGCTATTCATGCTCTCCCATATGGGAAGTCATGTCAGTTGACTTGAAAGGGTGACACAATTCAGAACAGAATCCCCACGTGTTGTTCGACAGTCCACAGAGCAAGTCAGAGACAGGCATAAACGTCACCTCCCAATGGGTGCATAATTTCAATGGAGTAAAATTTTACAAAGTAGATACATTTTGTTTGGTACTTGGTTGAAGTTCAGATCATGTACATTGACAGCAGAGCAATACTGTGGGCTTGCAACACAAAAAGGAATGTCCTTTCATGTAATCACCATGGTTACGAAAACTTATGTTTTCCATTGGTCTGAGGTTGTGAGTTAATATACAGTCTATGTTTAATTCCAAAACAGATAGTTCCACCCATAATTATGCTTGGCTGAATCACATTCAATGTCACTCTGACCCCATTTCATTCTATATTATTGAGCCATAAACAAGTTGAATTTGTGCGTTACTTGGCAACCATTCAGTTTGAAGAAACGAGCCTATAACTCTTGGTGGAAGAACTGCTGTTTATGAATAAATCATTACATTACTCATTGTTGTGTCTTCATTTGACGAACCGTGCCAAATACATGGCCAGTTGTCTAGTCCCTGAGACATCAAATCAGCCACAAATCACAATGCTCCCCTAACTGGACTTCAGAATGGAGATAGTGCATGACAGCTTTGATGTCTTTGATGGTATTGGACTTGCTATCATTGTCAAAAAAATAATTCCCAAGTTTATCAGCATTCAAAAAAACCTTAACCCACAGAGATGCATGGAAAGCCATTCGTACCAGACATCCTAAGAATTTGATTGAACTGAAAGTAATAGACTAAAATACCTTGTGAATGTTGTGCAGATCTGATTCACAATTATCAGGAACCCTAGCTTAAGTTTGTTACAGGCAAAGGAGATCCAATCAGTGATTAAACCCAAAGGTTCCCTTACTTTTGCAACAGTATTTTGGATGCTTTATGGATGTTTTCAAAAAAGTGTGAAATAGAATAAATTATTTTGTGTTATTAGCTTCAGCAAGTCTCAACAAGTGACTTAGATGAAGATCAAATCACATTTTAAGATCAAATAATGCAGAAAACCAGGCCATTGCTAAGGATTTAAATACTTAAGCAGCACTGATAAATCTTGTCCAAAGTCATACAAATAAAGCTAGAGAAGATATTAGTTTACATGTTTCACTGCACATGCATCAACTTTCACAGCATGGCTATTACCATGGTGATGGGGGAAGTAAACAAAAGGCCTAACCATCAATCATGCCTCATCCAACAGTGGCACTGGCTCACTGCATGGCAGGCCCCTACACCATTACATTTCTATAAATGATTTTTTGAAGTGCTCTGCCTCCTCCTATTAAAAAGTTTCTGATTAGATACTATAGACCAACAAAAATAAATGAAACCAACAATCCAACTCATATTTTCCTTATTTTTCCCTAATTTCGTACAAGAAAATATTTTAAAAATCTCTTTAGTAGAACACTCAAGGTCAGGGGAATCTCACCAGTGGATTACACTGGACTCGTTTCTGTGACTAAAACGTAAAAACAAGAAGCTAAGACATATAGAGATAATATCCAAGCCACTGCTAAACCCACCAAGGTTTTACGTACAGTATATATTGACTGCAGTGTGCCACGCAACAGAAACCCCTATGACTGAAGACAAAATTAAGCCAAGACTCTCAGGTTCTCTCACTGAACCACAAGGGCTGTTGAAAAGCACCAGGGCCAATCTGCTCTGTAGTGCCAAACAACATGAGCAGGATACCCAGGAGCAGGTTGTTTGGACTTTTTTTAGACACGTGCCCAATTATGCTGTGTGGTCTGACATTCCTATAAGATAAATCACAGGTAAACTCCCTAGGGGGTCTTCCATGGGCTGTGAAAAATGGAAGACTTATGACAGAGTGCCCTGAAACAGTCAAGTGCCTTAGACACTTGAAAACTAACAAAAGACTTGTATAACCTGTACAGCAGGTGTCCTCATTCTTCCTCTTCAAAAAAAAAAAATTGATCGTGAACCAGTTATTTTAGCAGTACTTTTTTATAACTGTGTTGGATACTAAAAGGCTGTATTCTTCAGGCCATTTTGATACCTTATAAAACAACATCGGTGTGAAACAGAGAGGGTGAGCTGTTAGAAAACATGCCTGACTGAGGCTGTGGCACTTTTGTTTCTGCAGATGTTCATCTTTGATCTCTACTTCTCCCATCTTTCCCAAAAGGTTACAAACAAAAAATAAAAGAGAAAACACCAAGTACAGTGCTGACACCTCTGTTCATGTGTGAATGTCCCCTGTCTCCATAGTGACTTCAGTAAGGGCAACAGGATGAAGGGCGTGGGGGTGGAAAGATGTGGGGCAGAAAGAGAAAGCGAGAGATGGAGGTCAAGAGGGAGATAAAGAGAGAGAGAGAGAGAGCTCTCTGTTTCGGAGTGAGTGTTTATCATTCAGCAGGCGTGTCAACTGAGAGACAGCAGAGACTAGAGGGGCCCCAGTAAACCACCTAGATGTGTAGGAAGAAGACATTTCAACAAATTCCACACAGCTATCATCCGCATGACGTAAAAAAAAATGTTCAAAAAATTATCTGTTTAAGAGTTACAATAGCATGCCTTATCACACTCCCTCAAGGCTGCTTGAGAAAATGCACTTATAGGCCAAAAAAGTGGAGTTGTTAATTCACATAACTTGGTTATGATAACCTAAATCTGTTTAGACTGAGGGAATATGACAATGCAACCAGCCCACAAGCATAATTCTATCAGGAATTGAAGGAGGAAACGCATTGGCCTATAATAACTAAAACAATTCAGCTGAACAATCCCACTTCTCCACATCAATCTGGAAGAAGACTCTGTAATCACATATAAAAAAAGAAACACCCAAGACTTGTTCACACTGCACACAGAATGTTTGGGAAACAGTCAGGCGCAATTATGGGAATACTGGGGGGGTTTGCAGTGCTCAGGGGAAAAGAGGGCATGTGGTTAGCCATCGCACATAACAGTGAGCATAACAGAGGATGTGGGGGAGTGAGAAACTGAGAGCAGAGGAGAAACTGAAGAGCCCTCTCTGCTGTGAAAACATTCCCAGCTTTGGTGTTGAGCTAATATGTTCGGCAGCTAAAATAAACATGGTGAGGCGTCACTTAGATGTCCTCAATCCTCAGTGCGCTGGTGTTTGCTGGTCCATGAATCCCTCGACTGGGAACCGCAGCCCCTTTCTACGTCTAGTAGGTCTATACCCCCGACACTGGTCTTCTCTGGCGCCCAGTGCCAATGTTGCACACTCTCATTTGCTATATTGTTCTTCTATAAACAAAGGGCTTCCTCTTCCATTTCATTTCACTCCACTCCACTCCTCCCTAACCTGGCCTTCTTTCTTTGACACAGAGATGGAAGGGAAGAGATGGAGCCAGAGAAAGAGAGGGAGAAAAAAGGAGAGAGAGACAGACAGAAAGAGACAGAGAAAAAAAGAAAGAAAGATCCAGAGAACGTGTGTTAGTTGACCACATATCTGTTCAGGTGCTTCCTGCTACTCTGGTTTTGCTCCCTCTTTTTCTGTCTGCATCAGGGACCAAGATCTCTCTAACCATTGGCCAACAGACTGCCGGTCACCCATCTCCCCTGTCTGGGAGAGAGACAGATCCTAATCTGGGCCCGTGTCAGGACAAATAAGCTCAAGGGACAAATGAGTCTGGAGTGAATGACGTCACAGTGACAAAGCAACAATGCAACCCTGGTTCACACAGCATGGCAAGGCAGGGGGGGTGACTGGCTGGACCAAAGACAGGATACTGAGTCACACAACAAGACTCCATGACGGAGGCCTGATGAATGCCGGCTTGATCAAGACAGACCTAGTGCCTTCATTACCCATGAATCACTATCAATGTGGCGGCATAGGTTTAGTTGGCGGTCAGGGTAGGCCCGAAGGACAGGGGGGCAATAGATTACCAGGCACCTAAGGTTTAAAAACCTTATAGGTCATTCATGTTTATTTATGAAGTAGCAGAGATAAAGTAACACATCCCTGAGGGTAATCTTCAATATTACAGCTCTGACCAAACCTTGATCTGGCCATGCAAGAGGACATCTGCAAAGCCAAAGTAAATATAGCTCCAGATGAAGACATCCACTGTGTTGAATGATCAGTGGGACAGATGCCAAGAAAATCCTCAAGCTCTCTGTAAACAAAGATTTAAAGATTCCGCTAAAAGCACACTGGGCAGACAGCAAAACAAGCATCAAAGTCATCTCATGTCCTACTTAGAGAAGATCAGTCTGAGAGCACGGACATGATTCCTGCTGATCTTTCAGGCTATGTAAAGCTATGTTCTTAATTCAGCCGCAGAGTCTCTCATATAACTAGAAGGAAGGCTCATCAGATGAGGGAAGGGGATTTGCCTTAAGAGTTGGATTAGAAAAAAAAAAAAAAAAACAGAGGCTGAGAAAGACTGAAACTCATGTGGTGATCTGTGACTCCATTGCACAAACACAGCTGAGAGTGAGTTCCAGGGCCACCCTTCCTGTCACCCTTGCACTGAAATGGCCAGACTGTCCCACGAAACCTCTCTTGGAGGTCAACAAACAAGGGACATCCCCAAAGGCATGCTGATGTTCCAGCTCTCTCCAAAGACAAAAAAAAGCTGTTTCAATAAACATACTTTGTGTCTCGACACATGCAGCTTGGGGACTAGCAGACACAGAGTATGCCAGTGGAACGTGAAAAAAAGGAAATGATTAACTTGCTTTGTCACAAAGTGGTGAACACTAATGTGAGAACCCGTTCAGTCAGTTTGCAATCTGTCTGTTGACATGGAAACAATTCAGTTTAACGCTCAAAACAATAGGCAGGAGAAAGTGATATGGGATAAGCCTTTGGGCGTTTCTTTGAAGCCCCTCTACATGGCAATTTAGAGGAAAAAAAACTCTCAACACTGCACCTTAATGGTACTGAAAGCAACACAATTCTAAAGCAAGACAGAACAATCCTTCCATTAATTGCTTTATGAAGGAAGAGATGTGTTATGTGTTTAGCTCAATACTATAGAGGGAAAGCTATTTGTTATGTCGGGAAGTAATCTAGGAGACCAGAGGACAGACTCCTTCATGGCTCCAAAACCAGTGTGCTACTATGCTACTAGAACAGGCCCTGGCTCAGGATAGGTGCTTCTGACTGCATCACTGTTGCCTGTGCTCTTTGGCTCTTTGCTGTAATGTGATGCAATGGAGTGAGTTGTGGTGGAAGGTCTGGGAAGTTCACCAATCTGCTGAACAGATTTGAAGGGGTATGTGCTGCCAGAGAGAGTCCATCAGAACAAACTCTTTCCCCTCTGAGGAAGAGCACGTCATTCCTGCTGAATGGATTTCCTCGCATGTCTTATGCAACCCTCCTGTGACAGCTTAACAGCCTGACATCATAAAACATGGGAATGATCAGCTAGTTTAAAAATCAAAGCCCAGGCTTAATGTTATTTAAAAAACCTCAGTATATTAAGGCTAAACAGTGGTTTGCAGTTTCACTCACCATAATCAGAACAGTCACAGGTTTGCATCAAGTGGAATTATACCCCAGTTTGACATTAAGAAATTAATGTCTGTCACTGACATGCTGCTGTGTCTTGTGGGATAAACACCCTGTTTATTTAAATAGGACCCTGGTTTTTGACCATCTTAGAACATCTACTCAATGTCCTATTTAGTTTTTTTTGTATACTGTATTTTGATTTAGTGTTTTGCATTCTGCTTTACTTCTTGCACATCTTAGTAGAGGGTGGTTTGAAATTTGTGGAGAATCAAATAAACTTTGTATAGTGCGTGTGTGTGTGTGTGTGTGTATGGTGATGTCAACAACTTCTTTCTTGTCCTCACACCGGGATGATCAGAGATCAGCACAGAAATATGTTTTTCCCAGTAAATAGACAAGTAGGTAGGCACAAGCAGTCTAATGAAACACAAAATGGAAAAAAAAATGGCAATACCATCTTAGAAAATCACATCATTCAATCTAAATTCTGGCCTTGTAGATCTAGGTCAGACTATTTGTTTTATTTGACAGTGTCTTAATCACAGGCATGTTTCCTTTTAAGGAAGCCTAGGAACACTGGCTGGGCATCAGTAGACCTTGTGTGTCAATGGCTGGTTTATGGTCACAAAGATATGTTGCCACAAAGAGAGCACCAAGAAAAGGGAGAAGATGGGGACCGTTTGCTTTGACATATCAAATTCAACAAAAACTTTCTCTTCATTCTTCATGGGCTTAAAGACGAGGCAGACATGTATGTGCACTGGACAAAAGTCTTTGACATGGAGCAGGTTGTCTAGTGTAAAGACAACATGGGTGGAAGGATGAATGCCTCGCTGTAATCATATTGACAGATGTAACTTGGACACGTGATGTTTCAACATCCACATTTCAATAATGTAAAGGTATATTCCACAACAGCTTTTGTCATGAGAGAACCGTGGATCTAAATGTTACCACCTAAAAACTGTTCTTTACCGAGACAAATAAACTTCATTAAAGTACACAAACATGGCTCGTCTGGACGTTTAGACTTGGATTTGAAGGTGGTGCAGCTGAGCTCATGTGAGAAGAACAGGCTGGAGCAAAATGCCTACTGACCTGAGGTTTTCTTCTCATATGAGTCTGACATGAGGCCCTTTCAGTTCCTCGTGTAAACTCTGCCTGAACCGGTGAGGGTGGAGGAATGTAAGCTGTGCAGCGTAGAGGTGGGGGAAGAGGATAATAAGAGTCCTGTCATAGCACAGGGCCGGCCCCGAGAAAAGGGGGGGGAGGGAGGCAAGGTCTGCTCTGTCGAGGTCAGACTAAACATTTGCGAGCTGAGGAGGGCTGGATGTCTGCCTGGCTGTGCAGTGGGTCAGCACTTCCACCTGACACTCTGGCACAGCCGTGCAGTGTGTGGCACAACCGACATGCACCTGAGATCACAGAGTTCATGAATCGCTCTTGAACCCAAAGACTAGCTGAAAGAAATTATCAAGTGAAGACTGCATTTTCAAAATTAGATCCTATTACCATGAATTTGCCTTCAAAGATGACATCTGAGTCTTTATGCAACTATTACAGATATGAGTTTCCAAGGACAGAGGAGCGTGCGGTGTATTAACCTCAAAGATACTAGGCCTACACTACGCATACATCAAGACAGGATACTGTACAAAACCACACAAGGAACCTGTACTGATGGATCAGTATATTGTGTGGGGGTAAAATATTCTATTGTAAGGTCTGCTAACCAAAGTAAACCTTTTAATCAGCCTGAGGAAATGACTCAGGCTGGCATCCTGGGCAGCTAGCATAGCCCTTTCAGATGGAGACTGTCACCCGTCAGATGAGCTTTGGGGATGCATCTGCACAAAGACCGCACTCTGAATCTGACCTACATCTTAATCCCCGACACCAAAACAGACTGTGAGCAATAGCAAGCATAACTAGCCCAGCAATAGCACTTGCTTTCCAACAGTCAGGTACTGATTATTAGGCTGACTAAAATTCGTTCATTGGCATAGAGATGCCAGGTAGGCCAGTGAGGGTCTTAAAATGGAGGCAATCCCTACAAATAGGCTAAGGCACCTTCTCCGTCTCTCTGTTGTCTGTCTCCCTCTTTTGAAGGCATGACAGACCTGTTAGAAATGCATAGCTGGGTTTTGGCAGGAGAGCATAAAGCTTCAGCAGGCCCACACATGGGCTTAATCACAGATGTGTTAAAGACTTGATGCTGGCTGTCTGGACGCCCACGTGATTCCGAAATCACTTCCATCCCCACATGGCACTCAGGAGACAAGAGAGATTATGGGAAATGCAACTTCAGTTAATCCTGATCAAAGTTAACCACTGATCTCTCGATATGCCAGTTGTGTCCGGGGCAGTCTCAGAAGGAGTGTGTTAGGACATCATGTTACTCAAAACAGGTCGAGCTGTGACTTCAAAAACATAAATAGATTTCTTTCAACACAAAGTACACAAAAACTAAACCTTATCATGGCTGACCACCTTGGCAACACAGACAGGAAGCAAAAGATTTGACATTCACAACCTCTGGCTGACTCACATCTGAATTCAACATTACAAAGAGCTTAGGTAACGGCTGATGGCGTGGAAGGTATTTCCCAGGTGAAGAGGATAGTCTCTCAGGATATCCCGCATCCACAGACTGTCTCCGATATGAAAGCCCAAAGGACATAGCAGAAAGAGAGCACAGATGCTAGAAAACTAACAAAAGCCAAAACACAACTCAGTGTCTTCTGCACATAGAGTACATAATCTAGTCAAACTTGAAACTACTCAGATATCCCATTCTGTTGTAATCCTTCAATGACACTACTATGAAATTAATCATCAAACAAACAGAAATGCAAAAAAAAATATTTTTTCCACCACCAGAGCTGTCTCTATGTTACATAATTGGAGGGAGATCAGCTGTAGATCATAACAGAATCCTGGACTGTGTTGTTGGAGGCCAAGGCTCAGGCTAAAGTGTTAGTTTTAGCAGCTGGCTGCCCATGTTTTTCCTGTTTGAGGGCTGGCGTATGCCTGTGACATCTGGTCGAAGAGAGTGTTTCAGTGTAGGCAGAAAAGTACTGTGTGTGAATAAAGTGACAAAGTTCACCTACCATTTCAGCCCATGCTTTTATTGCTTCCAAAAGTTTCATCTAAAGTCTAAAAATGTTTCATCTTAGGTCCTCCCAAAATGTATATGGCAATGTGAATGTTCCCTGATGTCTGCAGTTTAAGCACTTTTAAGTCAAACAGACCTACTTCCACTTATGCAACCATATAGCCTAGGCCTAACCTGGGAGGGCTAAGATTATATTAATGAGACTAAAAGGTAGGAAGAGAAGAGATGAGAAGCATGATGTTGACTTAGAATACATGATTTCCACTGGATGAGCCATTTTGAAGGAACCTTTCTGGGGGGAAAAAAATTATATATCTTCCAGTAATCGCAATCAATGCAACACTTCACACAGCTTTACCAAAGGAGAAAACAAATCAATATTGAGCAGACTTGTGAAGCAGGAAAAAAAGCCTAGGCTCTGGTCAAAGAAGAGACAAAAACACCAGACAGATCAGTATCCCAAAAGAAACATATGTGTTAAGTGTGGACATAAAACATGAACAGACAGACATCCTTCATTTGGCACACTAGCTAAAAATTATGCCCTCAGGCAACATTCCACAGAGGAGCGCAGTGGCCAACGGGTAGCACTGCCTTTATGAGGGCATTCAAGTAAGTGGATGCAGAAATAATTTTGTGGTTAGTTGACCGCAAAATCATGACATCCAAGTTTCTCACAACCTTGGGTAGGAATGAGAGGCAAGGAGGCAATTTGGATGCTAATACTGATTTGGTAAGCCTAATTAGTTTGCCTGAGATGACCACTAGTCCAGATACTTTTTCATCAGAGACAATGTGAAGTAGATGCAAAAAAACATGGAGTCATCAGGCAAAAGTGTCTGCTGGAGCATCATCGGTTCAACAGTGATATGACGTGTTTCCATAGTGTAATGTGGTTATTGTGTTTTACAGCTGACAATCCAGCGCACTGTCCACAACACCAAATCCCTCATTCTCTTCATAAAGTGCAAACGCTTGCGTGTCATTTCTATGGCATTATTCTAGGGAGTCTGTTCCTTTATCAAACACTGGAAGTTGTCCCCCTCCTTTGACTACCAGACAAAATAATGTCCTGTTGGGCTTGCTGATCAGTAATGGTGCTGGGGCTGCTTGATTATGACAAAAATCACAATCATGATTATTTCGCTCAACATTCTTTTTTTTTTTTTGGTCCTAAAAAAGCATTCAGCATCCTTTGCAAAAGCATTCAGCTATCAAAGATATCACCCATGAAAGAAGGAATAGCCTACACATCAGAACTTAACTTTCTGAAACCAAGGTTGACCTTCTCCATAACTAGCCTAATTGTGATATTTTGGTTATCTTTTCATAATTGTTGGAGGACATAAATTCATTTATTAATTACACAGTCTGGCACTATCTCAAACAGAGATGTCTAGACAATAAAGTCCTTGAAAGTTTCCATCTAAGGCATGATACTTAGATCACAGATATCCGATCCCCGACCCTGAATGTGGAAATGACCTGACATTTCAAACAACACACCATTGCATGGATAGTGTACTATTTCCTACACATTACTGATACAGCTGACAGCTGCTTACACTAAGTGCCTTAGTAATGGAGAGTTGGAGAGAGTTTTATAAAAGGTCAAAACATCTTTTATCTAGGAGCATTCAAGACCACTAGTCAGTCAGTCCTACGGTCTGCATGTTGGGATACACACATAGGCTAAATATTGACAGATCTCATAAAATGATGCTAGCGGAAGGGCATACGGAGGACTTTATTTTCAAAATTTCTGCAATAACATTGAGCTGTCAATTCAATCAACAGCTGTCAATTGAGCTGTTTGTGAAGTATGACACAGACCTTACTGGGCCCCGATAAAAGGGCACATTTTGTAAGACACCTTCATGTAAAATGTCAATGAAACAGAATAGGCGATAAAGCCTGCAGTAAACCACATAGCCACACCCAAGAAACTTTAATAATGCTACTAATCCCCTTCAAACGTTGTCATAACAGTGAAGACAGACAACTCCAAAGCATTTAGGGCTGCTCCTAGCTGTTGAAACAATTAGGTTCTCATCATCTAAGTATTGAGTCATTTGCTGCCGACACATAAAGAAATACAAACAATTTGATCTACTGATTAATTTGTTGTATCACAGTGAAGGTCAACCCAGACAGTGTAGCTAGATTCATTTCAAGAATGCATGTCCCCAACGTCATTCACTGTCTGATTCTGTTTGGGGCCAATGATTAAAGACGTTTTTCCGCTCTTTCACTACGAGGTCAGAAGTGTGTTGCTGTGCCGTCTATGATTTTGTCAAGTTCCATTTAAAATGCACACATTTCGACAGATTATTAAGGTTTCATGCAGAATGCAATGTTAACATTGACTACCCGATGCTAGAAATGTAACTATACCACTATGTGAACATGCAGAACGAGACCATTGTACCATTAAAATTCTCCAATATATCATAAATTACCCACTTCAATTATATTAAAATTGGATGTCACATAATGTTTAATTCCTGCAGCTACAAAGGATATGCTGATAACCAACATCCTCTATCTACAGATTACAACCGTTAGTTAGCACGGCTGCTAGCTTGTGTCCGACAAATCCATCACTGGGTTAGGTTATCTTACCACCTTTTTCACACAAAACAAAGCAATCTTTCAGGTTTGATCTAACGAGAATATTTCGTTTACTTTTCATTTTAATGAAACATCTGGTGAATTGAGGCATCACTTGAGCATTTTTAAATCCCAGTGTAATGTTAGATGGTATGGTTTGCGAGCATGCTCCTGAGCACGCTAGCAAGGTATTATACAGCTCAACCGGGGCAACTTCGAGCCTTGTAAACTAACGTGGACTGGCTCTGGCAAGGAACATAGACTACACTGTTAGACCTGTCCTGTTAATCCATCATTCATTTTCTTCAACAGACATTTGTAGAAAAGTCTGGTGTTGACAAGAAGTAACGTGAACATTTATGACCACGAAATAAAGCTCTGATCCAACTCTTGTTGTAACGTTATTGTTAGCTGAGTTTACTAGCTAACGTTACCTCTATAGATTTAGGCAAAGAGGGTGGTTTCAGTCCTAGCTAACTGCAAGCTAGCAATCACAATTCAATGTCTTAAGTGTAATCGAAGGGTTTGGCTTGCTCAGCTGCAGTGGACGCTTTCCAAAACGAGTGGCTATGTACTGCTTTCAGTGGCAGAAGCGTGCCTTCACACAGCAACAATACTATCTACTACTACAAACAGGCGCTGCATTGTAATTTTTTACTTGTAGTGTCCTGCAATGTAAGATAGCGTGTGAAGGGCTGCAACCGAACCAGCCAACATTAAGAAACTGAGTTATATTAGCTAGCTAGATAACCTTACCGCTAACATTAGCAAGCCATCGCCAATATTGAATTCTTACCTGTTAAACGCAACTTAACTGGTCCATTTCTTCTCGCTCCTTGATTAGACATGTCCTCTCACTTCACCTTTTGGCCAGGACTCATAAAATGTATTAAAATATTTCTTGTAATGTTAACGGTTTTGCTGGTATCACAGAAAACCGACAATAATAGAATCACGGTACTGTGGCCCGGATGTCCATACCGCTGCCATCACTAGCTAGCTAGTTAAGTTAGCCTCCAAGTTGTCACATACACAACGCACTTAAAATAGTAGTACTAGCAGGCGGAAAACAGCATTTACAAAAATATAATTCAAGTAGCGTCTCTGAATTCATCCAGTTAGTAGAAAATGATAAACTCGCTCATCATCCTCAGGAACGGATCAAGTCCAGTATTATTTTTGCGGAGCTACCGCGAAGTTGACTAGTGGTGATCTAGTATGCAGCTCTCCTGAGGCAAACCAGCATATTATGCAGACAGTTTAGGGAGGCAGGGAAGGGAAGGCTGATGTTGGTGACATCAGGCAAGTTAATCGCAAGATTCTGAAAATGGCCTTGAACATAATCATTCATACATTTCGTGTTAATCTCTTACACGTCTGATCGTTTAGAAAAAAAATACCGATATAATAAGTTAATATTAATAAATCCAAACATAAGCAATTTACCAGAAACTTTATTTACAGAACAGATACAACAGTTTATAGATTATATACACTTTAGCCAACAGGTTTGGAGATATAATCACATAGATAAAGGACAAACAGTTACAGGGCAGAATACAGATAGGAGAAAAACATTCAAAAGCTGAATGCACTCTGGTTTTCACTGATCTGAAATGCATAACCGTCTGTTGTTGCCTCTGGAGCAACGCTCTGGTCTTCTTCCTCCTTTAAGGAAAAATAGAGGTGAAGTCAATTAGTACCAATGCAAAGAAGCCAGATTACCAGAAAACTAAGCACATTAATTAAAAAAAAAAAGTCCCACCCACCTCTCCCGAAAAATATTTATCAATGAGGTTTAGGGCAGCCTTGTAGACTAGCTCATTCTCATGAGATTGCAGGGCCTCAATTTTGTCCAGGCCACCACATTCCTCGATCATCAGGCAGAGCTTGTCCGTCTCACCAATTTTCTCACCCGCCTGTTGGAAGACAGACAGAGTTTAGTTCTGCTACCCAAAGCACTGAGTGAATAAAGATAATTCCAATTAAATACATCACACTCCAGTGGTGCTACTTAAACTTTAAACAATGAGTGCGACAAAGTACACACCAGGAAGATGTTGGTAATGGCATCAAGGATAACCAGGATCGTTTTGCTGTCTTTAGTGGCGAGCAGGTTCAAGAGAGGTTCTAGTGCATTGGCTTGGACAAGGTACACAACTTGGTTTACAGTGCCTCCACTGGTCAGATTGGTCACAGCCCAGACAGCCTCTTTCTGGGTCTTGTAGTCACCCTAAGGTGGAAAAAGCTATAAAATCAGCAAAGCAACTCCAAAAGTATGGATGTTTGACATATCTAAGATATGTTTATACGTGTTGTGAATTTCTTTGTGCAAAACAGCAACACACCCTTCTGAGGACCTCCACCAGGTAAGGCACCAGCCCTGCATCAATGACTTCTTGAATCTGGCAGTCTTTGCCAGCAGTGATGTTGGACAGCGTCCAGGCAGCCTCCTTCTGGATGTTGTTCTTTGGGTGGCGCAAAAGGGCAGGGAACAAAGCCAAGACACCAGCAGTTAGCACAGCCTGGGTCTGCTCATCCGTCCCCGTCACAATGTTTCCAACAGTCCGCAGAGCTGGGGTCTGCAGGGGTAGAGGAAAAGCATTGGTCAGTACCTTCTTAAAAGTACCCAGTCAATCAAGCCACTTGTCTGGATAACTTCAACATGCCACCACTCCAAGGTTCATTCAATTCCCAAATTTTCACTACTTCAAAACTTTTAAAACCATTCAGTTTACAAGATATAGAAAACTCTGCTCCTTCAGTTGTTTTACAACCATTTAACTGCCCATTTCAGTCACCTTCAGTTCATATGCAAGCAATGCAAATGCAGTTGACAAAACATAGCTAACAAATTTTATAGTCTGTGGAAGATGCTGGGACTACGCACCCCCATTAGAAATACATGACAAGATAAGGCCTGCATGCATGCATACACACATACATAATCAATTACAAAACTTAGTCACAATCCTTTACTCAAACAGAAATCCATCTCTGCAAACTGAGGAAGGTAACAAATCAAGAAGGCGTCTTATATCAGCTATAGCTACTCTAATGTAAAGGCCATAGTCATACCACAACAGACAGCTCTCCACAGCCAAGCAGCTGCACCAGGCGTGGTACAAGCCCAGTCTGTACAACCACTTCAATCCGTTCATTGGGACCGTCAGTTAGGTAGGAGACCGCCCAACAAGTGTCGGCCAGAACCTCCTTGTCATCGTGATGCAGGAGGCGGATGATGGTGGGCAGCATCTGCTGCACCGCAGAGAGAGGTGGCGCTGGGTTCTTGTTGCGACACAGGTTGGACAGGGTCCAGGTCACATTCCTCAGGTAACCAGACTGGAAATAAAAATTCAGGCATGATGAACAACTACACCACCTAGAGGCAACAGGAAGGCATTCAAAATATATGCCTAAACTGGGTCAGAATGATTTCCTTCAAAACTATTTTAACAGACTAAACTGAGCCATTTGCAGGTTCTAATACATTTAAGCGAGTAAGGAAGTCACTTACAGAGAAAACACTCAGTTCAGGAACAGCCAACAGACTTAGCAATGGAGCAACTGCTCCATGCTTAATGACCATATCTCTGTAGGAAGAACCGTCACCTAAAATAGAAATAAAACACACATTAGTGATATGGTGTGGTGTCTGGGGATCAAAACTGAGGTGTAACATGTTACCAAATTTCAAACAGAAGGAGACCCCAAGTTGTTAGTCCTAAAAGCATACCTGCTATATTGCCAAGAGCCCAAACTGCTTGCTCACTGATATGGGGGTGAGGGGATGTGATAAGGTTCACAAACGCAGGTATGGCTCCTGACTCTACCACAGCACGGGTCTGGTCAGAAGTTCCAGAGGCAATGTTTGTGAGGGCCCAGGCTGCCTCAAACTGGATGGGGGGATTGTCAGACAAGCCCAAGAACGCCACAAATTTGGGGATCAGACCAGAGCTAATGATCTGATCAATTGGAGGATGCCTTTCCCTTGACAGCAGTTTCCTGTGTTGTTAAGGATAGAAATATTCAGTGATGGCTGTACAGGTCTACCAACACCATTTGTAGAGATTTTCGTTTTCCATTTATTACTGTACCTCGCAGCCTGAGTGGCTTGCAACTGAGATTCTAAGTTGTTATTGTTCACACCCTCCACAATTTGCTCGACTGTCCACTGCTGACTGGCCTGGGAGAAAATACAGAATGACAGTGCAAATTCAGTCTTATGCATTTAAAACACACACTTCCAAACTATCAATACTACTATGACAGATGGAAAGGCAGTCAGAAGAGTACACTACCAACCTGGCAGTTCTGGCTTTTCTCTTGAAGCGGAGAGGTGGCCTCGTCGGGTAAGGTGCTGACATTTCGCCTTTTGAAAATCTGATCGTCTTTCTTTGCCTTGCGAAGCTCAAAATTAGTCTCCACTCTCCTGCGCCTCATCTCCTGCATGAAACAAAGGACGAAGGTGGTTTCAAGTTCACATCACATTCAACCCAAATTTGAACTGTTAACCAATTTAATGAAATTTATATATTCTTGTCAATGTACGCCGACATACAGTTGCATCCTTCCCCTTGTTTTTGAACTTGTTCAGACGAAGACCATTCTCGTTGTTCGTCGACATTTTTCAAGTTGTGAGTTTGAGGTAGACCTGTTCACTAACAAATGAAAAATAACGACGTTTGCTTGTTAAAAGTTAGTTTGGAAAGCCAACATGTAATCTATAAAAGTAATGTTAGAATTACTAATGTTAGCTGGCCAACATGACATTCCACATGCTCTTCGACACGTTAACATGCTAGCCAGGATACCCAAAAGTTGTCAACCTAAATAAGACATCGCTAGCTACCAAAAACCTAGCCAGACAACTATAATGAATGCACTTTGATGAGGCCACTTACGCTTTTTATTTTTACCAACATACAAAACATAAGACAAAACATGACGCTAAAGAGTAATTCACCACACCTTAATAATCAAGATTCCTGCACTCACCTCTTCTTTCTGGCAAAAAATTGATGTGCGGCAGTAAGCCTCTTCAGACCTTTAAATTCCCGGCGCTAAGCTCTCTGATTGGCCTGTTTGAGCGAAAGCAACCCATCATTGGACTGTTCAAAAAATTCACGGGAAATCTCGCAGAATCCGAAGAATGCATATCACCTAATATCGCGAGATTTGCGAACTACTGGCTCAGTTTCACTTTCCTCTGACTGTGGATTTGCCTCAGTAAACTGGACTCCTAGGCTGTGTAGCTCGTTTATGACTCGATTACGGGTTACGGCCTTCTTGTAGCACCCCACCCCAAAGATGTATTTCAATAACAAAGTATAAAATCGTGCATGCCATATTTAAAGTTGACCTTTGCCTTGAATCTTGTATATTTATGTACAAAAACTTCCTTCACCATCACCACCGCCACTCATTTCTAGTGTATCAGATAAATAAAAACTGTTTTCAACGGTGCAAGAGTTCAAGTCTTCATTTATTTTGTTTCATATACACCAATATTTATTCAGCTGTAATAGAAAAAAAGAATATTGAAAAAAATTGACAAGTTTTACAAACAGGCCAACTTCAACCTCATATTGTGGTTTAACGCCCCAAAGAATCCCTATGCTCCCCCAGTCGACAAAGACCACATTTTCTTGGGGGAATAAGTCCAAACTAGGGTGCACAACCCAAGTACACTTGCTTCCGTAGATTTAGTCAGCTCCAGGTAGAACGGGAAAATTATGTCCGAAATCCAGGCATCAAAAATCTTTTTCAGTGTAGTTTTCATTTCAAAAAGAGTGAGAAGATTCACAAGTTAACTTTAATATAACCTCATTCTGAGAAAATCAGTTTCCTGAAATGGCATATTTCTCTCCGCAGGGTGTCATCAAGCCCAAACCAGGAGAAAGGTAGGGGATACAGGGCTTGTTGCCAGCCCGAGGGGTCAGCCATGCCGTACAGCTTTGGACGTGATCCAAGACGCAGCAGCCATGAAAGGAGACCAAAGGCAGGCCAGAGGGTCAGGGAAGCGTGGAGCGCCAACATCACAGGGGACTGGTTCCACCACCAACCAAGGGTTCAAGAATTAAATTCTTGCTTCATTATGATTTTTAAGGGCACAACCTAGGGTGCTGTGTATTCTAAGAGGCTGAAGGTTGGAGTTTGTTGTTATGAGACCTAGAGAACATGGGGGGAAAAAGCAAAGAGCTGAGAAATTACGTCTTTATTGACTTACAATAGTATTACAGAAGAAACAAAAAAGTAAAAAAAAAAAAGTAAAAAAAAAAAAAGAGATGAAAATGGATGGCCTCAGGTCACATGAGAGCAGCCATGTTGGTGTAATCCTTCGGGAATGCCTTTTCAGTTATTAGGTTAGAGTATAATGTGTGTTGATACCAGGGTGACCAGGGACAATTTCTAAGAGCAGAATGACTCTTAAATTTATTGACCAAAAGAGTCTTTTCAAACCTAAAACAACCCTTCCAAAAAGGATATTGGATTATGCGTAATCTGTTATATAGGCCTATTTACAATTAAAACCCATCAATCTAAAATTGTTCAAAAGAAAATAAACACTAGTCATCCTCCAAGAGTCATACAGCTAGTCAGCAGTGGTATATCTTCCATTAAAACCATGCCTATTGACCATTATTAATTCATGCCAGATTTGTTCTTCCTTGAAAGTCAATCCAGAGAGAAAGAGCTAAGATAGGAACACCTATTTAATAACAATCTCACAATAAAATATACAACTTGAGGTCAAGGTCAATCATTTATCTTTCTGAATTTGACAAGAACAAAAAATAAAATGAATTAAATATTAAGTTATGAGCTTCAAAATAAATGTTTCTTCACTTAGGCAAAGACATGAAATATTGTTACCAGTATTGGTTTTGTTATTAGAAGCTGTCATGAAACACAGAACACAGAAACAAGTCAAAAAAGCATATCCCTTGATTACAATGATCTTTCACATAGTTTAGTCAACATGGCTGTCACATAGTGATTGTCAAAGAAGGCATCTTTGGAGTTAGGCTTATTCTTACAAAACAGTATTTTTCTCTTTGAAAGTGTGCATGATGGGTGAATTTCAGGAATGAAAAACAAAAAACTGAAATGTTTTTTAAATATGAAATCACATAGATATTTCCTCTGTTTATGAAACAAGTCCCATGATTTGAAACTAGAAGTTGACCCCTGGCATCCAGCTCGGAGTCCAGAACATAACGTCATAATGGCATGACTTATGACAATCTGCAACAGAGAAGAGTGGGTGAGGAGAGATTACATGCAAGGGACACCAATGCAAGGCAGACACAAATGGGGAGGGATGCAAAAGTCTCTCTCCCTCTCTCTCTCTCTCTCTCTCACACACACACACACACACATACTTGGGCCAGAGGAATTGGTTGCAAACATCTAAGAGGAATACATCTCATTGTGTCTTTTGGAAAGCCCTAGAGTTATTGGTGGCATCCTTTGGCATTTATCACCCATCTATTATATCCCTATACATGGTTGTATTACAGGTAGATAGGGTAAAAATCTTTTTAAGCCAGCATGTATCCCTCATGACCTCCACAGGCCCCACGTCCAATTCAGCTGATAGATTCATTTACAAATGTATACCATACCTGCCAACATTTGGGCATCATTAAAGGAGACATGGAATGAAAAATATTTTTGCCTTGACTTTGATAAATTAGGAGAGGTTCTGCATGGCCAAAGAGCAGTCATGAACATGAGGCATGGTTTTGCCATCCTTCACATGAAAATCTTTAACTTAGAAATAGCCACTAAAAAATTAGCAAATAAATGGAAATAATCCACTGAGGAAGTTTTGTGGGAACATTTATTACACTTAATATTTTTTACCTATTCACCTGTAATACAGCCCTGCATAGCATATAACATTAACAACCCACCTAAATGCATTGCTATTACATATTTTCTAGGGTAGTACACCTTGCCAAAATCACTGTGAGACTTTGAATGGTATCAGTAGACCAAATTTAGGGGGTGTGGCTCAAGAACAAATACACACGCACGCACGCACGCACACCAAGCTCAAAAAGACCAAAGCCATGCATTCAGGCTGAGTCACATGAGCATAACAGACAAAGCCAGGAATAAAATCCAAGAAACAGAACAAGAGGCAAACGCATTAAACACATTCAGAACTAAAGAGTAACACATGCATGTGGGAGTCGAAATTATACAGCTGTACAAAGCACACTGGATGGAGCAGACAGACACATGATTAAAGTGTATAGGTGACGGAAACAGAGGAGTGGACAAGCAAAATGGATCCTTCCCTTCTGTCTATTTTGCAATACAGGATGCCACTTACCTGCTTGCTTTGAATGCTTTGAGTTTCTGTACAAAGAAGTTCTCCAGAACCTCGGCGCACTGGTAAAACGGCGAATCATTTGGGTTGTAGTAGCGGCAGTTGTCGAAGATTTTGGTCATGTCCGCTACAAATTCAGTCAGTTTGCTGTAATATCGCCTCTGTAGTCGCTCCTCCATTGTGGACAGGTCTGAGACAAAACAGGGTAAAGCTTTAAGTCTAAAACCCGTCTTCAAGATTATATACCAACTTGAGATATGTAGCCACATGTGTTTTGTAAAATCTTTCTCTTTAGGTTTAACAGCATCAACTCCAAGAGGAAAACACTTCTGAAAGCACAAGGAACACAGTGAGGACAGTGGCAAATGAATACTCATACCCATTGGCTCTTTAATGACACCATAGTAATCAGGAGCATCATTAGGATCCACTGGCTCCAAGAACGGCCAGGCCATTTTATGGGCCTAGTTGGAAAAAAAGAGACACACAAATCAGTGATACACTGACTGCAAAGACCAGTTATATTGACACTGTACATACCATTTCTTTTTTTCCAATTCTGTCAGTTAAAAAAACTAGGATCAGGTTAAAAAAAAAAAACAAAAAAAAAAACACAGATTCCAGATGCAGTTATTAAGGGATAACGGTCGACAAGGTGTACTGTTATATGGAATTAATGAATGAGGTGGAGGCAACAAGTTCATTAATTTCGTGTAACAGCACACCTCGAAGGCTGTTATCCCTTTTATCACCCGGCTGGAACTCATGCGTGTAAGGAAAAGACATCAATTTAAAACACAGAAAAGCTTGCAGCTCAGTTATAAAGAAACCTGTTCAATTTCTGTACTACTTTCTTTTCAGCGGTGGTTATAGTTAATAACAGCTGATTCCATTGTAACTGACAAGTTCAACTACCATTTACTATGGTTGTTCTAGTTACCATTCAAAAGACCATTGATATAGAACGGTTATTAGACTTTTTTCACCAGATCTACTTCACAGGTGTGTGTTATACAGAATTAAAGCACACCCTGCCAGCCAATCAGGAATCAGTATTTAAATTCTCTGGGTGATAATATTGATACACATTCGACTCAATCAGATATCGATTCATAATTTCGTAGATCTATCTTTTGTCCGCAGTATTTTCGCTTAATGTGTCTGCCCTATTTTTGTGATATGTGCACGTGAGAGACTGTCAATGGGCCTATTTCAGCGCATCCATTTTTCCAAGAAAAGTCAAGGTATGCACAAGTGTCATTAATGACAGCTAATAGGATTCTGATTCAGTGTTCACAAGTTCTGGTTCACATCCTTATTGGATGTCATCAAGATGTCCTTACCTTGCGACTTCTTGTAACTGTGAAATGCGCTCATTGAAACAGGCCGCTCGCTTGAAATCAGTGACCTAACCATAAGGCAGGCGTGTGGTAGTATTTCGTATTTTAATGGTTTGGTGCATGCAAGTGTGTACTGTAAATAGGTTTTTCACAAAAGATGCGCTGCCAAATAATCACTGTGCAACGTTTTATGTTGTGATAAGCTGCAGTAAGGCAAATTTTATTGGTCAAAGTGGACAGCAAAACACCACAGACCTGCATAAAATTCAGGCTTACTCTAGTGTGTGGTTCTCCGCTGGAAAGAAATACAACTTCAGTGTTCATTTATGCACTGGTAAGCATGACTATAACCTGGATTTTACCGCGCTGGGAAAACAAACTCCTTTGACATGTCTCAGGAAAAAAACAATTCTGTTTGTGTGAATCGAATTAAATCCAGTTGAATCGTGACCTTGTGGATCGTAATCCAATCAATTCAGAAGTTCAGCAACGATACCCAGCCCTAAAAACTGACTGATATCTTTTCCTGACAAATATAAAACAAAAAGACTGAACACAACCTAATTGATATATGAGGTCACAGAACTGAAATAAATTCAGCGGCGGGTGTTCACCTGTAAGCAGCGCAATATTCTTTTCAAGCCTTCATAATCCTTGTCTGTGAGCGGCGTGAGAACGGTCATGGCGTCTTCTGTGGACTGGCACTGTGGGCAAACATATTCATCGATCTCCGTGGCCTCACTCTGCAGAATACCCACGCAGCGACCGTGGTACCAGTTCTGGCATCTGTCACAGCCAATGTAGAATCTACAAGACACAGCACAGCTGTTAAAACCACTGGATTAAACACATTCACATGCAAACATGGCATTCTTGAATATTTTTTGAGGAGGTTGAAAGTGTTCAAACAAACGAGTTCAAGTAAGTGTAAAAGATCATAGGACAGATCCTAGCATCATATAATCCATACAGAAAGTTACTCTGGTGAAACTCCTGAATCTATGATTACAGATTAGAGTCCTAATCTTAATTCACATTTTCCTCACATTTGGTACAAATACTTACTGGGCCTCATCGTACGGTGTCCGACAGATGCAGTATAGCTCATCGGTACTGCCTTCTTGCTGCCTTTTGCACTCGCTGCAAACGTAGTCCTCCATTTTTCTGGCCTCCTTTTCAGTGATGCCAACACAACTGCCATGAAACCAGTTGGAACAAAGGTCGCAACCAATGTAGAACCTGTGACAAAGAAGTGTTTGAGCTGGTAATTTTGTTCTTTGCCTCAATTTAGTCTTTAGACTGGCTACAAGTGCACTACCATGCTTACTTAGATTGGTCATAGGGTGTTTTGCAGACACAGTACAGCTTGGTGTCCTTCTTAGGATCCTTTGAGGTAGTGGAGATCATCTTCTTCTTCTTGTGTTTGCTGGAGGATGGGGACTCCCTCTCGTCGTCACGCTTGCGCTTGTGGCCTGCGGACGGCGAGGTAAACGCAGAGGAGGACGAGGTGGAGGTGGAAGTGGAGGTGGAGGACAAGGAGAGCGCGCTGGCTGCCTGCGTGCTGGCGGCTGCTGCAGCTGCTGCGGCTGCCTGTGCTGCCTGTGCTGCCTGGGCTGAGGCAGCATGGGCCCTCTCCTTCTCACGCCGTATCCGGCCCAGGTCTTTGCGGAGTTCATCCTGATGAACAATAGAGCAAAACATTCGATGGCCATCTAAAATATTACGGAATATGTTGAATTATGGTAGCTGTTTATGTGAAATCCAAGAGTATAATCCCATCAACCTCTACACAGAAGTAAATCGAACTAAGTCAAATAAATACACCAAACAGATGCAAAATCTTCAGAAATATACAAAATATAATTGTATAATTGTCATAATAATTGTCGCAGAGGGAACTTCTAAACTGAATTTCATATCTTCCCCAACCCTTAGCCCTGATGATTGAAAGACGTTTCTGACTTGAATCAACATATCAGGAAGTTGATTCATGCCACTTAAGTTAGTGCTTAGGGCTTGGGGGAGAGGGACTTTGCAATTGATACTTGCTTCTTACCTGCACCTCTATCTGCAGGTCCTTGTCTAGAAGGGCTCTCTTCTTGAGGATCTCAGCCTTGAGCTGCTCCTTGTGCTTGTAGAGCAGTGCGGAGAGCTTGGAGGCGTTCTGCTTACTGCGTTTCTGCTCCACCGACTCCTCCCGTTTCCTCTTCTTGGCTGCCTGCTTCTCGTCCTTATCAATCTTGTCCAGGATGAACTTCATCACCTGGTTGCACACGATCATCCTTGGGAGACAAAACAAGAAAGTGGCCGATTTGCTTTATAAACAAATGGTGGATAGAGCATTAGGCAGGCAAGTACACAAAAGACATGAAAAAAAAAAAAAAATCAAAAGGCCACAACCAGTACGTACCTCTGGTTTTCCTCCCTCTCTTCAGCAGACACCGTTTTCTTCTGTTTTAAGTGCTCTATAACTGCATTCTGTTTCAACACCACCTTTGACATGACAGAACGCAGAGACAATAATGTCAACCAAAGGCATCAATCAACATGTATCTAGGTCATTCTAATGCAATAATCTGTATAGCCTTGAGTGTGAAAATGTCCTAACATACATAACATACAACCATCTCCACCATTGCAACAAAAGCTCTTATTGTCATTGTGATCACAGTGGCCTGACTGTGGCTCCTACCTGTTTCTGAAGGAGCTCTCCCTGACTGCAGGCCTGCTGGGCCAGCAATTCTCTCTTGGCCTCCTGCTGCTGCTTCTTCTTCAGCTGCTGCTGCTGCTGCTGCTGCTCCCTAAGCTGCTGCATGCGCTGGAGCTGCTCCTGCACGCTGGCTGCCTGGATGGTGACCACGTTCTGCACCTGGCCCCCGACGCTGACCACTGTCTGCTGCTGCTGCTGCGACTGCGGATGCTGCTGCTGCGGCTGAAGTTGCGGTTGGACAGGCGAAGCAGTGGCAACGGACACAGCAGGCTGCTGCTGGATGGTGATGGGCAGCTGGAGTTTGATCTGCTGGGGGATGCTGCCGCCTTGCTGCTGCAGCTGGGCGGCCACCTGGCTCTGGATCTGGGAGAGCACCTGCTGTTGAATGCCTGGCACGGCAATGAGCTGCTGGTGAAGCTGCAGCGATGGGCGCACCTGTACCTGGACCTGAGCTTGCAGGGGGGGAGCTGCCACTGCTGCCGCCGCCGATACTGCTGCCTGGGGCTGTTGAATGGAGGAAGCCTGCACCTGTACCTGGGCGTGGACGGGCACTGGGGTCGGGGAGGAAGCAGCAGGAGCGGGGCCCAAGACAGGCTGAGGTTGTTGGACCTGAAGCTGAGCCTGACTGACCACTGTCTGGCCCACTGTTGGGGCAACTGTGAAGGTGCCCAGAGTCTGAGAAGGTGCTGTGGACACCTGGGCCTGCACCAACTGCTGCTGCTGCTGCAGCTGGGGTTGCAGGGGCTGGTGCTGAAACTGAAGCTGGGGCTGGGCCACAAGCTGAGACTGCTGTTGAACTGGGGCAGGAGCAGCAGCAGGGACAGGGGCAGCGGCCAGGGGAGGTGTGGAAGTCTGGCTGAGCACCTGGGCTGGAGGCTGAGGCGGTGAGGAGACAGGAGGAACTGGCATAGATGTCGAGGAAGGTGCTGGGGTGGGGGTGTGAGCGGGGACGGGCACAGAAACAGATGTTGGGATGGGTGTCGGGGCAGGTACTTGAGCGGGGGCAACCACCTGTGGGGTAGGCTGCATTGGGCCAAGAGGAGGGGGTCCAGAGGTAGCAGCTTGAGGCTGAACAGCTGGAGCAGGAGAAGAGATCAAGGAAAAAATAGAAGAATAAATATATTCAAACATATCTCAAAAAAATGTATGGTCCGTTATTTGCAATGACCCTCATCTTCTCAACTAATAATGTAAGCAGTATATTCCATCTAGACTCAACTGCATTTATCACCTTTGTAAACATGCTGATATTCGACATAAGTCTATTTATTATTAATAAATAGAGAAATATGACATACATGATAAACATATGCAGAGAGCTGCAGATGTAAATAAAAATCCACAAATAATTTCTAGTCATTCCTATGGACCACTGTATGGCGATGGGTAAAGTCAGCACTCACCTGGCACAGCGGCTGTGGAGGTGGCAGGGGCAACGGAGGTGGAGGTGGCAGGGGCAGCCGTGGCACTGGTGGGGGGGGCAGGCGTGGGTGCCATGGGCGTGAAGAGGAAGCGCTGCACCTGGCCGTTGGGCATTGCCGCCTGCATAAGCTGTTGCCCTGGCCCAGGGATGACTGTCACTCCGGCGGGGATGAGCTGGAGCTGACCTTGTGTCTGGCCTTGACCCTGGATCACCACCGTCAGGCCCTGATTCCCACCCTGAGCGCAGACACAGACATGTGTATGAAGCACATCAAGCAAGCAGGAACGTCAAATGTGACAATAAAATAAAAAATAGTAAATAATTAAAACATTAAACAGTAAAACTACCCTAGAACATGACATTACAAATTACAGGAAATGATTTAATCTAAAAATGATTAAATTCTTCATTCTTCAGAAATATGAATTCCCCATGAGTTTTCAGTATTCTGACCAAAAGCAAATCCATCTAAAGTGATTCTGCCACACTGAATCAGAAGGGGGTGGTCAGCTGAGGTCAAGTACCTAGACATGGGTGCCTGGCTCTCACCTGTGCTCCTTGGGTGAGCTGCGTGAGCTGGGCCAGTGTGAGTTTGACCTGAGCCTGCTGGGGTCTAGGGCTGGGCTGGGCCCCCGGTGACTGGCCAGGAGCCAAAGCGCGCGGGGAGGCTCCAGGTGCCGCCACTCTCTGCACCCCTGCTCCAGTTGACATGGGGCTGGCACTGGAGCTGGTCACAGCAGTGGATACTGGCTGCCCGCGAATGATCTGAGTGACAACCTGCTGGGTCTGACCTGCAGGACACAGACAGCCAAAAGGGTTGGCTGTAATCCACTGGTTTCGGAGCAGACTTACTTAAACAACAATATGAACAGGGAGGGATGGGAACATCACAAAAGGTAAGTAACCAGTACCACAATCCACAACTAAAGACAGTGCATCTACTGTGCACAGATGCTACAATATGGCAGCGTAAAGATAGATCTCATTACAGTTGTAAGATTCTGTTTGATAGTTGGAGACGTATGCTGTTATGGGCACAAGATGGAATACAATGAAGTACAATACTTTTTAAAAAGCCTCCTTACATAGACAGAAAAAATACCTTGGACCACTAAGGGTGTGCGGATGATGGTTTTCCCCAGTGTGGTGGCCTGTTGCAGGGGTGAGCGGATCATCGTCATCCCGGGACGGAGGGGCGTTCCTGTGGTGATCACCTATGTAGAGAAACATATATTTGTAAAGCACATTTTGTTGACTCATAACTGGGGATTTGGTGATTAAACCCAGGTTGCTTGTGTGTGTGTGTGTGTGTGTGTGTGTGTGTGTGTGTGTGTGTGTGTGTGTGTGTGTGTGTGTGTGCGTGTGTGCATACCTGCTGCGTTGAGGTATTAGGCTGGATATTGATGGTGGCTGAGCGGGGCTGGAAGGGCGTGAAGGACTGAGAGGAGCCTGTGCTGCTGCCGCTGGGGATGATGCCCACCACTTTCTGCTGCACCTGGACCACACCTGGACACATAGAGAGAAAGAGCAGTGCTTAACCAATGCTGGACCTCAGGACAGGACTTATCAGACTTTCACATTAATCTGTGAGCAACTGCTCGAGGAGGGCACTTTAGTGCTTTTATTGTTCATTCAGAGAAATATCCAGGGACGCTTTCAGTGAACAGAGGTACTTAAGCTTGACTTTTAGGTTTGCTCAATGCTTTTAGACATTCTAGGGGAAGGAACTGCATTCTGGACCATCTTAAAGCTATATTTGTCTGAAAACAAAACATTAGCATTCCACGGCTAACAAAACCAGTCTGTTTAGGAACAGACTGCAAAACAAGCAAGCATTCAAAATGTTTTGTTCAGAGTCGCACCATTCAAAATCAACCGAGTTAACGCAGTATCTAATAATTGCTCAGACTCAGATACAAAGACAAAACAAAGCAACAGAGGAAATGTCTTCTGTAAACCATTAAAAAAAACCTTCCACACATCCATGTGTAGTTCCTTCTGTTCTCTCTGAATAAAGTAATGCTGACCCGGCGGGGCCTGAATGCCTGTGGTCAGGCCTAGTGTAACTGATCTCAAAATGGTGTCCCACTGGCATGCCGGACTGGCCATTACCTCCTTGCGTGGATGGCACGTTGACCGTGACTATCTTTCCACTGGCTGGCAAGGGCAGCGTGGCAGTGATCACCTTGCCGGCTATGGACGCAGGCGCGGCCGCCACCTGGAACGTTTGCCCAGAAGTGGTCGAGCTGCCCACTACCGTAGCAACAGGGCTGGTGGACGCTGAAAGATATACGTCACGCACCCACTGTCACACTCAAATATGACAATACTTTGAGAATTATCCATGGAGGCAGTGGTGTCCACTACCATTCGCAATGGGGACTGGTGGATGGTGGAATTTTGGATGGAAATTTCCGTTTAACATTTTAATTCAGTGGATGCTTAGATTATGTCAATCTGTTTAGTCTGTTGGAGGTTGCTTTCAGGTCTTTAAAAAAGAGCAGTTTCATTTGGGGACTCCAGAGTGGACACCACTGGATTCTGATGTCGCCATGCAAGTCTCTTGAGCTTAAATTGGGCACAACCATGACGAGGCCAACCACAAAAATTAAAACAAGTTAAAGCAGAGAAAATTTACACCGAGATCAAACAAACAAACAAAAAAAACCAGAGCAACAGAATACGCACCACAAGCAAAAGAAAGGAACAATAACACAGGAAAGGCAAACAAACACATTGAAGCCTTTGCACTGACTAGCATACAGACATTTACTCAGCCTTTGAACATCAGTAGTAACAGAAACTCACCTTGACTGGTCTGCCCCTGTTTGACCCAGGTGGCAAACGACTGCTGGAAGTTTTTGTTCTGCTGGAATGACACAGGTGTGCCCATCTTAGTGGCCAGAACCACTTTGGTCCCAGGGGTGACTGTGCCCGTCAAGGACCCCACAGTGATCTTTTGAGGGGTGCCAGTGGTGGGCGTGGAGGGGGCGGAGGTGGTGCCAACTGCCCCAGGTTTCTGTTGCTCCAGGCGCTTCTGCAATTACAATCAAAGGGTTTTTTATGGTCACTGTCGTAGCCACGTGCAAAGCAGTATTAAAAAAAAAAAAAAAAGGTAAAGCAGCGGTCCCAAGTATATGCCACACAGCAGGGCTGCTTGATTGTGGCAAACATCATAATCACAATTATTTGAATATGAAAATGACAATGATTTGAAATGATTACTCACTTTGGATACACGCTGCAGTTGATGAACTTACAAAAGAAACTTGTCTTTTTAAAATGAATTCCTAAATCATTACAAAACTAACAAAATGTAGAAAAAAAATCATGTTTTTTATTTCTTGATTATGCCATTTATGTAATTGGAAGCCCAAAAAAAAAGAAATCCAAAGTCTATTAACTGTACAGCCCTGGCATGGCACGCAGACTCAACTACAGCAACAAACCCATGAACAAAAGCAGTTCATGCAAGATAAAATTCCAAACTTCATTCATGCCCCCTTGTTTCCAATACAAGACCAATACAAACAAAAGGCCCATTGGAAAGTTGCCCCAGACAGCCATGGTTAGTGGCATTCTCTCCCACACCCCTATTTAATGAAAGG
Source organism: Tenualosa ilisha (assembly GCA_015244755.2). Lineage (NCBI taxonomy): Eukaryota > Metazoa > Chordata > Actinopteri > Clupeiformes > Clupeidae > Tenualosa > Tenualosa ilisha. The sequence goes on along the minus strand of PYXC01002370.1, from coordinate 2,085,641 downwards.
GGAGGGGGGAGCTTCCAATCCACACAGATGCGAGGTGGAAACGGACTGATTTATCCCACCTGCTGGGCGGCCAATCTCTGGTGCCTTAGCTGAGCTTCCAATTGGGCCTTGCACTCCTCTGCTTTCTTCAACACACTAACCTTAGCCTGCTCAGATGACTGCACCTTTTCCCGCTCCACCCTGTCACAGGGAGAGAAAGTGAGATTAAAATTAGGGCTGACAGGTCTAATACAGTTCAACATCACTGAAGGACAGACACAGAATTTCTGCAATTTTACCTCATGATTTCACTGATTGAAATCCACGTGTACAAAATCTAAATTTAAGTTTGTCACTTCATACGCTTTAATCGCTTTAAGTTTTTCCTTTACTTCAGTCGGTTTCCCATTTTCACGTGGGTGACTGGGCATTCAACTGGCAGACCTTCTGCCATTTTACCTTTCAGCAAAAGCTCTGATCTCCCAGAGCTCCAGGTCCTCCTCAGACACCCAGGTCTCCACCACCACCGGGCCCGTCTGTTTGGTCGGCTCAGGCTTCTTTGGTCGTAGAGCACTGGAGCGGAGGCCCTTCCTCTGGGGGGTAGGAGACTCTGTAGGGGGACAGGAGACCCTCACATAGGTTAAACGCTGCTTACTCAAATAAGACCATTATGATCCATTTGCCAAAAGCTAATAAGATGTGATTGCATTTAACAAACTAAAAAAAGCTCTGCTGAAAAGAACTGAAGACATGCAATTGTTTCTGTGGAACAGTGCCTCTTTCTTAAGAATTTCATTCAAGTAAGCCTGTGCTGAAGTACCTTTAGGTGTTTCTGGAACCCCGATGGGACAAATGATCTTGCGGATGCAGTACTCTGACCGGATGCTGTAAGGACCGACATCTCTGCGCTTGATGATTTCTGTTGTGGTGATCTCAGTGTCTGAGGTCTCTGTGACAAAAAAGATGGAAATAGTCAGATTCCTCGCTTGGCTTCTGTCTCCCTCCTTCTAAAGATAGCCATGCCACTGTGAATTAAACATCACAGTAACATTATCACCACCAGCAGCAGAACTACCATTGCAGACTGATGAGTGCATTCACCTGTGCGAGTAGTGCCTACAGCAGGAGCTGGCTTCACCGCCATGTCGTCCCACCTCAAAGAAGCCCAAAGCAGCCTCAACATGAGGCTCACCCCTGCAAGGGACCTCACAGTCTGCAAGCGATACCTGTGGCAAACACTCTACATTAGTACCAGTACGCTGGATTAAATGCTATATGATGTAGATCATGATAACAGCTCAGTTTAGCATAATTTTCCACTAGCATAAGGTTTTATACACTTAATTTCACCTACAACTAAAAAAGACCCATCATATACAGGCAGATTGACAAACAGCAAACAGCCTTATTTGAAATATTCTTAACCTCTTTAAGATTGCAAAATTTAAAGGAGAAATCTGGTGTGAATCAGTCAATAGTCCTGTCCTGTTATAGTCTTTAGCTGCTGTTTCGCAAATTCCATCTACTTAAGCAATAAGCCATGAGAGGCCATGGATTTGTGCTGGATTTAGAACACCTAAGTGGTGTTGTTTGGCACGATGCAAAGCTGAGTGCCATTAAACCCCCTTAGCTGTTCGAAATCCAGCACAAAGTGGCTTATTGCTTTTCTAAAACTGTTCAAACAAATCTTTAATAAGATTTCATTAAATACAGCCACAAAAATTTAAAAAATAAAATTGTGTATTACTAAATAACCGTTCTTCCACCAAAACATATAGTTCCTTAGGGGAGGTGGTTGCCAAGCAACACTAAATGTTACAACAGTTAGATAAGCAGAGTAGTATGGAAGAGGCAAACCTGTGTGTTTGTACTGGATTTACAACAGCCTGGAACACGATTCAGCCAAAAACAATCAAGGAACCGAACAAGCAGTTTTAGAGGTTGCACCAAATCAAGTTCTCATACCTACTGACAGCTCTCAGCAACGTCAAACAACCAGACTACTGATTAATTCGCACTTGATTTCTCCTTTAACCAAGTAGAATTGAAAGAGAACATGATGAGTACTGACCTCCAGGTAATGTTAAATGTAGGCCTTGGAGAGGGGTAAGGCCAGATATCTAGAGCAGGTTTGGCATTGTAGTTGAAGATCGGAACCTCACGAATACCCCCTCTCCTTGCCATTTTTTTCAGTTCATCATTGGGCAAGACAAAAATGCTCTTCTTGCTACTCTTGGTAATGAACTTGCGGTACGAAGGTAAGGCTGTCCCCGAGCGTGACTTCTTCGTGCGCGAGAACTTAAGCAGCTTTACTCGGCCCCTGGTGGAGTACTCTTTGCTGACAGTCATGGAGGTCGTAGACGAGCCTGAGGGTCCGGACTTGGTGTTTGTGACAGTCGCCGTGACAACAGCTGTCTTCTGCTCGGTGACAACTGTTCCGGTGGCTGGGTTTGTGACTTTGGTAACAGTGGAGGTGGTGGTGGTAGTGAGAGTGGATGTGGTGCTGTTGGCCTCCACCTTTGGCTCAGACGCCGGTGTACCACTACTACTGCTGCTAGTGACCTCCGCGATCTGCACCGTGGAAACCGTTGTGGTGCTGGAAGTGGTGGTTGTTGTGACCTGTGTGGCGGTAGCTTTGAGCTCCGCCACACTGCTGTTGCCACCACTACCAACATTCTCTGCAGCGTCACTGCTGAGGCTGGACTCGTCCATGGAAGTCACTGGAGAGGGCACCAGTTGTTTTGGCTTGCTGACGTCCACCTCCATCTTGGTAGTATCTGGAGTTTCTTTGCGACCCTCAAGACCAGATGACGTTACCGTGGAGTCAGCAGATGTCTCATCCATGTTATTCTCCAGACAGGGTACCTTTTGAGGTATCGGGCAGTCAGAGGCCAATTCCGTCCTCTTTTCTTTAACTTCCAGGCTGTTGATCTTGTCTTTTCGCGAGTCCAAAGTTACTGCATCTCCATTAGTTAAAAGCTTCAGAGGGTCCTTTGCATTAATCTCCCCTCCCAAAGCGGTGGGCACTTCTTTCGAAGCTAGGTCCATCAGAGCTGATGCTTTGTCATGGGAAACAAGAGTCTCCTTCCCATTGATCTGCACAAGCCCCGAGTTATCAGTTCTCTCATAATCTCTTTCATGCACTTTCATACTTTCTCCTTCTTTCTCAGCACAGCACTCATTACCTTTGGGCATGTGCTTATTGCCATTTTCTCCCAACGGTATCTGCATTACACAACTCCTTGACTCTTCAGGCTTAACGCTTGGTGCTTCTATGAGGGACTTTGGAGTCACATTCTGGCTAGGAGATGGGTTGAGGCTCTCTTGAGAGCCTCCATTAAATTCACAGGGCTTGTCTGATCTGCCATTGCTCCGATCGCTGTTCCCAGGCCCATCAGTGGCGGCAGATGCTATGGAACCATTGTCATCTACACGCCCAGAGTCTGTTTGTCTCTGATTCGTTTCTGATGGAGCCTGAGTTTCCCCAGTAGTACCCTGAGAACTCATGCTGTCTTTTTGTACTGTTGCTGCTTCAGATTTCACCTTCACCTCTTCTTGGTCAAACTGCAGCCTCTGGACCACAGGATCCTTCTCGCTCACTACATTCACAGTTTGCTTCTCCACTGCCCGAATTGCCTGGGTTTTTCCTTGCTCTTTGGTGTTGACTGCACTATCTGTCTGGATGGTATCCCCTGATGATGCCTTGACATCTGCCTTGCTGATTAACATCTCCTTCGCAGGCTTACTTCCGGCTAGTTCGCCCATCTTGAGGCGCTCGAGCCTGTGCTTCTCCTCCAGGGTGAACTGCCGGACACGTCTCTCCAGGAGCCCGTCCAGTTTGGAGGCCTTCACCTTCTTCTTGTAGGCAGTCCGCAACTGGAATCCTTCACTGACGTTCACGACGTCATGGTTGAAGGGTAATGCGGGTCCTTCTGGCTCCTGCTTCACTGCAGACTTTTCACCTGGAGCCAATAAGCCCATGCTGCTTAGCTTCTCTGTGAAGACAGGATAAAAGACTGTCACTACTACATATAATTTTATCCAAGTACTTCATATAGTAAAGAGAAACCACTTAATTGGCTTAAAAAATTACTTTGAGTCAAATCGAGAGTTATAAAGCTATCATCATTCAGTACCATTTTCTTCCTTACTGCAGGAGTCAGGACCACTGGGGTCCATGTCCATCTTCTCCACTTCTTCGTCTTTTGTATGGTCATTGGCCTTTTCCTCAGTTTCCTCCTGTGCTTCTGTTGGGTCCTTGGTCTGTGGCTCCCCTTCGCTCTCCTCCTTAGGTGTCTGGTGGTCTACTGAAGAAGTTTCTACAGAGGATTCAGGGATGGGTTTTTGGTCCTCGTTCTTCTCGTCTGCATTCTCAGCTGAGACTTCCGTCTTCTGGCCTTTGGAGTCTGTGTTTGAGGTTGCCAAGCCTTTCTCTTCATTCTGCTTATATTTATTATCTAACAAACAAAGAAAAAAAAACTGAAATATTACCACTGTATTATTTACTCCATGTAACCAAATAGCTATAAACTATGAATGAAACAAAACTGGTTCTTGGCCAAATCATGGAACTGAATAACATACCGTCGGGGAGATTTTTGCGATAGTTGACATTTGTGTTTCCGGGAAATTTGGGCACAAATCGATGGACGTGTGTCTTGCTGATCCAGCTCCAACCTCCATAACCAGTTACTCGGTACTCCTCCCCCTTCTGCTTCCACACCTGAATGGGGACGACAGCAAGAGAGGTGCAGCCTATGTATAGAAGCAGAACAGTCTAAGTAGTCTAAGCTGTCTAGCGTGGCTTTGTTTTCATGCCCAAGGAGAGATACTATCTGCACTGGGACAAAGAAGAGGTACACATTAAGAGTACATCTTGCTGTTTCTGTGATTTCCAAATCAGTTAGACACAAATATCCATATCCCATTACTGACATTAATAGCCTATTTAGCCTAAGCCAAAAACCCAAATGTCTGAGTACCTGATGTTTGATGGGAAACGTGTACTTGACCCAGGTGGCCTGTTGTAGGGTCTCTTCATCTTCCAGTTTCTTCTCCCTTTTCTTCATCTTCTCCTTCTCCTCACGCTCCATGGAAGTCATACGATGTAGCCTGAGGTCAAGGGAAGAGAATTTAAACAAAAAACGCAAATTTAGCTGCAGGTGTATGACAAGAAGAGCAAAGTGACTCTTTGGGTTGTACAATCAGCATTTAAGTGATTTTGACTTTGGGGGCCCCGAGGAAGCAGAAGGAGTCTGAGTGTGACAGCATCCAATTCATTACCCTTGACCTTCGTTCACACTGGCCAATGACAATTCTACTTTTAGAGAGTCCATGTCCTCCCATGTTGTTATCGCTGCATGAACTGAGCCAAATGATAATGGCCATCTCAGGGGACAGTTTTGTTTTGGAAACCCTTTTTAGATTATTATAAAGCAACGTTGCCAAGCAACATTTTCTCACCTTGTGTGGCCCAAGGCATCCTTCCACACTGGCAGCATGACAACTGGTTTGATAGCACACTCCAAAATGGCCAGTGCCAGAGCAAACTCCCTGGCCTTGCTGCACATCTGGACTGCCTTCGTCCAGTTTGACCTACGAGTTTAAGAAAAATGTCAACAAAGCAAGCATTCCAGGGTTTTGTACCACTTACCTCCTCATACAAATGTTCAAAACCACACATACAACCCAGAAAAACCCAAATCACTGAATAAAAAAAAAATAATAATAATAAAAAAAAAGTTCTCTTTCAGCCTAGGACTAGTCTTATTAATCCACATACACAACAGCAAGACTTAGGAGGAATTCAAGGGGGAGCAATGGACTCCACCCTTACCTGTGCGAAGCCCAGTTTGGGTGTAGGAAGGGAGCAGGGATGTTGTTCTCCAGTTGAATGATGGTAAGGCGCAACGTGGAGACAGTCAGCACCCTGGAGCCATGCACCGAGCCGTTCCACTTGAACTCGCCAGCAGGCGTCAAGCAGAACTTGTGCGATAGGTGCCGCCGCTTGTCGTGGTCCTCGCGGTGCTGGTGCTTATTGAGGGCAACGGTGTTGGTGCTGTATTGATTCTGGTAGACACGGTATTTGCCTTCCTGGCCCAGCTTGAAGAAGGTGCTGAGGTTGCCCTTTGGCATCAAGTCTTTCTTGATGGTGCCAAAACGCGATGCTTCTCCGAGAGCAGAAAACTGAGAGGAGAAACAAGCTCAATAGTGGGTCCAGACCTTAGTTTGATGTCTAAATAAACCTGAAGTTGGCATCAACTGGGTCAGAAAACTTGAAATTATACTTGATATATAACTAATTTTTGTTGATCATGTTGTCAAATCAAACCCTTCAAAACTGTGTTGTTTTTTTTTTAAACAGAGCTGAAATCTCTGACAAAGCTCTATAGAATCTGAACCTTTCACACCTAAATTGTTTTGATTTTGATGTATTCTATACTGCATGCTCTTATGCCAGTGTTATTATTGATGTAAATGAGTTGAGTAGTGGCCAATCAAGATGGAACTACACTGGTGAGATAATTAAAACACTGTGAAAGCTGTGAACAAAGACAGCTCATATTTAGCAAATAACAGAGCACTCCTTTCTCCAAGCCGCAGTGCCCACCTCTTTGGGTGCTTTGGTGCCGTCTGAGGTGCCAAGCTGACTCTTCAACTGGCTCAGCTTGCTGTCAGGGTTCCGCAGGCGGGTCACTATGCGTTGGCCAGAACCGCCCTTCCCTGACTCTCCATTCGCCTTGCCCTCTCCTGGGTCAATAAAGAATCAAGATCAGTCTCAACTTGTCCATCTCAGAAGATTCATGGCCCCCTGGGGTGACAGAGGGTGAGGGCTTAAGGCTCTGAACTAGGGAGGTAGTTACCTGGATCGTCGAGGCTTGTGAAGGAGGAACGGGAAGAGCGGTCAGCTAGGTCAGGTTCTTCTGGCCCTCTGGGAGGATCAGAAGCAGACACGTGGCTGCTGCAGCTATTCTCATCAACAGCCTGCAGGGCGGCACTCTCCTCCCCCGAGGATGCTTTCTCTGAGGACTTGTCTGAAAGATACAGACGGTGTTTTACTGAAACTGTACTTAGAGTGATGATGCAACAAGAGGAGAATAATTACATTCTACAAAATCACAATAAGGATGAGTCAAAGCATTTATTCAATGAAGGAAATTATCCGTGAAAGACAAAGCAATTTGCTTGCCATCTGCAATACAGGGAGCTCAGGATCACTGAAATTCTTTACTCAAAATGAAAAGTGAGCTGTTGTAACAACAATGTTACCAAACTGGTTTACAATTCCAACTTCTTGTAATCAGACAAAAGATACACTTTGCAATTAAATATAACATTCATTCTTCAGCTTTGTTCTTTTGCTTTATTTCTGCTAAAGCCAAGCAAGCTTACAGCAAGATCTTCACTTGTGCCAGACATGCTCTCAATGGCAAAGCACAGGAACAGAGAGACTGCTGTTCCCCAAAGCACAGAAGGAGAAAAGCCCAGCCATGACAGACTGAGAGAGAGGAAAGGAGAGAGCCAGGAACTGCTGGCAGCAAAGCAAGTGTCACTACTTTTGTGCCAGATTCTTCGGGTTTGAATGTAAAACGAGTTTGTTTGTGTGTGTGTGTGTGTGTGTGTGTGTGTGTGTGTGTGTGTGTGTGTGTGTGTGAGAAACAATAAAAAAGTGGGAGGATGTGGTTGAAATTTGGGAAGGCTATATAAGAAACGTTAACATCTTTAAACATCTTGGTTGGTTAAGGTGCTGTCACAAAAGGAGATGATTGCTGGCCCTCTGGATATTCAGTGGAATCCCTGGTTGTGTTACAAAAGTCTCAATATAAGTTGATGTTCTAAACAGGAGTCTGCAAGTCTGTCACAAGAATATGCAACCTCTGACTAACTGAAAGCCCCAAAGGCATTGCTGGTTCCCAAACACAAAATGCTGCCTACTTAAACAGATGATCAGCACACCATCGCTAAAAACTGAAAAAGCACTAGCCAAGGTGAACAATGTGCTCAATAAAGCACGTCTGCCAAAACACAAGATGGCCACCACCAGCCACAGCAATGGCAAATGAACACTGCAGCAGAACAGAGTTGGCCAACTCAAACAACTGCAAAGGCACAGCCTCACCTGAGTGTGTGTGTGTGTGTGTGTGTGTGTGTGTGTGTGTGTGTGTGTGTGTGTGTGTGTGGTGGGGGGGGGGGCTAATGGAGGACATAGGTAGGTGGTAGGCAGTGCAGACAAGCATGATCACACCATCACTGGCAGGGCAAAAAGACTGGCCGTGGCTGGGGTGCCTGACAGCAGTACCTTCCCGTTCCTTGTGGGCGTCAGCACTGGCCGGCCCATCGTTGCCAGTCTCCTCTGCCTGAGAGGGGTCGTCTTGCACTCCTTCGATAGGACTGACGGAATTGGATTTGGTCGAGGTGGTGCTGGGAGCTACTGGAGAGGTGGACTTGGGCTGGTCAGGAGTGATACTAGAGGTGGACCCGCTACCTTCCACTCCAGTTAAGGGAGCTTCCGCTAGAGCAGAAGGCACAGGAAGCACCTTAGCGCACACACAGCACTCTGGCGTTTAAGTTTTCAACTAAAATACTGCATGGGCATACCATTAATCTACACGAGCTTTTTAGTTAAAACTCTGCACTGAGGGGCAAACATTTCAAAATCACATTCTGATGACAGTGATACAAAACATGTACAAGTTACCTTATCACTCCTGTAGGTCTTAAACCAAATGTCAGCATCAAAATATATTCAGCACCTTACCAGATGTCTCACCAGAAGTAGCCTCTCCAGAAGTCTCTTGTTCCATGCCAGTAGCCGCCTTGTCCTGCTCCAACTCTGCACCATCAGTGGAGGTCTCACCGACCTCTGACCCCTGACGAGCCTTCTCGGCCTGCTCAGCCACACGGCGCTTGACCTCCTCCAGCTCTTCCTCCTCCTTGGTCTTCAGTCGCTCCATGATCTCCTCTGGGGACAGAGAAGGGAATGAAGGATGTGGTCTTTTAACAAACACTTCCTAAATGGTTCAGTAAAATCCAACCTCAGCTACTCATCTACCATAAATTATAGCTGTTTGCAGTATGTCCCCCACCAAACAGGAATCCGCACAAACAAACAGTGCAGCATTTGCCATATCACATTGTTGGGTTAACAGATTTATGCTCTGAATGGCTGAATTTGGATTTATACTCCTATGGCTTTCTTTCAAGAAGACAAAAAAAAAGTCCTGACCAGAGTATATTTTTATGTCTCACAAAAGCACCAGTGATCTGAGAAAGATAAGAAGCGATAGGCCTGTCGAACACTGATATCATGTTTTAAAGAAGCCTACCTCAACAGTTTGTTAAGTAGATTAGTAGCTGGTACAGACAGCCCACTACTTTACACACAAACCACCAATCTCTACACAACAGAAAAACAAACAAATAAAAGATGGCCAAACCCATGTGTCAGATCAGACACAGCTTGGACCTTGACCTAGGAACTAGAAAACCAAATCTAAGCAGCCATCAAACCTACAATATCCTACTATATCTACATTAAGACATCAACATTTGTCAAATAGAATCACACCACTCGAACAAGAAAGGGTTCTATAGAATGTACAATCCTACAAGCATCTTGGCTCTCCGGCAAACACAGATCTGTAGCTCATCCTCTGTTCCCAGCGGACCCACGCTCACCATTGGCAGCCTCCAGGTAGGAGCGGTTATTTCCCCGGGCCTTGTTGGTGAGCTCCTCGGTAATAGCCATGTGGCTGTGGATCTCCTCCCTCAGCTCCTCCAGCACAGCGCATAAGTCGTTCTCCCAGTACTCTTTGTCCAGCACTTCAATCAGCTCGGCCAGCTGGACCTTTGTGCTGTAGTACCAGATTTTCTTGTTGTCATGTTCTCCGTCCTCCTCGCTGTAACATGAGAAGGAATGCAGCTATTACATCACTTTAGAATTTTCACACCAAACACACTTCTTGTGTCAAACCATCTTGTGTGTGTAATGTTAGTAAAGTGCTAGGAGTAATGCTGTGTGTTAGCATAGGCTACCTGGCTCATGTACATTTACTTGTATTTAGCATTTTTTTCAAATGCACCAGTTATCACAGTGTTAAAGGTGCAGACAGGCACAGGGGTACAGAGGAAATCCTGGCATCTGTTCTGCTCCAACCGACACAAGCTGTTTATCATGCCACATGACACAGAATCAGCAACAGAATCAGTGAGGGAACAACTACCCACAGCACCTGTGCCTCCACTGTAGTCTACATTGGGTCAAACTCCAAACAGGAATGTCTACTAATTTAACATCAGGGTTAGCAACCATGGCAAACCATAGGCCTTTTCTGAAGGCTTCGGCTACTTGAAAGTGCAAACAAAAAGTGTGATGCTTAAGATGGATTTAAGGTTGGATCTGGCAGCCAAAACCTGCTCAAATTGTAACTGCTTTGACATACTCAGTTTCCTGTGCACAGGGAATGTGAAGGAAACGATGAACACAGATATCAATGGCATGGCAAACAGTTGTGCAAGACAGAGAACATGTCTAAGTTATACTCACATAATGATCCTTCGGTTGAGGAACCAGTATTTCCGACTGTGTCGATCGTAGCCAATGGGCTCCTGGCGAATGTACGGCCGACTCTTCTGCACCTCGGTGATGCAGTCACTGACACCGGGCACCTTGTGTGCCACGCAAACCTCACACTGCCACTCATCCTCAGGCACTTCCTCGAGAGGTGGTTTGACGCACTCCAGGTGGTAGACAGCTGAACAGGTCTCGCAGCAGAGCAGGTCACCTAGCCGGTGGCAGACACGGCAGTGGTCATCGTACTGCACTGTGCCCTCCGACATGAGCTCCTCACGGGCCAGGTTGGTGGTCAGGAACTGGTCCACCAGGAACTGGAGCACCTTCACCTTGCCCTCCAGTGGCTCGAAGGGGTAGCCCTCGACCTCCTGGTAGCACAGCGCTGGCCGATACTCAGGGTCACTCTCGCAGTAGGCACGCACCACCTCAGGCCAGGTCATGCCATCAATAAAGTAGAGCGTGGAGTTGACGCTGTCCTTGAGGTCGGCTGGTCCGAACGTGGTGTTGGACGAGTCCTCCTCTCGAAGGATGGCCTTGAGCAGGGAGATGTGTGTCTCGGCGATGAGCGTGCACTGCTCCTGGCCAGCCAGCGCGGCACAGAAGTCCTCAAAGCGGAACGGTGAGAGACGCAGCACGGTGCTGAAGTTGCGTAGCACCTCGTAGATGGCCGCTGCATTGAGCAGATGCTTGGCTGGCAGCAAGAGGTCCTCAGAGGACCTGGGCAGCTCCAGAGGGGGGATCTCTGCTTCCTCAAAGACAGGAGAGCGAGGGCGTACCACCCGGGACCTCCTTCGGCCTAAAAAGGGAAGAAGTCAGTAAGGTAGCATGACATTTGCAACAATATCCATAAAGGTTAACTTTTCATATTTCCCATATGATACTATATTCATCAAATTTATATTGGAAACTATAATATCCATCATCATATCTACAATATCTATTCATATGCAAAATACAATTTTCCTGGATATTGATTTAATTGAAGAGTTTTAAACAATGATAAAGCATGAACTTTATCATGAACATCAATTTTATACCAAGAATTAGAATAACAAATTACAACACTGTCAAGTTAAATTTCTAAAGTTATCATGCTCAGATTTTTTTATGCCTTTTGTGCCTTTTGATTCTAATTATTGAAATCCTCAAAGGATTACATAGAAATCACTTAATCCCACATACAAACATTGATGTAAAACAGTTTAAGTAAACCAGCATACTTTTTACTGTAAACTGAATCAATAAGCATAACTTACATATCATTATAATGATTTTCAACCAATAACTGTATAGGAGACCACTTAAATCATAAAACAGTATATGAATTGAAATAGCCTGGCAGATCTTTTCAGCAACAGGTGATCTGCACTACTGACGCAAGCTTTCAAAACAATGAGCCACATGGCCTCCTGTCACTGCTTGGGCTTTGCTAATGAAGTAGCTAGCACAGCATCTCATCTATGACCATGTGACTATTGCGTCTGGGGATGTCTATTTCAAATTCAAAGTAGTCTGTATATAACTTACAAGCTAGTGAATTGTTACCACCAGAAAATGTTAAAATGGGAACTTTTGGTGGATGAAAATGCACACCACGGATCTATCACTGGCCAGCACATCCTCAGAACAAACGTCTCCCCAGCTACACTACCAGATATTGACAGTGGCTGACCACGTAGCTACTATACTACAGCTGTCCTAATTACTGGTCAGTGTGGGTTAGTTGACAGTGCACCCAGGTAGCAATGAGTACTAGCAGGAGTAAAAGCAATTATGCCAAAGAGAAAGCAAAATAATTAATGGAGAAGAAATTAGTCAGGGTGATCATGTTATCACAGATCTCGAGTGAGCTAGCTAGCAAGATGGCTAATGTTTGGCTGATTCGATGTTATCAAGCATTAGCGGTAGTTAGCTATTACAGCAATAAAAACAAAAGTGCAGTAGCTTGCGTTGTATATATTTAAAATATTTCACTGTGATGGACAAATAAGTTTTGCCAGCGCAGCCAATATTGACTGCAGCTGCGAATGAGCGCACGGGTAATATACAATTGCCAGCCGGTTAACGTTAGCTCTCCAGCTAACCAGCGTTCGAGGCCTGTTCTTTAGTGCATACTCCATTTTGAGTGCTGCAGCTTCCTGCATATTCTTACAAATACCAAGGACAGTTCATTCACATATTGTATTCAGACTAACAGGAAAGATGCCAGGTACTAATTCAGACAGCTATCTGGATCATGCTGCTGGTGAGTTAAATTTGGCAAGCTGTTTTACCTTGTGCACTACCATGGCTGCTGCTTTCGGTACAGTAGCTAGCATCATCATCCTCCTCCTCGGCTATTTCCTCAAGGTAGTCCGATTCATCCTCGATGGCCTCTTCTTCTTCGTCCGTTGCTGGTTCTTCCTCGACGTATTCTTCTTCATCTGATCTTAGACTTTCTGCATCTTCTTCGTCACTTTCATGGTCATCATACACGATCAGACTAGCAGCAGATCGCCTACCTCTCCCTCTTCCCCTGCCTCTGCCACCACCTCTGCCCCTTCCTCTACCCCTTGATGCCGTGGTTGATCCCACTCTCCTCCTGCCTCTGGATGAATGGTAATTTCCTCTCTTGGGAATCTCAAAATCGACCTCATCAGTACCTCTACCCTTTGCCCTTAACCCCCGTCTGGGTCTGAGACCCCGCACAGGTCCAGAGGAGGGCTCCTGCATCAGTTGGGTTTTGGGCGGCCTGCCTCTTCTCCCCCTCATTATATATAAAATCTATTATTTTCTAGATCCGTTTTTGCGTGCAATAATCGCGGACGAAAAACTGAAAATTGGGCACCGCCAGAAAGCTGAACTTAAATATAATTCGTAGCAAAGTTCCACAGAGCCCCGGACTCTGGTAACGTGAGAAAGCTCAGAACGAACGGCCGGCGTCCCGCTTCGGGTCGCTCATGGCCGCCATGTTGCTTCCTCTGTATCCGTCTACTGAAAACAGACAGCAGGCCTAGCGTTGAAGTCACGTGGTCTCAGCTTGTACAAAGTTAAGTCTTCTCGCTTGCCAATGTGCTCGTGGGCATTTGGAAGTTCCAGTCATAGAAGTTCGAGTTTCCGTTTGAGACGTTCCAGTATTACATTGTAACAATCTCTGGAATCTGGAATTCGATTTTTTGTTATTTTTTTTGTAAACCAGGCTTGGCTGCATGTTTTCTTCCAGACTAATAAATTACGACTGTTTAATAGAGAATTGGTTCTTCTGTCCAGACTACATAAATGAATGAATGTAATAAAACGAAAAAAAAGAATTTGTCAGACTTTTATTTCATTTTATTTACTTCTTTCAATTTAATGCCACCTCTTACTATATGCCTCAATGCATGTCATCAGCATGTATTCCTAACCCAAGGTAAAATGGTTGTAATACATAGCTACATTACATGTGCATTTGCTGTTAATATATAGGTTCATTCATGTAAAGTATAGTATGTCTGGGCCAAGCAGGGCCACCTCCAGGGAGGGGAAAGATAGGATTATTCTAAGGGCCTGGCACTGACAGGAGGGCAAAGAGAACATTTTAATATTATAATCAATGATTGGTGGGCCCAAAAATAATTTCTGTCATAGGGCCCAAAATTCCTGGGGCCTCTGGGGCCAAGGGAGGAGCAGTGTGAGGAGCATAAGTGGAGGGGGTGCATTGTGTGTGTGAGTGTGATGCTTAGTATGTCAGATTTGTTGGAAGGGATGGGGTGAATTTTCCTGACCTCAGCAGTTTGAACAGTCCATTTAAACGGGAACAATCCTTTTGGACCCTCATGAGTACTCTTGCAGGGCAGGGAGAGAAGCTCTTAGTTCTTTGTGAAGAGTTCTACTATTCTGATCTGTGGAGTGCCCTTACCATCTGATGATGCTACCTTTTAAAATACTCGTCGCAGCTAGAGTGCAGAAGATTGTCAGGATGGATGCTGGATCTCCTTAGCTGACGAAGGAGGTAGAGTCTGTGTAAGGGTGATAGCACTGGTAGACTGGTGTTGGTAGCAGCTATATTTTAACATGATTCAAAAACACTCAAAGTGTTTTTATAACAAACATACACCATGCATACAACATTCATATTGGGCATCATACATTGGTCATCTGGTCTTAGTTAAGAGGTAACAGTAGTACTGCAGCTTTTGTGGGCTGATAATTGTATGCCATGAAAATCCCTGATGACAGTGTTGTTGCAATGGCTACATTTAAGGAATGGTTATGATTATGCTTATGAACATTGTTCATATATATATATATATATATATATATATATGTGTGTGTGTGTGTGTGTGTGTATTTGTAACACCTGATGGAAGTCTCATTCATTGTCTATGGAAATGGCTGATCAGAAAATTCCAGACTTCAATCTAAATCTAATCCAAAGAGTAAGAATGGAATGTATCATTCTTTCTTTGGGAAAGTTAGGTAGCATGGTGGTGGAGGATGAAGTAGGAGGGTCAAGTAAACAACCTGATTTTTCTCGGAGGACGAGAGTTTAGAAAACTATATATAATGCTGTATCCAACCCTGCTGTAACAACAGAGCAGCAAAGATGGTGTTGGTTATGTCAGTAAATTTTCCATTTTCCATCACGCTGACCCATACTACAATAAACAATGAAGAAAGCATAGAGACTGTGGTGTGATGTGGTTTTGTATGTTAAACTAAGATACTTTGAAGAATTTGGAGGCCATAGATTTCTGTTAAGGCATTTGTATAAAAAGGGCCATGATTCTCATGAACTGAATTACATGCAGTTGATCACAGTGCAAGGAGGTGTTCTACTAGTGGTCTGAAATAAGAAAAGGACTATGAGGTCAAAAGAAATCAAGATTAAATCAAGACCTAATACAAAATATTTTGTTGATGTCCATTTTTATGTGTTCATCCCATTCTTATATGGCCACTTGAATGCTTGACTGCACCACCAAACAATGAAATAATAGAAAACCAAATTTATTTCAGCAATTTGATCTTATTTCTCTTAAACCATATGACCACAGAGTTTCTTGGTACAAGTTTGGCTTAATGTCCAGGACTCTCATATCAGCATACTCACAGAGACCGTTCCCCAAAAGAAAAGTGCTATGGAAGGGCAGCTGATGAAACATCAAAAAAGTCAGAGATGTATAGTAACTCTGTAAAAATACTTCACCACAGTACTTAAGTATGTCTTGGGAGTATTTATACTTTACTTGAGTGTCAACTGACTTTTACTTCACTACATTTTCTGAGTTAATTTCATGCTTTTGCTCTATTACATTGTCAATTGGCAGCACAGTTACAAGTATCAGACGAAATTGAATTTGGTGGTCAGTTTGTTATTGGACAAGTGCAAACAACAAATTCTCCATTAAACTTGTAGATGAGATGTAGGCACCATTTTTCATTCTGGCTGTGTGTGTGTGTGTGATTTTATTTCCAGCTTTTTTGAACATTTCTGAAGTTTGTTATAGGATATATGTTTTAAACAGATTTTTTTTGCCTACTTGTACTTTTGCTTTAATTACTTACAGTACATTTAATTATATATTACTTATACTTAAGTGCAGTAAATATGAGATACTTTCAGACTTTTACATGAGTAACATAGTGGGTAACGACCTTCTACTAAAGTAATTTTTTGGTATAGGGTATCTGTACTGCTATTCAAGTGGGACTTTCAGGTATATACAACAGTGACAAAAGTTTAATTCAGTATGATGCAACTCAACCTGGATATCTAGTTAAATATGGTTCATATTGCACAGTTTGGATATGTGCTCTTACCCTACAATTTTGTGCTCAGAGCTGATCAGTGCACACATGGAAAAGCACTCTTGTTGCAAATTATTATTGCAATATGCAGATGCTGAAATCAAAATGCTGGTATGAAGTTATGGTTGCTAACATCAGCTGCTCATGTAAAACATGCTAGTGAGTTAAGTGCTTAAGTGCTGTCATTGATGCTGCTGTTTCCTTTTTTCTGTCAACCTTTTTCACACGTATTTAGATCCCCCTTACTGAACTTACACTGAATTGATTACATCATGGATTGTAACCCAGGTTTACCGTTACCTGCAAACCAATGTTGGCTTTGCCTGAACTGAGGAAAAAGGGGCTGAATGGCCAGACATCCCTGATCAGATCCAGGTCAGGGACACAGCAAACTGAATGTATTGTAAAGGAGCAGAAATAACTTAAGGTGGATTAAATATCAACAATGCAAAAATGCATCAAAACAGACAAAATAAATGTTAAACTGAGTTAAACAATGACATGTGTTACACATTGCTTCATGGTTTCACATATTTTCCCTGAGACTGAATGTTTATCATGGACCTGAGAGGGTGTGCTTAGCTAACAAGCATGGAAGTTGTCCTTTATTGTTTCCATAGTGCTGGCACAGTCTCTCAAATAATTGCAGGTGGAAATTTCTTTGACTCTGATTGATTTAATTGACCTTAATTCCTTCGGGATCAATAAAGTAACTCTACTCTACTCGACTTACCTGTGATTGACTTACCTCTGATTTACCTGTTTTAGTGCCTTCCATGCAAATGTGCAATTCAGACTCTCCAGTGGGACACCAAAGATAAATCATCATAAATACAGTGAACCTTTGAGGAAAGGTAAATCAGAGGTAGACAACATGCTGCAGCATTTTGTATGATCTGTATTTTACTTGAAAGTTAGACTGGACATAAGAGCATTGCAGGAGCTTACTCAAGCCTGCTGACAAAAAGTGTATGTGTTAGTTTCTCAGTACCTGGAAGGGAAGGGAAAGGCTATACTAAGACAATACACAATATTTCTATGATTATAAAAAAAGTAATGAAGTAGGCCAACGATGAACTTAAGCTCTTTTCCAATGTGGCAAAGCAAGATGTCAACCACATAACATAACATTGGATGCCACAGTCCTACAGAAAGTGAATGATACTGACAGAATCTAAATGGGAGCAGGTAAAAGAAGGAAGGAAGAACGAAAGAAAGACAGAAAGAAAAAGAAATAACGTCTCTAAAGGAAACAGATTGGCCAGTTGCAAGAACAGGTGGCAGGCTTCTATGTGAAGTCCCTTCTTGGACATAACGGTTTGCAAAAAGGGTGTAGGCCAAAATACTATACAGAACATTTCACCTGCAGACAGTGGAAATCTTTTGACTGAGTGCTTGCTCATTCAGTAACCCTCTGAGGGTAGAATGGAGAGTTTTGCTGAATACTCATTGACATGCTGTGTTCAGCATTTTCAAGCAGGTTGGTTCAAGAGGGAAGTGAAATATTACACCATTAATCCAACAGGAGGCGATCTGCTCCAGCCAATGCATTTAAATACACCGCAGTCGCAGTGTAGGCAGAGTGCCTGGATGCATTTGAGGCCGTAAAACAGATTTGAAATGCCCATTTTTGTTGATTTAACGTATGATGATGTATGTAACAACTATGCTCATCCTGATAGAAACGTGCAAAATGAGAAACACAAAGGCTTACCTAGAGTAAAGTGTGAGTAGCCTATTTCGTTTTCTCCAAGATGTTTTGTTTTTTGCCACAGTCTTTACTGTGCATAACTGTTTTGTTTTACAACACGCTCGGTATGACTAGAATCAATGTGACTAAGCAAAACTGTCTTTACTGTGCATAACTGTTTTGTTTTACAACACGCTCGGTATGACTAGAATCAATGTGACTAAGCAAAACTACCAATAGCATTTGCTAAGTTGGTTAATGGTGTCTGTATGTGATATTGATATAATGGTGTGTTATGCGGTCATTGAGCTCTTCACCGACTGTTGCAGGTGAATTTGGTTACCTTAGTTGACCTTTAGGACCAGCTGTCACACGTGGCCATTACATGGCAGCGAGCTCATCCCAGATGTGACATCACATTACCTGGCATGAGGCCTCAGATAAACAGGATACTGCACCATTGCCTCTGCGCATTACATAAGAGAGATCTCATTTGCTTAAAAGGCAAGATGTTCAAATGAGCACCGGCACCAGGAGGATCTGATCTAAGCAGTAAAGCGGCGGCATTGGGGCTGTGTTGTTGCACGTTTATTCAAACATCCCATTTGAATTCGTGTAATATTGTGACGAACATCCCACTGCTTAACATTAGATGTGTGTGTGTTTGTGTGTGTAGTGATAATACAGTAATGCTTGAATTGCGTTCTTGTTTTATTTCTGATCTATGACAGAAATGATGCATGATTTACTATATACAGCAAGTAATATAATAAAGTGGAAGCCGACAGCAGCAGAGCCCTAAACTTAGGGCGTCCAAGAAACGGCAAGGAAAAAAAGATGAAATTCATATAAAAGTAAAATTAATTGGTAAATGTACTTCCTTCAAATGGTGGCTCCTCTGCAGTAATCTACCATCTTTCCAAGCTTTGCAATATACTTGATCCTCTTTGCAAAATTCCCTTCGTCGGGGACTGGAGTGGCAGGGCTAATGCCACTTGGCAGCTGTGACATGGGCAGAGACACTGACCGAAGTCTAACCCTTTGTGTGTGTGGGTGGGGGGTGGGGGTCAGGGCCAAATGGTGGAGGTCAGACACAGACTGGCGAGGAACGTGGCCCTGGGGATGTGTGGCATGGCTCTGTGATATTCTTTGCTCTCTAATCCTGTGGGTCTGGTTTTGTAATTGTGAATTTCATTCAAGACTTGATTGTCTGCCAGATGTTGGCCGAAAATATTTCAAAAGCTGAAGCACCATCTGCCAGAATGGGGCACACATGGAGAAGTCCTTTTACAATATTGTTTCATCTCTTTTCCTCCTCAGAAATGACTACAGTGGCATGATCCTGAAACACCAGAGACCTTCTGTGCTGTAGCCAGGGACAGAAGTGCACAGGAATCACCAGACTGTAGCTAATGCAATGTTGGAGATCTCAGTGAGCAGTAAGACATCACTGAACATGGCCAGGACCTGGGGCAGCACCCAACTCCCCTCACACCACATCCGTGTTGCCACCCAACCCCCTATGTCTGAGGACTGAATACAGCTAGACTACTAAGATGGCTGGATGGGGGTGGCCATTCCTCCTTTGACCCCAGGAAGATGCTAGAAATTGTTACTCTAGAAATATCCTTCCATATCATAACTGCAGCTGGATTGTTCATGATAGTTATTGTGCCTAATGACAAGTCAGTACTTTCATACATTAATTTCATACAGAAATAGGCTACTTTGTAAAGGCAAGACAGTGTGCAATATCTAATGGCCATCTACAATAGTTTCATTTTGGTCTCCTAATACTTCTTTTCTAAAACCACACAAAACATGCATTATTTTCGAATTATGCAACACACAGCGCACAAATGCACCAAAATATGGACACATACATGTTTTTGTAATAATTTCCA
Organism: Tenualosa ilisha; assembly: GCA_015244755.2. Taxonomy (NCBI): domain Eukaryota; kingdom Metazoa; phylum Chordata; class Actinopteri; order Clupeiformes; family Clupeidae; genus Tenualosa; species Tenualosa ilisha. Next base: position 2,065,723 of record PYXC01002370.1, on the reverse strand, counting down.
TTTTATTAATTGAAAACAAAAACAAGAAGGCAAATTAAAAAAAAGAGCATAAAGATGAGACAAACAAAGAAGACAAAGGTGAAGGGAAACAGTAAAACAAACACTGAGTATCATCATTATCAGTCATGGGGGAAAGACAAGGCCTGACACTTTGACAGGAGAGGGGACTTGCACACTGTGGGCTTTGGGGTGGGGTGTGGGAGTGGGTTGTAATAGTAGGAGCTCAAGCAGCAGGTCAGACATCTGACACGCCAGAGAAAAGGCACTATCCAGAGAGAACAGAATGAAACAACAAAAATTCGTCATCGTCATCATCAACACAAAAACATACAGAACGAAGAGAAACACGCAACACTAGAAATCAAAATGGCTAACATCGAAAGTGCTCAACCACACACACCATAAAAGACTGAGAGAAAGACTTTACACTCATAGCGCTGATGTCAACTCATCAGGAGAAAAAAAAGCAATTTAATTCTCAATGCTGTCTTTACATTATCATCTTCATCATTGTTGTACTATATATTTTCTGCAGTGCCTGTCAACTGGCTGTTATTATGCAACAATCTGGATCTCATCTGTGGGGACTGCATCCCAAGTGTGTAGTAGTGAGTTTTATGCGCAAGCGTGTCCCATTGGTTTCATACAATCCTATGAATTTCATCCTGTCTACTCTTCAATATAAAAAAAGTTACAACTCAGCTGGGCTCATGCTTGAAGTGACACCTAGTTTATATTATGAAAAGGAAAAAAAAAAAAAAAAAAAAAAGAAAAAAGCCCTCTGACCGTACTTCCCTCATGACGGTGTCTGCCGACAGGGCAGCTACATTCTCGGCAATGAGAAGACGATGGCTGCAATAAATATGTTGGCATTTAAAATTTAAAAAAAAAAGAAAAAAAAAAAAGAAAAAAAAAAAAATCTGGCCACCGGTCCGATTTCACATTTAAATGACCAACCACAGAATGCTCCCAACACCTTCCTAATCGTTTTCCATCTATTTTATTCTCTTGGAAATAAAAAAAAAAAAAATGCACCTTCGCGCCCAGCTACAAGAAAATATACATATATAAGCAGGAAGAATGATTTAAAAAAAAAAAAATGGAATCATCGATGATAAAATATGCCATTTTTTATCTCTTTGTTTCTTTATCTGACTCTCTCAGATAACACACAAAAATGATACTGACGATATAGCACGTCCCAGAGCTGCTAGATTCTCATCCACAAACATAATTTATACTTTATAAAGAAAAACAAAAACAAACAAAAAAAACAAAACAAAACAAAAAGAATCTTTAAAAAAGTTGCAAGGTGAAACAGACAAAACACATACAAATATATATAATATATATTCTTAAAAAAATGGATTCTCTCAATAAGTGATTTCTTCACATAGCCCACAGCTGATGTCCAATGCTCTTGCAGACATGATCCTGTGTCCGGTAACTTTTACTGCATTCACAGGACGGGTGGAACTCTCAATTTTTGTTTTCTTTTTTTCCTTAATTATATTTTTTCTATCTTTACATTTAATATATATTTTTGAAATGATTTTTAACTTAAAACAGCGTTAGGATTTTATTGGTAATCCATTAAAGTGATTAAAACATGCAGTAAGAAATAGGAGAAAGCCCAGAAGAGAAAGAAAGTAAAAGAAATAAAAAAAAAAAAAAAAAAAAAAAAGAACCACAGCGGAGGACATAGCACACAGTGGAGGGAATCTAAGCCACAGGTTTGGCATTCCACTGCGATAGGACACCTGTTGTGATGCACCTTTGAAGCTGATTTCTGTTCATTCTGGATCCCTCTCCAGCTGAAGACAGATGTTTAGATGGCGCAGTGATGACAAAGCTTTCATGGAAGTTGTCAGAAAAAGAAAAAGACAGAAAGAGGAAAAAAAAAAAAAAAAACATTCTCAGGAATTTTTTTTAAGTTGCTGTTTGTGTGTGTGTGTGTGTGTGTGTGTGTGTGTGTGTGTTCATTTTGCTCTTCTCTGGAGAGGCTACGCCTTGGTCTCGTCCACTCCTCATTTTAGTCATTCTTCCTTCGCTCTTTCCATCTGTAATTTCTGTTCTTCTGCCCAATTCTCCTCTCCGGATGTGCAGGTATATATGTGTGTTAGTGTGTGTCCATGTGTATGTTTATGTGTGTCTGATAGTGTGTGAAGGGAGGGGGGGGCAAAAAAACGATTTAGGGTTGGTTCTGTGGGTGGGATGATTTTTTTTTTTTTTTGTTGTTGTCGTCGTCATCTTGTTGTGTGTGTTATTTACATGTTCCGGTTCACAGGTGTGACGTAGTTGCGGGGGAACATGCCCGTCTGACCATGGCAGGCACCTTTCCACCAGTTGGGGTCGGAGTTGTCAAGGACCTGTATGAAGTCGCCACGATGGAAACCAAGCTCGCCCTCCTCTTGAGGGTCGAAGTCAAATAGTGCCTGCACATATGATGGATGCTGTGAAAGAGAGAGGTGGAGGTGCACAGGGAAAAAGATAAAGAGATTAGCATATGGTTACTTTCCACACCATATTGAGACTACTTCCTGGGTTTTTGGTGATTCAGAAATTGGCTTCAATGGGACCAACTCCAGACGGGCTTGCAAAGCAAATTCAAATTTATTAAAAGGCCGTTTTAGCATTATTCTGTTCATTTTTTCCTGCTTGAAATCTGTTAACCTTCTTTTTGCCTATAAACTCTCTGTATATTGATTCTTAATAATATGCCTGCTGTGATGTGTACTGTGTGTGTGAATGTAAATAAAACTTAAAAAATGCCCACCTCTTCCCTTACCTGAGGAACCTGTTCAATGTCCCGTAAGAAAATCTGCTGGTTCCGCGACACTGAGGTCGAGCGGTGGTAGTCCACCAGCTCATTCAGAGAATTAAATTTCACCACCCACAGGAAGTACTTCCCTGCCCCGTCACGCAACACTTTGAAGTGTTGCACATCATTTCCAAACCTAGACAGAGAGACAGTGAGAGAGAGAGAGAGAGAGGAGGAAGGAGGAACCCTTGTCAGTTATCTGAGACATGGCGAGTTTTTCCAAAAGCCTTTGAAGACTTCATATATATATATATATATATATATATATATATATAATATAAAAATAATAATATATATAATATATATATATATATATATATATATATAATAAAACCTCCATGTCATGGCATGGCAGAGGGAAGTAAGGTAAAAGTGTGTGTGCGTGTGTGGTGACTGGTGTTGCTGTCTTTGATGCTTCTCAGCGGGGTGAGCCAAGGTGATGCTGGCAGTGGGCCGATAAGGGTTCCTACCGCCACATGCCTCTCGGGGGCTCCCACTCCCTCCTGACGCCAGCCTGACGGCTTATCCTCAGTAGCGGGCACAGAGAGAGGGGCACACCCTGATGGCTGATCGCCGTGCTTGGCTGAGTGGGCGATCAAACGGCCAATTAGGTAGATGCCCATCAGCTTGGGCATTTGCATACGGGGTCCAGCACAAAGGGCTAGGCCGAGGAACAGTGTGTGAGGGAGTGTGCGTGTGTGTGTGTGGGGGACAGTGACTCAGTTCAGAGGGCAGACAGGAGACGCGCTGCAGCGGAAGAGGAAACGCATCTGCCTGCGTCAGTGTTGAGCAAGCGGCTGGGGTAGAAAGAGGAAGGCAAGAGCTCGAGGTGCTGCTGGGAAACCATAGGTGTAAAAGTGGTGACTGATGGTGACTGATAATTAAACATGATTTAATTATTACAAATTACCACCGGTAATTACTAATAATTCTGATGTGAAACATTTGCTATTTTTGAGCCAATTTTTTTTGTTATTTTTATGGGGCGTCTTATGGGGCGTAAACGGTGTGTTTCTGTGTGTGTAATGCGTGAACGTGCGTGATGGTATGTAGTGGCCTTACTTGACAGAAAGGGAGAAGTCTCCTGGCGCGCTCTCGCTTTCTCGGATGAGGAAGGCCCCGTCGTGCCTCTGTTTGTTAAGCATCTCCTCCGCCCGAGCACGAGGGATCTTGCCAAAGAACCACCTGGCACCACAAAAAGAGCACAGCACAGGCACTCAGATAGCACAACACAACACAGACACAGCACACATACAGCGTTCCAATGTACACAGTGAGGCGGTCCAACAAAAACAGCTCCAGTGTTTTAAAAACAAACCAACACCTGCTCCAGGAGGATGCGGCAGGTAAAGCTTTGATTTAGAAGCTTCAAAATGGAATGATTCTATTTTGCATTTACGCAATTGGCAGATATTTGAACAGAGGCGTGAACATGAAAGTGAAAGAGAGTGCAATTTAGACTAAATTAGCTGATGAAACAATCACCCTGGAAAAAAGCAAAAGCAGCCATGGAGTTAGACTGAAGGTACAAGGGGAAATATTACATGATAGAAATAAAAGGTTCTATTTAACAAAATAAATGAATAGATAACTAAATAAACAAATAAATATCTCCTTCTCTTAAGTCAGTCAAGTACTTAATGTCAGGGAGATGGGGTGGATGTGAAGTCACATTGCATTAACTGTGACTAGGCCGAGGGGACATCAAAATAGGAGGAAATGACAGTGCCATAGCAGGCAAGGGAGGGAGACAAAGATGGACTGAGCAGGAAAGCACCAAGATTGCTTCAATAATTAAAGACCCTGGCTGGGGTGGCGCAGGCTGGCTAAAATGAGTGGTAGTGTAGCCAGCACCAGTCCTGAGTGGATGGGCGGCGTTTGCATGTGCGTTTCATGTGGGTAGAACACGGTCCGCCTTGGGAACAGTTCCTTCTGATAAAAGAGCCGGTGGAGCAATTAACCTGGACACGGAAGGGTGCACAGACTGAGTCACACCGAGACAGCAGCGCGCACACACAACACACACACACACACACACACACACACACACCACACCACACACACACACCACACACACCCCCCTTAGGTAGGAAACAGTAGTGCTCCTCTCGTGGCTTTTAATATAGTTGGAATTAACAGAGTAATTTCAAGGTTATTTCCGCAGTCACGTCTGCAAACATAAACAGTTCCTGGTTTGTAGCCTCCTCCAGGGCAAAGTCTAAGCGTGATTCCCACACACAGGTAGAGATCCAATGTGACCAGTGGGTAGACTGCGTCACGTACGCTGACCTTAACACTGCTTGATAGTTCCCCCTTCACCTCAACTAGCCATTCCGTTTCCTCCCATATAGAGGAATCAATGCATAACACTGCTCAGAGTCTGAATTCATAACATGACTAACAACGCAGGAGAGGAGCAGAGAATTTGCTGGGGCATTAATGTCCTTTTACCCTCATTATCTACTCTGTAACAAACCTAAGCCATCATCAAAGCAGCAGTAAAAAGCTGCCCATTTCGCCCATTGTTCTCAAAGGCTGTTCTCAACAGCACCGTACGGCTATTCCCTGTCGGACTGCTCTTCTTCCACTACTGTTGCCAACACATTTCCACTGACCAATAACCTGATGCACAAAGCATGCAATCTTTTGAAGTGTTGCTTAATCAAATGATCTGTGCTGCCACGGCTTCTAATTTATTCCCTTAAAATATAAGGGAATGGAAGGATGCATTCTGGCTCAGACGAGGAATGTTGGGAAGCACAAACAAGGGATATATATCTCCAGGCAGATGGGTTAGTCAGATTAAACTAAATAGATTACAGTGGCTAAAGAAGACATTTAGCCTGTCAGTGGCAAGTTTGCTAACAAACCTCTTGTGAATCAAACTACAACCCCCCCTGCGCTCACGAGCCACTATTTTCCGATTCGTCTCTGGGACTGCTCATTGTTTTGTTCTCAGCGATGCAGGCGGCCATCGCCACGCGGTGGGGTGGAAGCAAACTGGAGGCTCGCCGTGCCTGGAGCCGCCTGGTGTCACTGGGGGACCCATGGCGGAGGCGTGAGGAGGGGGGAACGAGACGCCACCGACACACCCAGACCAGTGTCACATGGCTTGTCATTAGGTCCCGTGACATGACAATACTGCCCATGGTTCACACATACACTACTGCCACAGATGCATGCACACAACCTTGTATAACGTTGTGCAAGTGCTTGCATGGTTAAATATGGGGTGGTGGTGGTGGATGTCTTGTTTACAGACTACATCAGAACACTGAAACACACACAACACGCAAAGAAAAAAATATGGGTGGATATGTGCGTTGTGTATGACATGTGCACTTCTGGCAAGCACCATGCCTCATCGAGAAACACGCACACTGAACAGTGCCATCTCAATGCCATCAGATTGCCATTATTACAGTAGTGACAGAAGCAGACAGAAGAGAAACCCAGTGCATGACAGTCTGGGGTGCAGTGTTTTTTATTTAAACCCAAGTTAAATTCTAATAATCATTCACAAACCATAATGTTTCCAAATCACAAATGTAGTGTGTACACACACACAAAGAGGAAAGACCACTGATCCTAGCACCAGCATCCTCTCCACGTAAATTAAAAAGGCTACAGTGGTAACTGGGGACCTAGATCTAGCTAAAGTGCGAGACCAAGGGATTAATCACAGCTTTGGAGCGGAGTGCAACCACTATAGCCAAACACCACTGACACCACTGCTGCCGCCGCATGTGGAAAGCACTGCAGACTGCCCCCGTGTCTCAGACACATGCTGGGAAGCGCTGGCCCAGCCAATGCCCTGGTCCTGACACTGGGCAGTCCATCTGCTTGGCAACCCCCCCCTCCCCCTGCCGGCAGTGATGCAACACAGTCAATATTCAATTAAATCTGCAAAGGCCCCCAGCACTTTATACTAGAGAGAGAGGGAGCGAAAGTACAGGGGAGAGAGTGAATGACTAAATGACTAAAATTAATCGGTGGTGCGCCATGAGAGGCAGCCATCCCATCCCGTCCCGTCCAGCCCCCTGACACACACCCCCCATCCATGTTTCCGCTCACGGTGCGTGTGACGCGTGACCTTAACCATATTGTAATGCTCAGCCATCCTGGGTGAACTGTTGTTCCACATGAGAGGTCGAACAAACGAAACGCCCAATCCAAACCCAGCCTTTTCCTGACGGGACAAAAGTTGCCCCTTTCATTTGAATGGGAACAGGCCGATGCGTCAGACGCTCCCCCGTGGATTCATGAGCCTGTCTGTCTGTCGCCCATTTTTGCCCCTTTGTCCACCCTCTGGGTGCATGACGACACAGGTAACCTTCCTGGAGGGTTTGGAAAACAATCCATTCCATTCTTCTTATATTTTGAATAGCACGGCTAAGTAGCCCTTAACCACACGTGGCCTGGCCGGCTAGCGTTTGCAAAACCAGCCCATCTGTGACCACTCTTAAATAATATGCAAACTGAGAAAGCCACAGATAACAGAGCCTGGGCAGCTCCGTGGCTCCAATGTGTAACATTCAAAGACTGGTGTCTTCAAATGACCAACTTTCATTGACCAACTGTCTGTGTCTGTGTCTGTGTCTGTGTCTGTGTCTGTGTCTGTGTCTGTGTCTGTGTCTGTGTCTGTGTCTGTGTCTGTGTCTGTGTCTGTGTCTGTGTCTGTGTCTGTCAGAGGGACCAAGAGAGGGGCTTCCAAAGTTTTAAAATGTCTCACCAGGTGGGCTTGGACCACACCACTGGCAAATGTCAAAATGTAATTAAAGCTGACATATGACTATTGTCTCAAAATATTCTTTGCTCCATTCTTGTTGTTTTAGTCACCGAGTTTGTCTCTCATACTCTTCCTCCCCCACACATTCTCTCTATGTAAATGGACAAAAAAAAAATCCTTTGTCTGGCAAATGTGATTACAGATCAGAGGTCAGCACAATTCTATCGCACAACAACAAAGACAACCTGTCTCTATTCCACCCACTTTTTGTGCAGCTAGACTACTTCACTTTTGTCAGTCCAAATGCTTTGCTTTACAGCAAACTGATGCAGCAAACTGATTCCGCTCTCACACGATGGTAGGAGTACAGAAACTTGCTCAGCCTTTGGTGGCTTGAGACTTGAGAGTTGTGGGTGTGTTGTGGGGACGGGGGAGCCCTATCTAAAGTGGGGCACGGATATGGGGCTGGTTGTGTATGCATGTTTGTTAGTGTACCCCATGTGACAGGTCTAGATAGCGCTGCTGTACTCACGGATGTGCCTTCATCTCAATGTAGTTCTTGGGGATAAAGCCATCTTTGCCGTTTAGCTCTGCCTTGTACCAATTCTGGTCACATTCTTCGTTTAATACCTGGAAAAGACAACACAAGGAAAATGGTTGCTACTTATGCACAGATGTGGAAAGTCAGCAGACAAAACAGCCGTCAAGTGAAGGAAAGCATCAGACAAATATCAAACACTAAAAATCACCTCAGATATCCAACCTATAAAACACATAATCCCAACAAAAGGATTGAATTTGGCACATCTTAAGATGCATATGGGTGCATTCCAGAATGTTTTGCTTATCGTCTTCCACATTACCCAATATCCGCTTACTATCGAGTGGAATTGCCTTACTGTGTTTCTGTTGATAGTTATCTGACAGACACACGTGTGAGGGGGGGGGAGAGGGGGCTAAAAATAATCCCAGCGAAAATTAATCTGAGTGATGAATATAAACAGTGGCAGCTGGGAGAGCATAGAGGTGATGACAGCAGCAGTGCCCCTGTGTGTGTGTGTGTGTGTGTGTGTGTGTGTGTGTGAGAAACAGAGAGAAAGAGAGACAGAGAGAGAATTATCCCACATAACCTTCTCGTCACTTCAATGCAACTAGTGCAACATTTGTGTGTGTGTGTGTGTGTATGTATATGTGTGAGTGAGACACACACACACACAAAAAAGAACTAAGATTTTCCATACTTTTGGAGACCCCATTAAATAAAATAAATAAATGAATTAATATATTAAATGCATGTCCTAATTTCACAAACCTACATGGTTACCAACAGCTCAACCTAAAAACACACCCTAAAACCCCGAAATACACTTTGCAAAGGCAACTCCAGACCTGACCTAGATCCTGACCCACACTAATGTGAAACTGCGAGTCTCTCAGGCTTTCCTCAGCCACCATAAGGGTAGAGTCTGTCGACTGTGCGGGTGGGGGGTTATCTTGAAAAAAAGTTCAGCTACATAGTCAAATCCACCCCGAAAATATGAGCACATTACAGAGAGAGAGAGACAGCTGAAAGAGGAGGTGGGAAGTGCAGGGGAGGAAATGAGAGAGTGCAACATCCTTCCTGTGCACAATCCAAAGGGTCTGTAGTACCACGCACGCGTGCGTGCGCGCGCGCACAAACAAACGCATAGGCACACACACAGTGCCAACCTGGTTAGTGTGAGGCTCAACTCACTGACAGCCTGAAGCTGGCTCCAGGATTTGCAAGGAATGACTGACACACATCTAACCGGGGCAGATCTGACTAGAGAAGAATGTCAGGGCAAGTCGAGTAGTCAGAGGAAATCAGCTGAGATGTGCTCCTCAGTCTGAGCCCCTCTGGCCCAGAGAGGGCGCACTGCGTGGGAGCCGTCGGAAATCACTGAGCAGAACTTTGGTCTGGTGATCATCATACTACACCAAAGAAAACACTGGGCCTGTGTGGAAAAAAGGGACCTCTTTGCACCACCTAAACGCCAAACTTTTGTCAGCCTTGTTTTTTTCTGTCTGTCTTTCTTTCTTTTTTGTTTGCGGCAATCTGGCATGGGGATGGGCCTCACACACACTCTGGCTGGCTGTCAGGCAGGCGGTTGCTGGCTTCACCCCAGTAGGTGTGGGGTCTCTAAGGAGAAGCACAGCAGAGCTGAGCAGATGGAGAAGGAGAAGCAGCAGCAGCAGCAAGGCATAGCACCGTGAACGACCGCTGTGACTGGATACGGTTTAGGATTTGTAGAGTAGTAGAGTAGAGTAGAGTTACTTTATTGATCCCGAAGGAAATTAAGGTGTCCAGCAGCATACACATAATACACATAATACACAGTGCAAAAACAGAGCAACCATATTGCACACATCTGCATTCATACAACAATCACTGAACAGGAAAGTAAGAAAAAAAAAAAAAAAAAAGTAATGAAATCAGAAATAAGAAATCCACGAGGTAGAGAAGGTCTTTAACAAACCTGTCGAGACACAATCCATTCACAAACCACATTGGATGAGATTATTGTATTAGCCCGAATACAAGACGACATTTTTGTCCTTTAAATATTTCTGAAAAAAGATGGGTCATCTTATATTCGTGGACCAGATACAAATTGTGTGTGTGTGTGTGTGCGCGTGTAAATTATTTATTTTGTGTGTGTGTGTGTGTGTGTGCGTGTGTATGTGTGTTAAACGAACTGGCAGCGTCTTATTGGCCTGCAACTGCCACACACGATGGAGAGGTAAGAGATTGTCTTAAACAAATTCAAAGTTAGACTTGAGTGGTGTAAAAGAATGACTAGATTTACAAGCACCTCAGTATCCCTTGACCTAATCTTGATAATATTCGGGATACGGTGCTTAAATGCCCACAAAGCCGGCACTTCATATCTGATCATATATCAAGGACTTCATACAGAAGTTTCTGATACAGTGCAATGGCCCGTCACTGTATGACTGAATCTTTTCAGCGGAAATCTATGATCAAACTAAGGAAAACTCATGAAGATAAGCAATGCTTTTCAACGTGCTAACATTTGTTACCGTTGCAAAGAAGGATTGAAAATCAGTCACTGTACAGTGGAAATGAGATAAATGAATTACAGTTATGTTTGAGTGTCTTGCAGTCGGGGCCAACTTGCCGCTTTAGCGTCTGCAACTAACATAGATGCAACTAGCATCTACGCAGACCTCTATGGGTAATGCATATGGTTTTCTGCCTTGTAGACAGCCTACAGTGTATTGTTTGCATTTTTATAGAAAATTATTCATTCATATGGTAGCCTACTATTTGTTGAATTTAAATGTGACAAATTTATCCACATTAATTAACTTGATCACATGCTTTAATTTATAGTAATGCACAAAAAAAAATGCTACATTTTAAAATGTTAAAATGGTTAAAATGATAACTTTTATAATCATCTTATATTCTTATTGTTGTCTAATATTTGGGCCAATACAGTATGACCACAGTTATCAACTTTATTAACTCATACTGTCTGCTTTAGCCTCTACTTCAGACTGCATGTTCCCATTAAAAGTGCAGTAAGAAGCATATGGCGAATCACAAATTATGGAGAGGTGTAAAAATTGCTTTTCAAAAATCATTGCCCGCTCATTTATTAATATAATTACATCTAGGGTGATTTATCTGATTGTAATGTACTTTTATGTAACAGAATACACATGCACACACAAAGTGTATTTTTACAGCGTGCACACTGATATTGCAGTAATGCTTCCATCACAAATTATGTTAAATTTATCCTTTCGCAATTATTTTATTAGGTGGAGCTCTGCAAAACATTTTACAGGAATTTCCTTGCATGTTAACTCCATTTTCCAACAAAATGGACTGGTCAGCACAATACATTTTGAGTTTTTATCCTATGACGCTCTGCAGCAGGTTAATCAAGCCAGAATAAAATAGAGCCATCTTCGTTGCTAACCCGCTAATCTGAACTCATAGATGGGAGGAAAAGGTTTGGGTGCTTTGGAACGTTAACAATATGATGGAGGACCCCAGAGGCAGTAGACATGACAGGTGCTGTGACATGCCCTTTCCAGTAGACTGCACAGATTGATTTGACTGACATTAATGACTACCCGTCATCTTTAACCTGATGTGTGATTGGACATATGATCAGCAAAGCATCACTCACCCACATTCAGTTTCAACCCATCACTAACTCTGGCACTCAAACTAGCTGTGTAAAATATCGGCATCATTTCCTCAAATGATTATTACAGGAAACATTTGCATCATGCATCTGAACAAACGGTCTTAATATATGTTTCTGGATCACATACTGTGTGCAGCATGCTCTGCAAACTGTTTTATCCAACCGCACACAACACTCCCCTGCCACCTACATACAGGCACACAATAGCAGCGCAACACCGCACACAGTTTGTACACGAACACTGCACATGAGCACGCTGCTGAAACTGGCTCGCCAGTCTTGTGCCTAACAGCCAGTTTGCCACAACTGCAGAATCTTCATAAACTGCAGCCTACCAGCCAGCCAGCCACTCCCCCCCCCCGGCACCACACAAAATAAGTATAGGCTGAAGTGACTGATTTTCATGGGGCAGACAGATTTGCAGCAGATGGAAAACTTCTCGCAGGACACTGAACTGGCCCTTCAGTAGGCCTATGTACCTGGCAGTCAGTCTGTACGCAACCCTCCACAAAGGGAAAGTTGACTGTAAAAGACTGGAGAGGTAGAGAGATGTAGGCTGGTGGTACATGGGCATAGTGTGTGTGTTGTGCGTGTGCGTGCGTGCGCGTGTGCGTGTGTGTGTAAACAAAAAGACAGTGGAGGCTGGAGGGCTGGGACACAGAAAGAGAAAGGAGAAGAACTCTGCTAACAAAGGCTCAAATGCTGACGACATTTCACCAGTGGTGCACCAAGTCAAGACTGTACCAAGTAGCTTCAGAAGGCACAGCAAACAAAAGAGCAGCAATGCCAACATCTCCAATGGGTTTGATAATCAGGAGACAAACGCATCTTAATGAAAATGTGTTGTGCTCTTAACTGGCTAAAAGCTTCCTCTATATATAGGCTGTATGTGAACGTACACGCTACAACATACATCTGTAGGGGGAGATACTCTCCTGCAGCTGCATTGCACAGGCCAGATTTCAGGGCAAGATAATTGTGTGGATCACAACCTAAAAAGGCCGCACATACTTGGGAAAGTCACAGGCACGCACACACACTGTCTGTATCGTACAGTTTTAGCCTGCCCACTACTAGTAGGCAGGTAAAACATGAGAGGAGTGAAACACTCGACCTGTTAGAATCCAGCCCAGGTTCACTGATGGGCTCCATCTTCAGTCGCTGTGCAGGCAACAAAGACAGAATGTGCTATTTCAGCATTGGCACAAATCTCCATATTAAATGATTCAAAGCGCAGCTTTGCGTGTTCAATCACTCTCCCATTCCACATTTCCATCCAAGCAGAAATAAGCTGCCATGGAAGACATCAGATAACATGCCATGTTTTCTAACCAATGTTCTCTCTTGTTGCCTTCAGTCCTGCGACAATTAGAGGCATCAGTTTAAGAAGTGGGTTATGCGGGTTATGACCTACCTGCTGCTGTAGAGAGTACAGTAAACTGTGTTTAGAGTGTAAGTAAAGTGAAGGGTAAAGTAAATCCATTACGAAAGACTGTAGACCATTACGAAAACATCAACCACCATGTCACCATGACAATTCATGCCATTTCTTGTAACCTCCCTTTTCTGCGTAAGAACAAGTGCATTGTAGATCCAAAATTGAATGATAACAATACAAATTTTGAGGCAAATCAAACTTTGCCTTATAACTGAAACTTGCTTGACCACGTAACCACTTCCAGCCTCAAAGTAAAGCTAGCGTAAACTCACATAGAAGTGTGGCTAGATGGATAAAACACCCCTGTATCAAGAGAATGACGCCTATTCACCTCCAACGGCTACTCGGAGCGAAGACTGCTTTCTTGGGGGTGGGGGGCACAGGAAGAAAGGCAGGTTTGTTTCAGAGGCCAACTTTTTGGCTTTCGATCCTTTATCACATTAGGTGGTTAGCGGCCAAGCAGCGCAGACGTTAGCTGGAGAGGAAGATAACGGGTCTCTCTGATGCTCCAGCAGAGCAGATTACTGACAATCTCTCACACACACACACTACTTTCTGAGAAATCTCCCAAGTACAAAACATAGGGAGTAAAGCATTAGAGTGGGGTGCAAACAATAACAGGAAGTATGCTTTTGCATGCACAGAGCGGGGTGTGCTTCCAGAAAGTACCACAGTCAAATGATTGCCTCTCTATCATTTTCTCTCCAGTTACTAAGGTGGTGAGTGAAAGACTTTTCCATGTTGAGCTTCATCTCTCCTCTAATCCCTTAGTCTTCCCCATCAGTATGTGGCTGAGCACAAAACACACAAGGCAGCAATTGACTTCTTACAGCCTACAACAAGAAAAATCTTCTTTTCTCCCTCTCCTCTTTCTGTGAACACACACACACACACACACACCACACACACACACCACACACCACACACACACACACACACACACACCACACACACACACACACACACACACACACACACGCGCGCGCGCGCGTGCACGCAACATTGCGCTCCCTCACACTTTCTTTTTGCCGTTTGGTTTCTGTGGGTTTTTGCTGGATTGTCTTCGTCATTCAGCCCTTTATTATATTCTTTTTTTATTATTATTCTTCCTTGTCTTTTAATCGGGTGGAGGCCAGTGGGTTCGCACTCGAGAAGTTGGCGTCGATGCACGATAATCTCCCTCCCAGCTGCCGCACAGCACAAAGAAGCAAAGAGGTGCAGAGTGCAAACCATGGTGCAAGTCAAGCTCAAAGGAGGAAATCACACCTTTTGCATCGACATGATTACTTTGGTTCGGACAAGGCCAACCGCAGTAGGACCTCCAAACGTTGGGAGTGTGTTACAAAATTATTGCAGGCGTTCTGATTGACAGCTTTATGGTCGCAGAGAATGGTAGGAGGTGTAATTCCGACACAGCACAGGAAGGGACCAAATAAGGACAAAAAGCAACAGCACAAGAAAGAAGAGAATAAAACAAGTTGTTTTTTTTTTTTTTTTTTTTTTTAAAAAGGCAGCTCAATACAGATGTGAGAGAGAGAGAGAGACGCACTCTGCCGGCACCCACAGATCCATGCTGCATGATACAGTGGGGGTGGGGTAAAGGCTGGATCCACGTGTCTGCCGGGGCGGCTCAATCCTGCGAGGGATTCAGCAGGAGCCCGACCTCACAGCTGCAGCCGGATTATAGGAGAGCATGAATTAATCTGCCAGGGTTGCATACAAAAGCTTTTTTCCTCTCCCTTCTCCTTTTCTGTCCGTTATTATCTCTCTACCCCCATTCAACAGCTCCCTTAAATGTCCAAGCCTGGCATTCCTGATAGTAAACCTCCAGCCTGTCGTTACGCCTCTTTACAGATACACACAAAACTGCCACAGAGAAAGAGAGATACTGAGCAACAGAGAGAGAGAGAGCAAAAAAGAGAGAAGGATGAGAGAAGGATATGAGAGAACAGACGAAGAGAAAGGGACATTTGAGCATCATCAATGCATTAGGGAGCCAGAGCCTAAGCCTCAGGCCAGCCTACTCTTCCTCCCCCTCTCCTCCCTCTGGAGCAGATTCAGGGGTTACCAGAGGTCAGAATCAGAACAGACATGCGAATGGAAGCCTAAGCTTTTATGTGGCCAACAAAGAGAACGGGCATACATGCACCCAACAAGACCTCTGTTCACATATACAGAAAGCCTCACAACCCGTGTGTGCGTGTGCGTGTGTGTGTGTGTGTGTGCAGTGAGCATCGAGGGCCTGGCGCTAACGGCCTATGTCCACTGTGCATGGAGTTGACAGCTGGGCAGAGACAGAGAGTGACAGACAGGAGCAAACAAAGGATGGATGGGCCTCGTGAGGGGTGACAGAAAGGCAGAGTGAAACAAAATAGAAGGATTGGCAACAGAGACAGATGGAAATACAATGAGACACACACACACACACACACACACACACACACACAAAGACAGCCTAAACAAACAGGAGGGTTCTTCAGAACAGCCACGTGCTGGGGCAGAACGCGGTGCAAGCTGGAGGAGGGGGTGCAGTGGGTCGTCTCAGCGGGGTGGACACCCACAGAATGGGTTTTTGCAAGTTTGTGATTTTGTGTGTGTGTGGCTTGTGATTTTGTATAACTCTGTGGGTGTGAGTGTGTGAGATTAGGACTTGTGCGATTGTGTGTGTGTGTGTGTGTGTATGGGTGTGTGAGATTGGGATTTTGTGTGTGTACAGTATGCATGTATGGGTGAGCGAGATTGGGATTTTGTGTGTGTGTGTGCGCACACACAGTGTGTAGCAGAGCACTCTGGAGATAAGCCCTGGCATGATCCCCAGCACAGTCGGCCTGCCTCCACTGACACTAATGAAGTACTCCAGCTCAGCGGTAATTAACACACGGTTTAAGAGTCTCTTACACACAAACACACACACACACACACACACACACACACACACACACTAACAGGAAGGGAGGAGGGGTAGGACCCCTCTCCTGAAATGGCCCCATCTGCCTGCTCTGCTCTGCACACCCTCATCTCTCTCTCTCCCACCACTCTCTCCATCTCTGCCAGCCAAGACAAAAAGCAGCTGAGGCCCAGCAACAGACTGTTTTGAGGGGGTCGTGGGGTGTCCCTTTGACCCCTATGCCATAACTGGACCCAGGGGAGAAGGGTTACAGAACCAGCACCAGAACCACTTTTGGAGACTGAACTGAATGCCGGGGTGGAGGGGTGTTTAGACATAAATGACGACTCAGGAGAAAAAAAGAAGCAACACTATCACATGATTTACGAGCGAGACACCACAAGATAACAGCAGATGATCATGACAAGCAGGCCTACAAGTTCTGCTTTCTTGATAAGCTCTGGAATAAATAGCCATAATGCTATTATCAAAATACAATTTCAAATACCTACAGCAAAAGTTTTGGCTAGATAGAACAAACAACACGACCCAGAAGTGGGCTAAGAGGCAAACGAGTGAGGGTGACTGGTTAATTGGTCAGAGGAAGGCAGACACCGCAAGGCCTTTACTTCCTGTCAAGCTCTCAAATGGTGTACCGCCTTTGAAATGGTTTACCCCGCAAACGGCCAGCAATCTCTATGAAGGGGACAAAGAAAGAGGGTCTCTCTGCATAGACAATGGAGGGGTTTGTGCCCTGAGAATAGATTTGTGCATGTATGGGAATCACGTCGTTTCAAGCTACGGCAAGACTCCTCGTTTGTCATTCCATTTTTCCGATAGTCATCTAGCCGCAAGGACGCAGACATGATGAAATGGTCGGCTAACGAGTTCAAAAGTAGTAACCCTGTTGCAATGAAGATGTTGACACTGCAGCTGTGCTGTAACTCTGAGTCAGGCAAGGCTTGACTACCTTGAATCAAGGCTTCTGTGGAACATGTGAGCAGTTGTGAGAATCTGCACTATGTAGTTTAATCATCCGCGTTTGCATGAACATTTGTTTCGACCACACACACACACACACACACACACACACACACACACACACACACACACAATCTAAGAGTGTGGTATCTTGAGTAAGAGGCTGTGTGTGTGTGTGTGTGTGTGTGTGTGTGTGTGTGTGTGTGTGTGTGTGTGAGAGAGAGAGAGAAAGAGACAGATGCCAGAGTTCGTGGGTGGCTACTGAGAAGCACCGTCTGCAGTCAGTGAGTCTTGGGCCTTCCCCATCAAGACATGCTTTACACTTTACTAAGCTCTACTAGTGAAACACACGTCAGTTCAGCACAGACCCCAGAGCATGGCATTCTGTGTGCTCTCTCTCTTTCTTTTCCTCCACTCTCAAGTTCTCTGTGTAACTCTTCTAGGGCCAGCGGTACAGCCTTGCAAGTTGTGCCCGTGCGCGGTGCCGTGCAGTCCACATGCAATGGCTTTCAGCAGCAGACACACGAGCAGACACTCCTGCCAGCTCTTTAATGACTCCACGATGACAATGAAGAGAAAGAGGAAGAGGCGGATGAGGATGAGGATGATGAGATCCCAACAGCTCACCCTCGGCTTAGCTGGAGGGTGGCGAGTGATCTCATCAGCCTAACCAGTCACTCAATTACGGTTGCCAGAGAACACGTCACACGCAAGATTAGAGTTCGGGGAAGACTAAAAAAAGAAAAAGAAGAATAGGGAAGAGCGGAGGCGGAAGAGGAGGACGAGTGGAAAAAGACAAAAACAGAGAAGGAAATACTGGAAAGAGCAAATATTCAAAAATAAATAAATAAATAAATAAATGAGTGAGTGAGCGAGCTGTCACTAGGCAGAAGAAAAGCAAGATGAGAAGGCAGAAATCCCCCCCTAAGGAGGGAGCATCAAACCTGTGTGTGTGTGTGTGTGTGTGTATTCAGCACTGGCCAGCACAGCATGTCCCTTAACATACAACACACACAGACAGACAGACAAACACACACACACAGTGTGCACTCATTCACTCACACACAGAAAACACCAATCACAGAGGAGAAGAGACAGCGGTGACCTGCTTGTGTCTATCACACACACGCCAACAACCGGACCTGGAGGCAGTGCTGCATCGCCTGCTTGACTGAGCAGGGAGCTAGCCCAGAAGCCAAGATGCTCTCCTCCATACAAAAGACCAGCGAGTGAACACGGCCATGCTCCTTTGTCATCGACCCCAGTCAGTGAGTGTGAATGAGAATGCGTGGGGGTGATCATATCAAGAGGTCCTGTCGGGCTGCTTTGGCCATCACCATTAGAAGCTACAATGTGCAGCAGACAAATCAGCCAGCGAGTGAGTGAGAGTGAGAGTGAGAGTGAGAGAGAGAGAGAGAGAGTGTGAGAGTGTGAGAGTGTGTGAGAGAGAGAGAGAGAGAGAACGAGCTGTACTTATTAGACCATTGTCCTATTGTACTAGGAGTCCATTACACCCCATTACTGTGATACAGGCCAATATTTACAGCATGGTCGTTCTTTTCCCTTGGATGGATCCAGGGATCCAGGAACAGGAAGCTGCTGTTTGCACTGCGGTCTGGAAAGCAGTCTAGCTGGCAGCTGATGGGGCTGATCAGACTGACCGGCCCAGCACTCCTGCCTTGACTTATCTGAAGGCTTTACTGTAGCAACACTCAGTATGAAACAAGGGAAGACCAAATGCAGCCAGGGTGGCAGGGGAGGAGGGAGTTTTTTTCTGGTATGCAATGTTTCATCTGATTCTTATCTCTTCACGAACATTCTTCACTCGGCTTCTTTATTTGCTGCACAGGGGATGTGGCCGACAGTGTACATTTAGTTTAGTTACATCTTGGCAAATGCGTGGGCCATAAAAGTAAAGGGCCCAATTCAAAGTCCTTTCAATAAAGCCCCATGGCAGCCATTGGGCTGGTCCCAACACACTTAGAAACTGCATCAGTCTGACCCACTTAGTAAAGCCTCTTGACATCTTCATCTTGACATGTTTCTAAACTAGTCAGTGGAAAGCTTCCATTCACTGTAGCTTACACTGGCTATTTACATGAGCCATTAAGCCTCAAAAAGACAATGTGATTACTTCTAATTTAAACTAAACTGCAGATCTCACACTACATTTGGGACAGCCATGGCCTACTGCTTAAGGCTTTGGGCTTGTAACTGAAGGCTTGCTGGTTCGATCCCCGACCAGTAGACCATGGCTGAAGTGCCCTAGAGCAAGGCATCTAACCTCTCACTGCTCCCTGGGCGCTGCTATAGCAAGCAGCCAACTGCTCCGGGTTAGTATGTACTTCACTTCACTGTGTGCTGTGTGTGTTTCACCAATTCACAATTTGGGTTAAATGCAGAGACCAAATTTCCCAAATTTCATGGGATGAAGAGTATAGATTACAGATTATTATTATATTATTATTATTATTAACATAGTTAACAGTGATTTTGTGGGTCTGCTTGTCTGAGCTACCCTCCATTGCTTCTACTGTAGAAATCAGGTATCTAGTAGGCTACAGATTTGTGATGTTATCACAAAACACTCACACACACACACAAACACACAAACACACACAATGCCACAATCTAGTTCCATGGGTTTCATGAAGCCCTCCTCCTGTTACCAACACAACCCTCATGGATTTCCAGGACAACTTATCCAGAGTGCCCTCTAAAACCAAGGTTTAAGTGAGAAGCTTAGGACGGAAGAGAGGGGCAATGGAGACCTCAGAAAGATCGAAGTCCACCGAGAACTAATCAATGGCTCTGTAGTGGGCAGAGATGCTAATTAGCGCCAAGGAGTGCAATCAGCCTATTGGAGGGCAAGAGAGACCACAGACAGCTTTATGTTGAACAATTGCAAATAATCCCCCTTTCAGCAATCAGAAACATTTGGCTAAAGTATCCCTGTTTTGAAGACCACAATGAACCATGAGCACATCTGCAAACCATACATGTGGGTAGAATAAGTATGTTCTCATACAAAACAGTGACATTATTGTATGTGTGGTATCAAATGGCTCCTTCAAATCTCATCATCATTCTCAATTGGACTAGTTTTGCCTAGCAGTTCTGTAAAACAAACCAATAAACCAATTATCCAAAACACAAAGGTTAACATCCTCAAGGCAGCTCACCTGACTCTGTCCTATATTTTGTTGTGGTCTGTTCTGCTGTAAGTTATATGAGCAATTGTACCTCCAGCTGAAAGGAACTGCAAGGGTCTGCCAGACTTTTTAAAATTTTGATTTTTTTCCAGGGAGTAACAAAACAAGTTCAACCATGTTCTTCTACATGCACCCATGGTCTACTACATTCCAGTGTGCAACTTTCTTTCTCTCTGCAATATGCTGTTCCCTGCTGGGAACTGTTTTATGCTAACCCTATGCTACCCTGCACTTCTCGCCCTTCTATGCTAAGCTATGCTAAGCTATGTTACGTTGTCTGTACTCTCCACTTGGCCAGTGGAGGCACTCTGGGATGTCAGGGGACAGGAAGCTGTTGGGGGGTGGACGAGGCAAAGAACAGGAAGTGAGAACAGAATGGTGGAGGAGAACAAAAGTAAAGTTGACAGAAGAGAAACACACTCTTACTAAGCCTGCGGAGGAGTCCCCCCCCCCAAAAAAAGCCCACTTGACTTCTGCTCCACTCATGCAAGGCTGCTTGAGAGGGAATGCTTACGTAACAACGCTCTGAAATAATATTGGGCCTCCAGGGGATTGAGCCAAGAGCAAGCCCCAGCAGACCGGCCAGCCTAGGCTCAGCTTCAGATGGTTCGTACATGTATGTCTGCGTGCCTGCCTGCCTGCCAGCTGTGAGCAGTGATGCTGGTGCATGTTGCCAGGATAGTGCACACTGGAGCAATGCAGCAATCTGCCAGAGAGTACAGGAAAGGCTTGAAGAGCAGAGCACCTGACACAAACAGTCAATCAAACATGCTATCAGGACGGGCAACAAGAGGTTAGAGGGAGGGGTCTGTGTGTGTGTGTGTGTGTGTGTGTGTGTGTGTGTGTGTGTGTGTGTGTGTGTGGTGTGTGTGTGTGTGTGAGAGAGAGAGAGAGAGAGTGTGTGTCAGATTGTTCTGTCTGAACAGGCACAGTTCAAAGATCTGTTGACAAGAGTTTGCCATGCCAGCAGACATATGCAGCCTCTGTATGTGAGTACATGTGCATGCATTAACGTGAAGCCTGTGAAATTCACACAGCACATGGCTCTGCGCCTCACCACATATGCTTATGAGCATGTCTGTCTGCGTGTGTGGAGAAAAGAAAAGAAAAAAAAAAAAAACAGTGAGCTGTGATTCAACACTGTTCTACTGACTAGGTCTAACTGAGAACTAGTGTGTGTGGGTGGGTGGGTGTGGGGGAAGATAAACCTTCAGCGGAATTTCACTCAAGGCAAAATGAGATTAATGTGATAACCACAACGACTGGGCCCTGTGAACCATGTTTCTCTGCCAATTCAACTGGTGACTAGTATAGCAACCAGGGTCCCCTCGTTCCTCCTCAGAAGCAAGAGTGTGATTGCTGAGGACAGCTAGGCCGTCTTGGGTCTTGCGTGTTATTCTGAGAAGCAGCCCCCCCGGTACCGCTTGCATCCAATATGATCTGCCTGCCTGCGGCTTGTGAATTATAGAGGAGAGACGGAGAGCCGACTCAGCATGAGGCCTGAGGGCTCCTGAGGTCAGTGCCGACGCCAACAGAGAGGGAGACAGAAAGAGAGATGAAGAGAGAAAGAAAGAGATGAAGAGGAAGAGAGAGAAGAGAGAGGGTGAGGAAGAAAGAGGTGGAACAGGAGTCAGTCTGCCAGTGTCTCACGCTAGAGTGGGACTGTGGGAGGAACAGGAGGCGCTGAGACACACACCACTGTGGGCTTGTAGGTCTTGCACACGGAAGGATGGGCTCTGGTTGATTAGGGAGTTGAAGGCACAGGACAGTCGGGTGCGTTGGTTAGCATGGACTTCCTTACGTGGCCCTTCTGCTTTTTCTCAGCACTTTGACGTCAAGTCACAAGATGTGCGTGTTTCCCAATGGGTATTTTTCACCCATTAGCTTCCACTCAGCACTTTCCAGAAGCTAATAAACTTGACAGTAGATTTCTACCATTAGAGCAGTGAGTCGAACAAGGTTGTCAACTATCGGTGCTGTACAAAAGAAAACATCAGAATTTGGGATCTGTGTGTATCGCGTGGTGGAACTGCAAGTGTTGGAACATGCAAATGTAAAACAGTACAAAAAAAAAATCAATGATCACAGCATATGTCCAGATAGCAGGATACATTACCAACAACAGCAACAATATTATGGACGGGGCAGCCTCCAAGCTTACCTTTTTCCACTCAAGACCACATTAAACCTGGGCTAAGATCCCCCTTTATGCAGACCAGTGGGACCCACATATACTTATACAGAATATCATTGAAAAATTTATATTGTGACGTTATGCGACACTCCAACTTATGCAGACCAAAACTATCCATGTTTGCTCCTATTGTAACGTATTATGTTACTCTGTCTTGTCTACTCGGTCAGTATTCAATGATCTTTGACACAGCACTGCTCATACCACACACACACACACACACACACACACACACACACACACACACACACACACACACACACACACACAAACACACACACACACACACTGTGGTCAAGATCAAAGCAGGACTACATCAGTGTGGCTTCAGACTGAGCAATAGGTTTGATGCATGTCTGACCACACATAACGCATGCACGCACGCACTTAAAACCCCTTTCTTTTGGAGGCCATTAAGAGCCAAGATTTAAAAAATCATTTCCTGTTATAAGTCCAAAAATACCAGACTAGCCATACGCATAAGAGTGCTGTATGATGCAGATGAGGCTTTATTCTGACTTGAGGCCCACCCCATTATAGCGATGATGTTTTAAGAGGCTCTTCATAAAGATCTTTAATGCAAAATCCATTTGGCAGACGGGATTATAAAAGCCCTTTCTATTCTTGGATATGAAATCCACTGACATGTGTACAAGAATCAACGAAAGATTTGGCCTACAATTAGGCATTATGACACAAGAGGGTGGCCCTCAGTGACACCCCTCGTCACTACACACACACACACACACACACACACACACACACACACACACACACACACACACACACACACACACACACACACACAGGGGTCTCTGCTGGACTACATGGATCCTCACTGCACAGATGCCAAAAGACCAACAAAAGGAGGGAAGAAATTGAACCATAACCAAGTTACAAGTTCTGGCTTGGGTTCCACGTAATCAATAATAACAACAGACTTGAATCTGATAAAGAGAACTGATGCGACGAAGAGAACCGAGGACACAGCAGTTAAATCATGCAACTTCTGTGTGTTGGTAATGTTTGCCGTGTGGTTTATACACAACTAGGCCTAGTGATGGGGCCTTCTCAGAGGCCCACAGCCCAAAATGAGGCTGAGTAAGACCACCGCCAGGGCCACCTCGGGCAAACCTCCACCTCTGTGCCTCCATGCCCACAAAATCCTCTAGTGAACAGTATCCATCACAGAGACAAGTGCACGCAAGTCTTGATTATGAAGGAATTTATGCTTGGGTTTTAACCGATACCGTTTCTAGCAAATGGCTACAGGGAGATTGTTCAACTAGTGCCTTGGGTGTGGATGTAAATGAATAATAAAAAAAAAAGTTCAATTGCTCAGTAAAAAGAAAAAAGCAATATAACCAGTTAAAAAATGCCAAGCATCATGCTTTCATCAGGATGGTCGGAGTGAAGCAAAGCTAGCACAAATTCTCTGTCTGGCCCAGAGACAAACGTGTTAAGCCAAACGGGTGTAATCTGAAATGTCAGCCAGCATGTCGGCTGAGCTGGCACTTAGAAGTTCCTGAGTGACTCGGTCATAGAGGCAGTGCCACAGCACTACAGATTTGACACCCGCAACTGACTAGCACCTTCAGCTCATCCCAAACTCAACTTTTCACAATGACCTTTTCCCCCACCACACATTTCAAGTTAAATCAGACAACAGGAAATCAGTACATATTAGAGCTAGCAGTGTTGTGTCTGTGTGTGTTATGCATGAGTGAGGCAGAGAGAGAGAGAGAGAGAGAGATAGAGATAGAGACAGAGAGAGACACGTGTGCTTGCGTAATGATGGAGATCCAGAGACGTAATGAAAAACCACCCTCTTTTTCTTGCCTGCGGGGCTAAGTGCAGACATGCTTCACTGACGTCACCACCTGCACACTGATTCACTCTTGCACCTCTCCATATTCTCTCTCATTCCGTGAAATATTTAAGATGACTTCCATGTGAAATTTCAACCCCTTGGGGAGCAGGCGTACAGCCGGCCATTAATAGTTCAAAGGGAGCAGGGGAAAAAAAAAATCCT
This sequence comes from Tenualosa ilisha, assembly GCA_015244755.2. Classification (NCBI taxonomy): domain Eukaryota; kingdom Metazoa; phylum Chordata; class Actinopteri; order Clupeiformes; family Clupeidae; genus Tenualosa; species Tenualosa ilisha. The sequence goes on along the minus strand of PYXC01002370.1, from coordinate 2,041,224 downwards.
CTCAGCCAAGTCACATTCAGAGCGGTGGGACAATTTCTCAGACTCCCTCTGCTTCTCTCAACCCTCATTCTCCCCTCTGACACAGCACCGTGATTGTATTAGCGGTCCGAGATGATCTTCTCCGAGGACCAGTCGACAGTGCCTCATTTGGACACCTATTGGATTGTGAGGGCCAAATCAGATTGGGCGTCAGTGCCCGCCATCCATTCTGAGGAGAACTGGCCTCCTAATCCTCTGGCCGTGCTCCTCAAATGCAGCAATCAAACACGCATAAGCTGCTGGTAATCTTCCCTGGGGAATAAATCAGTTAGGAGGGGTCAAATTGTATTAAATTCTGTGAAATCGGTCAGTGTCCTAAGCCTTCTAGGTAGCACATAGTTAAAAAGCATATGGGGAGACAGCAGAGGCCCCCTTCCCCATCCTAAGACCAAGAGACTAATCATTAAGGGTTAACTGAAGGGCATGTTCATTAGAAAGGACAAGTCTTTCTGCTATGTGTGCAGCAACACGTGTGCATTGGTTTAAGCCATTTCTTTCTCTTTTCAGTCACGTCATGGATAAACGAGAAGCTCGAGGGTGATAAGTCAGGAAATCATAAACTCCAAATAGAGCTAACTGTAATTAAGTGTGCAACTATGATGTGACTACTTTCTCAAGTCTATGTCTGTGCTGCAACAAATACTTGACTCAGTGAGCACAAGAGGGCCTTCAAGCTGCAAGTCTGTTTGTCTTCAAACCTGAAAAACAGCCAGTAAAAGAGAAGTATCATTTGATGTATAGAGTATGACGTAACGCTGCCAGTGATGGAACAAAGCGAACGAGAGTTAAAAACCTGTTTAATCCTGCTCTCATCGCAGGAAGCTTCTAGAATTGAACTCGAACCAACTGATCTCTACGAGATAATGGCATGGACCAGAAGAGTGCTAAGCCACTGGGATCCACATCTGTAACTTGGTCACAGTAATTCAGGGAAGGAATGACCATCATTTCAGGAGTAGGAGTTTACTCACTGTTCCTCTCAACTCTGGGGAAATTCCTGTCGATGAAGCCATAAGAACTGGCAAGATGTAGCACCAACGCAGCCCGGGTCCTGTCATGACATGAGCGCAGTCTTGGAACTTACGCAAGCCCGTCTCCCTGCCACGGTGCAACACCCTCCACTCTCCCCCACCCACCCCCCTCCCTCATCCACCCATGGGATGAAGACAGGGCATGGGCGCCTAGTAGGCGCAAGACTCCACTCTCCAAAGGCGCTTCTATGAATCTGGATCCTACTTCAGCATCATCCAACAACGGACCTGATTGTACGGGTGGAGTTCCAAGAAAAGGTGATGCTGAAAAATGTCAAGGGCCAAAGACCACTGATCAAATGACAGGCTTCTACTAGTTGAAGCTGGAGAGCTGATAGGTGCCTCTACCCCTCTCTCACTTGGTTTCTTGTACATATGAAAAGAGATGGAGTAAGGAGATGGATGTGACTGCAAATAGCCAAGCAGTCCGAGATGAAGCTGTAGGGGTTAGGGTCAACACAGTAGTGTACCTACACAAGCATGTGTTATCAAGTTGAATTACGCTCATACAGGAACAACTTAGGGTTTTTGCCATGGTGTTAGGTTTTTTGCCACAGTGTTTTGACCGTTTTTTTGACCGTTTATGTCCACAACCTATAAAATCTACCACCATGGTTAATGTGATTAATTTGCTGCTTATGCTACACCAGTTGTACTACAGTGCCTGCCCTGATGGTAGAAGGAATTTATACAGGCAATTAGGCCATCCAAGTACTTTATAACATCAAGAACCCTGTGCATGGGTGCTGGTTGCTAAGCAAACCAGATAAGACTGAGCTACTCAAACAGCCCGTCTATACTCACTGACTTCTGTTGAGCACATGTTACTAAAGACTGGTTTACTGGTGCATATTCTTTCCTCTTCTTTTCGAAATTGCAGACTTAGGCAAAGCCAGGTCTATCCGTCTGCTGGCCTCTGAGGTTTGCTTAAGGATTCTTTGCTCTCCAAAAAGATAGACTTTTGCTTCTGTTGCTATAATCCTCACAGCTGAAAACAAAATTCTTCTCATCTTCTCCACTTGTTTAGCATAGCAAGGCAATATAAAACAATGAGCAAGTTAACCAAGGTGGAATCACACATCTATAAACATTGCATTTCTGCAAAAACAAAAGCCTACAGCTATGACCACAACACCACAAAGGTCACACAGAACACTAAGAAGGTCATGCGTGAACCTCAGGAAACTCATTCAATACATGACCAACTCACATTGACTCCTCATACCTAGCTTTGCTCTAACCATATTAAGTGTCAATGAGGACCTTCTAAACAGTGAATGCATAAGCTAAGCTATGGTTTACGTGGGCCGCTGCAGTCAGCAGGACCCAGCGTCGGCTTGCAAACACATCTGCTTAAATACGCATACGCCGTTTGCTGCAAGCATCAGGTGACACAGCTGGAGAGCTGACAGGTGAGAAGACACTGAGTAACAAAGACATGACAGGGGAGAAAACAGCTGGGGCTACTTCAACTTCATCCTGCATTACATGTGGCCCCAATTCTACTGTCTTGCACAGTGTGATGAACTGCAAAAGCTGAGAAAGCTTTTGGCTTCTGCCTTTGGTAGCATTGGCTCCATTAAAAGTAGGTGTGTTCCAAGCACATCCTATTGGTTTAAAATTAGCCTGTGATGGGGCCAAGCTGCAACACAGTGACCTTAGTTCTTGGAAAAACAAGGGGGCAACAACATCACCCGGCTCAAGCCTTGGGGGAGTCTAAAAAATGAAAGAAAAAAAGAAAGAAAGCCAGCAAAAGATAGATGTAAAGCAGGGAAGACAGCTGTCTGAGTTGCTTCTCCGTCAACACTCACTTCCTCTGTGTGCGGTTAGCATGCAACAGCAGAGGTTTGCCGCGGCAGAAGCATTAGTGTTCTGAGGTCCAAGGCACAGGATCAAAGGACATCCGCAGTTCCCAATCCAAAAGGTGACCACGCAAAGAAGCCACACATGGCCACATGTGTGCAATAAACATTGTGTATAACCCAAGATGCAGGACACGCAATATTCTGACTGAAGCATTCTAGTGAATGCTTCCATTCGTTACGTCTTTCATGCCACACAAAGAGGTGAGTTTAGCAAACAAAGTTTGTAAAAACTGCTTGTGAGTCTCTGAAGACTCCTATAATCAGGGGGCTGTCAGAACATCTTTTGTAAGGCTGGTTTAGAGTGGCGGGTTATAATCAAGACAGATTACACTAATTCAATTCTCCTCCGTCTAAGAGACCAGCTCAGTGCAACAATATCACCGAACCTGCATGGCATGGTGCACCTGTTTTGACACAGCAGTGAGAGAGGACAGAATAACTCTCGCAGAGGTCATTTCTTCTCAAGGTCCCTTCTCACAGAAATGTACCCATCTTTACGATTTCAAATGGTTCTGCAAAAATAACATGTGCACACACTACCAAGAGAAAACATTATTCCTCACTCTCTTACCATGTCTATTTCCAGTTCAGACTGACCTACAATAAACTACAAATGTATCCAGAAGGTAATTTACAAAGAGCTGTTTAGATCTGTTTAAATCTGACTTGAACAGTGTTGAAATGTGTATGCTAACCTATATGTGCCATCAAATTACATACAAACATTCAACAATAAAGAGAGCTCTTTAAATTAATCTGACCCTGTAATCTTGGAAAAAAGCAAGTACCCATGTTCATCTGAGGGGATTATCACAACTATGATTAAACCTCAACGCGATGGAGGTGGAAGAAAAACTCTGTCCTCCTAGCTTCTTGAAATCTCATCTGGTTAAAATGTGAGAACACTGACACCCCCCTCCCCTCTTTTGGTGAAAAAGGTTTTGACAGGTTGATCAGGTTGGAGTCTGAACATCCAGTAGTATTCAAAATAATAAAGGGCCAGAGAGGTCCTGTGCCAGTCCAATAAAGACAGAAAGAAAAACATTCTCTTACAGCCGGTTTGCTTCACAGACCATCAAGTTATGCCACTCTAATGACAAAGCAGGCCTATGCTTCACTACAATGATGCAACATTCGCTTCATGGTTAAAATATCTTAAACTGTTGAGGAAACATCATCAAACACATCTATATGTATATTTCAAACATTTATATTTAGTACTGCACCTACACTGCAGTATCCTCAAGGCTTTACTGGAGAAAGCAAATGTAAAACTCTCTTATAAATGTAAGCTTAACTTTTAGGTCCCCCAAAAACAGTAATAGCATGGAATAATGAGGATATGATACTGATAAATGATAAACACAGCATTCCAATATCTGCAGTGTCATTATAGGCTACATCAGGAGTGTCCCATCATAATCACCTATGTTGGTCTATTTATCTACATGTAGCCTACGCAACGTTTTTCAAGAGAAAATTGATGTGGGCCATGATATTTAGTAACACTTGGCATAATTTCTAGATCCTGCCAAACAAACATTTCGAAAACATCCATGCATATCGGCCATCAGAGCCAAGAAGTGTTGTAGACCAAATGTAACAGTAGTAAACACTATCCACTACGGGTGAAAGGGTAGTTTAAGAGCACATAACATGATTAGAAATTAAACATCCCTGAGCTCCCAATGAAAATACAATACGCCACATTTAGACTACAGACAAACCAGCCAAAGCCTAAACTTTACCATAGTTACCATCCCAACATACAGCACGTGTAAAATAGTAGCAAAATGACAATGTTTACCTTCAGGATTTCCCCCCGTTTGAAACTTAGTTCGTCCTCAGCAGTTGCTTTGAAATCGTACTTTGCAATCGCTTCCATTGTTTGGTGAATTCAACGTTGAGCACAGCCTGGGGTGCAGATAGTTGACGGCGTTTGCCTCAGTTTCCGAATGATTATTCCCTATTGTCGGGGAATGAACACAAAGGCTCCAAATAAAAGCTCAGCTATCAGGATCCTGCTGTCGGTCGCTCCGAGTCTCTCCTCCCGTCTGTGACCCGTTCCCCTGCGGCTAAATCCTCACATAAAGGTCAGAGCGGGGAACCTACAAATCATAAAATAATTAATCATTAATCTTGAATACAGTTTCTTAAATGGATAAACGGCCGAATCGATTACTAGAAGCTAACGTTACAAGCTTGCTTCTAGTTTAACACAGTTACTGGACCGCGCCCCGCAACACGACTGGCGTTTCACAGCGAAAGCTCTTCAAAAAGAGGAAGGAAACTGTATGGCTGACACTTCATGTAGCCAACTACCATCTGCGTTTCTCAGGGACTGTCCAATCAGACAGCACACTGGGACGGAATTTATCCAATAAGAGAACCCAAAATCGACATAAAAAACCAATAGGATCCAAACGCCTCGATGTTCAGCATTATGAAAGATAAGCAAAGCAGTCTTGGATAACGTCATCGCCGACAGGATATGCAGAGCATAAAATATTACTAGGCGAATTTTTCATAAATCCCGTCAAAATAATCGCAAATCTGATTAAAACACAGAGGCATCCTAACTGCATGTGGGTAGACACAAACACACTCACAGTTAATACAGGCTTTCAAACAGCTGGTGTGAGCTACACTTGTGAATAAAGTACTCTCTCACAAAATCAATCTGTTCAAAATCATTTTCAGCGCGTTCTCTCATCATAATATAAAGGACCCACTCAAACCCCAACGAAAGAACATATAGCCAGAACAATACGATCTAGCACCAAGACCATCAATGCAGCTTGTTGGTCTGATGTGTAAAATTAAAGACTGCAACAACCACTGCAGTTACAACCTCTGTCGGGTGTTCGACTTGATTTTCTGGCATCGCCGCTGCAAAACAAAAGTTAACGTATTCCTTTGGAGGGTAGATATGGTGGACTACCCAATACTCATATCCAGCAGATAATGTCTACATTTCCACGCAAAAATAAACAACTTACGAGTGGCTCTATTGCTTAAGACTGAAATTAGGTGGTCGGAGAGGAACTAGCAGTCCGCCCTCCGCGCTACAAACCCCCGTCTAGGACCAAACCATGTCCGTCTAGATTTTTCTCCATAACGTAGCCTATCCAACAAGCTGGAAAATAGGGACACTGTTATTCAAGTTAACACTTTCTCTTAGAACAGCAAATTGCAATAGTTTGCTACAGTATAGTGTTGATTTAAATTACATTAAAATCAGACACGTTGCCAAAGGTATTTTCAGTGACGATTTCTTTTCCCTGACAGCTAACATATCACAACACTGGACGCCTGAAACGGTAACATTAGCCAATTACCTTCTAACTATAACCTACAGGCGAAACCAGATGTGGATGGTCGGTCTGATCTAACCTCACGTTTGAGTAGGCTAAATGATTCGTAAATCAGAACGTTGATTTACGGAGCGGCGTCAACACTGACCTGACTGAAATCTTAACGTTACTTTGTCCCGTGAAATACATCTCATCGTTTGATCGCAAAATGGATAATAACACGCTATCTAGTATAATGTTAGACCAACCTGCATTTGGATACGTATGTCGCTATGCAAAATGAAACTGCGATGTAATCAATGTATTAAAAAAAAAAAAAACAGGCCCAACGTTACTTTGGCATAACACTAGTTGACAGAAATACCCACATGTTCACATTCACAAGCAGAAAAGGTAACTTGTCTTCAAGTGGACCATTCAGCATTTGAATACGATTCACATTCCTGACGGAAGAACATCACTTTTGACGCTATATTTGACACCTTACTACAACTTTGTTATTCTAATTCGTTTAGTGGCAAATAACGTAATTTTATATCATGCTGGCTAGTGTTTCGAGACTGGCTTGTTAGCTAATGTTAACTCTCAACTTTGCTAATGGAAAATACCAATATCGTTTAACTATCTGTGGAAATTGAATCCATATTTACACTTACCTCTCCTAAGCAACAGCGTATAAGCAAACACTATCTTTTAAGAGCAAATACACTCTTAAAATATATTTTCGTGGGAAAATACACTGTGGCCAAATTAGTACACAGTAACTACTGCAAAACTAGCATAGCATAAGGTGGGTTATGGAGAAATACGAACGTTCCTGGGGTCGCGTAAATAACATAACCTTTCATAATAAAAGTTCACAACCCTGAACTGATCCACACAGACGTGTCGAGACTTACATAAGAACACAGAAAGAAATTGACATCAACCCGCACGGAAATGGCTCGTATTGAGTTACTTCAGAGCCTCTTTAAAAAAAATGTATTTTCACGCCGTTTATTACAAAATCTTACGCTGTCAGTGGATTTTAAACGTTGACGTTTGTTCTTTGCTGTCCTGCTGTGAACTTTAATTTGACACAACGAGGAAGTCAAAGCAAGCGCAAAGTGCACGCACGCATGCTAGACTCACGGGCAGATGACTCTACAATTTCCGTTTCCTTGCAGATGTTCAGTAAAAACCTAGTTAAAAACCAAATAAGCGTTGCAGTCATAGTAACGCCTTTTACACAACCACCATTAGAGATGCTTTAAATGTTGGGTATGTACCATGTATGATACACTGACATTATTTATGCCCGATTCATAATTACCAAGGCGCCCAACAAGGGCAACCTACCCTAAAACACCGAACAGCAAATAGTTTTCCTGACTGAAGAAACGATAACGTTACAAAACAGTAAAAGCCGTGACATTTTCAGACCTTTGAATTCAACACACAGGAAAAGGCATTATTCTGTAAGTCTGCGTACAACTCTGCTGTCTAAAAAAGAAAAGGGCGACATCCTCTGGACTAAAAGATAATAGACCTACTGGTAACAAGGATGGAGCACAGGGGAACAGGGAATGAGCGTATTTTACATTCATCTTTCTGATGTTTAGAAGAGGTTTTTTTTTTTTTTTTTTGCAATCTAAAAGAACATTTTAGATGGTCTGCTACTTCTGAAACAAGTAACTCTTACCCTTACATGGCTAAACAAGATATTGCCTACCTGGCTAACGTCTGCTGGCACAATTTAACATGTTTTAATTCCAAATTTTCTCTGAAAATTTCAGTACATGAAATTTTATGTTGGTTAAATTTGTGAAATTTTAAGTTTTATACTTAGTCACAATTGTGACCGACGGGAAACAACATAGTCCTTTTTAGGAAAAAATCATATAAATTGGTCAATAAAGCCTATTTGCACACTTGAAATTTTAAAATAAAAATTGTGGTGACGGTATCAGAATAATGAGATATGGTCAAGTTTATTGCTCATAACTTTATTATTGTGTATATAACGAAAACGTTCATATAGGTTATCATACGACAATTAATACACATAGTCGAAACAGGAGACACACCTTAACATGGTGGTCAATTTAAGTCTTTTCATTTTTTTGATGGTTTAATTTCATTTATCTTATAGATGAACCATGACTTAACGTACCTGCATAGCTTTCTTACTTAATAGCAGGGACATTTTTAACCCCTCCATGCCCTTCTCACCTCCATCCCCAACCCCTGCAACCTCGCCTCACCAACAGACCCGCAAACTCAGCATCAACATCAACTCACCTTTAACATAATCTTTATAAAATTTATCTTGTGGGTAACTCATAACACTTATACTTATAAGATGCAAAAAAACTTCAGTGACTGGTAGCTGACTTAGACTAAACTTAAACTAAACTTTCAATGACTGGTCATTTTGTCTTTGTCTTTTGTCGTTTGACTTCATCCTTCATGAAAAAGTTTGAAGCATTCAACATGGAGAGGCAAACCACACTTTTCACATCCATAAAGTGCGCTTGTCACACCATCTGCATCTGCAGAAATGGTTTCCTGTGTTCTCAGGCCAGTGATCTTTTCTATTATCAATTTTGCAGATTGAATTTCTCGTAGCTGTTGGTCTGCCTTGGGCAAGGGCTGGTTTGACAAATCTTTTTGAGAGACCCATTGCCACACATCGCTGAAAGGCCAAGAGGTCATATTCACTCCCCATCACTTCTCTGAAGAACAGCCAGCTGTTCTTCGCACTGTGAAGGGTCTAAGAAAAGACTACCCATCACCATTTCTTTGACCTTATTATTGCCATGTATCTGGACACATTGAGATCATGCAGATCAACACCCCATGTTTTTGCATTCGAAGATACATGTGGGCTGTAGAACTTTGTCATAGCTTTTTTTGTCCTTATTTTACCTGTTGACAGGAACCACAGAAAACTTCCCTCCAGAATTTAATGCTGTGGTCACCACACTTTTGTCTTTCCACTGTACTAGAGGCTTCTCTTGCTCAGTGAGGAACAAGGCTCTTTCTGGAATTGCTTAACATCAGTGAACGGAACATTGTGCAGATGACAATGCCTGAGTGTACCAAGGCAACCATAACCATGCTGTGTCATCTCATCAAGAAGGCTGAGAGATGAAAACAGGTTGTAATGCACAAAGTGGCACCCAGGAGGTACCTCAGCCTGTTTAGCAAGACCCAGGACAACACTTGGGCTCTGTCCAAGGCCTGTATCAGGAAGGTGAGTGTACTCTCGACAGTAGGGCTCCATATGGTACATGTACCCTGTAGGTGATGCAAGACTCCACAGCTTATAGCCAAACTGGATTGGAGTATAGCATTACTTTGAAAGGTTCATTTAGTGCAGTGAACATGGGTTGCACTCTATAGAGAGGGTCGTTTGTGACCCTCCACGTTTGTTATCCACCACATGAATTGAGGCCATTGTTTCATCAATTATTATTATTCCTTCTCATTGCATTGGAGATGGCTTTGTTGTGGACATCAGGGTCTAATGACCAAAACATGTGCCGCCGTGGTACAGAACTGTTCCCAGATAGTCAACAATTCATCCATTCTCAGGTCAAGCATTTTGCATTTGGTCTGTATGGAGTATGCATTTGACATTTCAGTTGTGAGTTCCCTGAGGGTGGGAGGATACATCAGCAAAAACAAATCAAGCGGATCAGGATTGGTTTGTTTGGTGCACTTGGCTGCTGTTGGTCTGTAGGTCACAAATTCAGGAATGATTGATGCAACTGGGCGTTTAGATCTTTCACATTTGTCACATGATCTTGAAACAGTTTAATCAAGTTTAATCAAGTCTATTTTTTTCAATTTTAAGTAAAATTTGTCACCCAGACCCAACAGAAACAATACTGGATCCCCCAGAAGAAAAAATGGTCACTTTTGTGACCATTGGGATTAAATGGGTTAATAACCCTATGGGATTCCAGGTAGCCTTAAACATAATGATTTTCTTCAAATAATGAAGGAAAATAATAGCCTGTTCAATTAGGCTACGTCTTATTTTTGTGTTCATGTGTTATTAGCCTATTACATGTATAACTGACGCAAGCTGAATAGGCCCAACTTACCCCAAACCTGATCCTCTTTTTATCTCACCATTTTGGGTAAAAAAATAATCCCTATGGCAACATGCTAGGCTCACATTCATGATTTAGTTTAATCCTCATATCATATCACATCATTCTCACATTCTCATAAGGACATTAACTGAGATGTAATGCACTGGTATATTGTTCTGTTCAGGTTTTCTCATATTCATATTGACTTGCAAAGTGTTGCTTTGAAATAAAGCTGGAGAAGCCAGCTGACATTCTGCTGCCTGACCAAGAGCCTATAGTATTAGGCCTGTGGATAACACTACACTACATAAACCATAGAGTAATACTTCTGTGACTTGTCTCTCTCTCTCTCTCTCAAACAGCTTGTGAGGCTCCAGTGTATGTGAAAGTGCCAGGCTGCCAGTCCTTTTTAAGAGAGGCAAAAACTGTATTGTACTGCTTCTAGTGGCTTGTGCTGGTCACTTACAGTCCTGTACTCGTATAGTATACTCCACCATCCTGCACCATTTGTCCACCGTCCTGTGCCACTGGTCTGCTGTCCCATGTACTTTTCTGTGCCACTCACTAACTGTCCCATGGAACCATGGTACCATGGCATTGTAAAGTAGGAGAGGACAGTTGACAAGTGGCACAAAACAGTGGGCAAATCACAGGAGGCAGTGGGTAAGTGCTGTAGGACAGCAGGCAAGTAGCACGAGACTATACTGTTGTTGGTGGCTCACACCCCTCACCCACAGTCCCATAGGTTTATGTTCAAGGTAACATTAGGCAAACGTCAAGGGATAGTGGTGCGGGTCAGTATGTATGTGATATGGGTCAGTGCACAGGACAGTACCAGTAGAAGAGTAAGACAGGACAATGGGCGAGTGGTGTGAGCCACCAGCAGTAATATAATACAGTTTTGTTTTTCCTGCCTCTCCAGACCCTTTAATAAAAATGAAGCAAAATGAATTTATCTGCAGGTTCAATTTTGTTGGACAGATGTTGGGACATTGTAGGCCAGTTTGTAATGGCACACAGGATATTTGCATTTATGACAAAAGAAACAAAGCACACCAATCACAATATTTTAGATTAGACTGCTTTTGAAAAGGCTTGTAACAGCGTCACTAGATGTCACCAATTTTCCATTTTATCACACTGAAACAGAAAGTCAGTCTACGTGGCTCAATGCAAGCTGTTTTATAGGAGCTCCAGGAGGTTGACCTGTCAGAGACATCTCCACCCTCGCTGAGGGAGGGAATGGTTTTGGGTAGTAGCCCTTGGCCTTGGAGTCACTTTCCGTTGGTCATTTCTCAATGGGGTGGTGCAAGGTGGAGCGATTCAACAGGAATCGTCTCAAACTGACTTGTAGCCTAAAACAGTAGGTAAGTACGGGAGAAATATGGGAATTTATACAAAAATGCAAAAAAATATTATCGAAAGAATAAATGCAGTTGCGGAGACAGGTGAGTGATTCATTCACTGGACGGGATTATGCACAACATATACATCATTATGAGATGTCGATCACTAGGACGAAAATGTACACTTTTTGTATACTTGTCTTGCGTGGAAAAAACAACAAAAACCTCTCTCAAATTCCAGTTATTTTTGACGTATCTCTCGGGAGCCGCTCTTATGACATGGACAATGTAACCGAAAACGCACAGTCAGGTAAGAAAAGTCACACCTTATTTTTTAAATTGTCTCTTTGTAATGCATTTTGCCCGACTTACTATAGTGTTATAATCGCTAATTTTGGAAGGTAACGAACCTTTTGGTAAACTTTAGCGTATAAAGCCACATAATTACAAAAAATATTGATTGACTCTGGACTAGATCTACCAGGCTGCTGCTCTCCTCCTTATTTGGCTAATTTTCATCCACTGTAGCTATTAAGTAGCCTATTACAAAGTTCATAAAACCCCCACTGCAGCAGTCACAATGTTGCATTAGGCTACTGTATTATTGATTTATTACTTGACCACTCTGCTGTTCTCTTTTTGCTGATGTAACTCATAGAGTGAGGTATGCGATGCATGTGTTTGTACTATGTCATTACGTTTAGTCCTGCAGAACTGAAAATGAAGGCAATATTTTGAGACAGTCATGAGACGGCCTGCCTGCGCAGACTTCGGGGAGAAACTGTCTTTTTAGCGGTAGTCTATGATCAAACTAAGGAAAACTCACTCATACAAATAGGCAATGCTGAGCAAACGTCAGTGTTTTTCGACAGGCCAACCCCTGTTATTGTTGCAAACAAAGGTTGTAAATCAGTTACTGTGTGGTGGAAATCACATTATGTTTGAGTGTCTCGCAGCTGGAGCCAACTCCCCCCTCTGACATGCAAGGTTGTAGTGTCTCTATGCAGAGCTCTGGGTAATCTATATGATTTTCTGCCTTGTAGATAGCCATACAATATATGGCAAAACTTTCATGGAAAATTATCATTCATTATTTGCTATATGAGGCAAAATTTGGTCTTCAAAAAAAGTTTTCTTTTTCCCCCAAAAATGAGTCTGGAAAAGGGGAGTCATCGTATATTCAGGATCGTCTTATATTCAGGCCAATACGACATTTGGGAAAGGTAGACCTTAACAGTGAAAGATGCATTCAATCTTGTTGGAAGATCTAGTATCATGTAGTGCTGTGTTTATTCCTTGCATGCAGACAGAACAGCCAGAAGTTACCACAGTGCTCTAATGCCCAGCCTCTTTGGCACCATTTGTCTGGTTGGCACTGTTGGAAACTCCATTGTGATCTACACCATCGTGAAAAGAAGCAAGTTCCGTGCCCAGCAGACTGTGCCAGATATCTTTATCTTCAGCTTGTCAGTGGTGGACCTGCTCTTCCTCTTGGGCATGCCTTTTCTCATTCATCAGCTGCTGGGCAATGGATCCTGGTGTTTCGGTGCCACCATGTGCACAGTCATCACTGCGCTGGACTCCAACAGCCAGACTGTCAGCACCTATATCCTCACGGTTATGACACTCGACCGCTACCTGGCAACGGTACATCCCATCCGCTTCAACCACATCCGCACACCCCGGGTGGCAGTCGCGATGGTGGCGCTGGTGTGGGTACTGTCCCTGCTGTCCATTACTCCTGTCTGGATGTATGCGGGCCTCATGCCCCTTCGTGACGGCTCGGTGGGCTGTGCCCTACTCCTGCCTGACCCAGCCCGAGACATCTACTGGTACACACTGTACCAGTTCTTCCTAGCCTTCGCCCTACCACTGGTCATCATCTGTGTGGTCTTCTTCAAGATACTTCGGAGTGTGGCGTCCACCGTGGCACCGCTGCCACAGCGCAGCTTGCGTGCCCGCACCCGCAAAGTGACCCGCATGGCTGTGGCCATCTGCCTGGCTTTCTTCCTGTGCTGGGCGCCATACTATGCCCTTCAACTGGCCCACCTGGGTGTCCAGCAGCCCAGCTTTGGCTTTCTCTGTGCCTACAATGTAGCCATCAGTCTGGGCTATGTCAACAGCTGCATCAACCCGTTCCTCTACATCATCCTGAGCGAGACCTTCAAGCATCAGCTCCTAAGAGCTCTGCACCTGCCCCAGCGCAGCGTGAGGGTAGAGCCAGGCACTGGGGATGGAAGCCTCAACATGCGCCTCATGCCTGATGGAGGTGCCCAAGATCAGGAGCCTTTCTTCCAGGATCAGCTACTCAACCATGTGTTGCCTGTGACAGCTACAGGACACTAAAGAGATATCAACCAGGAGAACTGCAGTTGTCCGTCTGTGTCTGTGAGGGGCTATCCAGGTTGTAACATAAGTCTGGTCACTGTAGCTGGGTTTCCATCCAACTTGTTTGTGTGCATTTTAAGTTGTGCAAATGAGAAATCCTAACTTGGATAATCCTAATCAGTCCCCTAATGTGAATATAAATTTGATTAGCTTGAGGGGGTGGATTAACTCTTGATTCTAATAAGGCATAACACGATTAAAGGTGATAGAGTGGATCATTCCCATATTCTCGCATTTACTGTGTTTTTTGTCCTATTGCGACATTACATTACATGATGATCCAACAGCTGGTTGGATTATTTCCATGTTTAATTTGCATTACGCGGTTGATGGAAACATGTGCAAATGCACGTATTCTTGAGCAGAATTTTCATTAATGTAAATGAAAATGGAATGTGAATAAGTTGAATGGAGAAAACTACTGTTACTGTAAAAAAACTAAACACTGTAAGACTTCCCAAGCACAAAGAAAGCTGTTACCATAGGTGAATGTGTCCTTGCTTAAATCCTAGCATACAAACATTTGACCTTATATCCTGTATCTCTTTGCAGGAATTTATAACAGCTTTGGTGTTGCTGATAAGTTAAGACATACACATAAACAAATTACAATATTGTGTTCATAGATTGTATATGTCAATCATTTTTAAATTATTTATTGTAAATGATTGTATGAGTAAAACATACATTTTCCAGTATCTGTATCTGGAATACATGCCTTCAATTCTGAAACAAAGGCAGAAATTACTCAGTGATGATGCACATAATGTATTCTTTCATATTCACATTATGTCAGATTTGTTTCAATTTTGTTTTCTGAGCCCCTTTTATTTTTATTTTTATTTCTCAGTAAGGCAAGCTTGAAAGCACAGTGTGTCTTACCTGTTCTTGTTTATGTTAGTGGTTGTATTTAGTTTTCATTACCTACTACTTAGTAAGCAATGATTCAAACTACCTCAAACTACAATTGTGTTTAAATGTTGAAATCAAGCATCAGCTCACTGAATGGTGATCATTGCAATACTTTTTTTTTACTTTTTAAAAGATTTGTGAGGTAATGATGTGGAAGTAATTCTAATTGGTTAGGTTGTGGTTTCTTCAAAAACCACAATATTTCAGACCAAAGGTTTTGCACTGTATTATAGAAAGTGCTTGTGTGGGTGTGTACTGCACTGACGATTTCTTATAGCCTGACCTCATGTCTATTTTAAGGTGTAATTTTACTACACAGATTTGTGATTGTCTTTTTTCATGTGTTTGTGTACAATGACAGCGTTGTCAGAGTCAATGTCAGAGTTGTTTCGTAATGTACTGATGTACTTTTGGTGAATATTGTGTCAAAAATAAATTGCAGTCGTGACATTTTCTTGTCCAATAGTTTTTCTTCTGTCTCCACACTTAGTCAGTTAGGATAGCATGTAACTGAAAACGTTTACATCTCAGTTGCAACAGGCCCCTTTTCTTTAGTTATTGTTTGAAATTTAACACTGTCTACAGTGGCATTTGACCATGTGCAGGTTGTTCGACTATATAATGTATGTATAAGCTGCAAGATATGTGTCAGCCATGGCGTAAATCTTGGCATTGTTCCTGTTTTCCTATTTTGTTCCATTCATTTGGTGGTGTGCAGAATTCTTCTTATCCTACTCTACAAGAGCCATGCCTGCATGCAGAGCAGTGCTTGGGACTAGAGATACCAGCATACCAATTTTACAGATATAGCCACTGTGTTGCTGATGGAAAAAAACTACAGCAAAACAAGAAGACCCACCACCATAATTACATTGCTGCATTAAAAAAGCACACTTTCTTCTCTGCATGTGTCAAGAGACACACCGCACATCAAAGTGCAGTGCAATGCAGTTGCCTTTAATAGCGGAAGTAATGGAAGTTTAACCGAGAGAGGGGGCAAGGGATAAAAGAAAAAATAATAAGGTGCTGAAAGTCAAACGGATGTCAAAAAGGAATGGAAGGAATTTACTTGATTATTCTGAGACCATAGTGCTTAAAGGGTTATTAGTGGTGCCGTGTGACAGGGCTAGCGGTCATGTTACATGGCAGGCATGCATTAAATATGAAATTAGACAGAGAGCTGGTTTTTGCCCAGGATTAAATGTGGTCTATGTTACTGATGTCTGATGAGCTCTTCTCCAGTCCTGCAGCCGGGATTCAGAAACTAATCACTAAAGGCGCATCTCACAAACTCTACCAACTGATCCCTTCTTGCAATTGTTATGCATTTGCACCAGCAATAGTCATGGCCACAGGCTTTATGCTTTCCAGTTCAGTTTGGTCTTCCATTAACTGTATCTGTCAGTCCTAATACTGTGAACATGAGAACATACTTCTAATTTGGTATGAATGTTCAGTGTGTGACCACAAGCGTGTCCCACCCTAGTGAAAACAGTGTGTCAAGAACATGTCTTACTCCAGGGCTAGATTTGATGCTTTATTGAAGCATTCTGTTTGTGTTGTATAAACAAAAAAACGTAAGTGTATAAGAATAGCAGTTGCAGTTTTTACTGCTTTCTTTTTGGTGTGCGTGTTAACAGAGACAGTGAGAGACTTCTAAGAGACTTCTATTTTTTATGCAGGCAGCGTGGGATGCATACGAGGGCTACTGATCCCTGGTGTAACTACAAAGACACAAACTCACGGCAACCACACAGCTACTGCGCACACACTGCGCGCACACTGTATGCAGTCTGAAAATAGAAGGGACACTGATTTTTTGCGCAAACAACATGCGATCTCCACAGGTTTAAAACGGTGCCTTACAGCAGCATCTTCGTGCTGGGGATGTTGCTGGTCGTAATACAAAGGCAAAACCGCGCCGCAACTGTGATGCCAAGAAGTCAAATGTGCCCTATGCTTTTGAATCTGTGTACAGCTCCTTTGATTATAGTGGCTTCATTCATGCCACAGGTGTAGCATCCCTGTTGCACCTATGTTCTTCAAGTTAGGTATGAAGGTTCACTTTGACTAATAGATCAGTGCTAATAGATTTTGTAGGTTATATGTCACAATTGTCAATGTGTATTTTTTTGTGAAAATGTTGACAGTTCCCTCAATTACTTTTAAAAATATATTTTTCACTGAGGGAACGTGGTGCTGTCCAGCTACAGACTCTTCCATGAAATCATGCATGCTTATTCTGACACCTACAACCTACCCAACCTCTGAGAGAGACCCATAAACACACACACACACGCACACAGACACACACACACACTGACACAGATGTACAAAGCCTACAGCTTTTAGCTTTTAAAAATGACATATTATTATGTGTGAGAGAGACAGAGGCCTTGAAATACAGCTTCATGTCAATTTCTTTACATTCTTTGTTCATTTCTTCGGTTGCCACAACAGATTTTTTCCTACACTGTTGCTATAAAAGGCTTGATTGCATTACAAAGCACCCTGCCTTGCACAATTCAAGTTCTGGATTTGAAAAATAATGAATTCCACTTGATCAATTTCTACACCCTGATAAAAGTCAATTAACTCTATCTGCCTTAACTGAATGCCCTGACATGAAAATATGTATTCAACACTCATTTATTGGCTGTTTCGTTACAGTTTTATCAGTTTAAAAAACATTCTTAATTGTCATATTTAAAAGAGAAAATGCCCTGGCGAAGACCATAGCAAACCAAAACCATAGCATTATCCAAAATGCCAAGAACCAGAGGAAAGAATTAAAACACATGGCTTAAAGCTAATTCTGCTGTGCTCCTTTTGTAATTAAATATTGTGGAGGTTGAAATGTTGGCTTGATGCCAAACCAATCCAGCAGAGCAGTAAAGCTCTTTCCCCTTTCTTGGTTAGTATGGGTCTTTCAGCATAACCCTACTTATATGTGTGCAACAGTAAAGAGTGAATGACTTGATGCTCACACCTCCTTTCCAGACCAGAATGTCCAGTTAAAAATGGGAGAAGCTTTCAAGCCTCATAACACCATCCCACCTGAGGATGGCAGCATCTTGTTATGGGGCTGCTTTGCTGCAGCAGGGATCCACCAGGGTGCACCTCACAAAACAGATGGCATCATTAGAAAAGAAAATATTATGCATATATCAGTATTAAAGCAACATCTCAAGATATTAATTTGGAAGTTAAAGCTTGGGTGCAAGTGGGCCTTCAACATGGACAATGACCTTGAGCAAACCTCCAAATTAGTGACAAAGTGATTTAAAGACAACAAAGACAAGATATTGGCCATCACAAAGCACTGAGAATTTGTGGGCAGCACTAGAAAGGCCTGACCCATTAACAACAGTTCTGTTAAGAGGAATAGGCCAAAATTCTAGCAAACTTTTGTGAGAAGCTCAAGGAAGGATACCCAAAACCATGAAAGTGAAAAAATGACAGTTTCAAGGCAATTCTACCACCTACTAATTGTATGTAATGACTGAGGAAACTAATACAAAAAAATATTTATACATTTCTTTCTCTCTCTCTCTCTTTCTTTCTCTTCTGACATTTAACAACTGCAAAAAATATCATAATATTTATTGACTAAAAAAAAACTGATAGTGAGGAAAAAAATATTTCTGTCTTTTTCTGATGTGTATGTATAAAGGCAATGTACATACTGACAATGAAGAGGAGAAGCATGACAAGATTTCTGATCTTGATGTGGTGAAAACTGAAGAAGAGACTACTTTCAAAGACTACTTTGGAGTCTACTTTCTTACTAGAGAGATGCTTGTGCTTTGTCCACTCATACAATCCGTGGTTTGGTAATGCTATGGATGAAAAAGGCTCCACAAAAAAATATACTGGGCAAGGTCCATAGACTGGTTTCCTTTTGTTACAAGTCTTCAGGCTACTGTATCAACCTGAGTCCAAAGGTGCTTCAATCTCTGGCTCAAGCATGTTATATACCAGGAGGAAGGCTTGTAAGCATGCATTTCATTCATTGGTTAAGGAGATCAATGCTCACAAGGTCTGGGAATGCAATGATCTTCTTCCGACTGTAAGCATTCATTCAAAAGCATTTGCAGTTAGACTAAGAGGTTTAATGAGGTTTAAATAAGCTTTACTCTAATATGTTTCCTTTAATAGTTTTGTAATTTAATCTAAATTTATTCTAATTTTGTGGCTCAGCTCAATCCATGTCCTGTAATGCAGACTCTAGCTATGCCAAACGCTAAAAATGCCTTTTTTTAGGCAAAGTTTTTAGGGAGTGCTGTGTGAAATTTTGTAAACCCTTTTGAACTACCTAGTTTTCTTGTAGTGTTTTGCTATATTTGGTCATAAAACGTGATCTGATTTCCATAGTCCTTAGTCACAGGTATGGTGAAACACAGTGTGCTAAAGCTAACATCAAAAAAGAAATGGTAACATTACACGTCTTTTGTCGAAATCATCCATGGCTGGTTGAACCTCCTTTGGCAGAAATAAACTTAAGCCAGGTCTCCTGATAACTGTGAATTTGCTCTGCACAACCCTGGCAGGATGTTTAGGAGGTATTTTGGTTCATTTTCTTCCAGTTCAGTCTTATTCTTAGGATGTCTGTGTGAATGCATCTCTGGAAATGGGGCTAGGACTAGGTGGACTACACCAGCACAGCACTACTCTCTGAACATACTTGCCCTTACAGGCCCCCCTCAATAGGACTGTTTATGATGTTTGGTTATCTCTGGTCAAGCTCAAAATCCCCTCATTTCAGCATTACGGCACCCTCTGGCAGCCTAGCAACGCAACATACATTTACTATCCTATATTGTCAGGATGTGTTTTGACGTTATCTACTAAGGCATACGAGTATTTAGCTGATTAAATGCCTTTGTAGATAATGTCATTGTATTGTGCTCTCAGGGAAAGTTTATTTACTTTAGTGTAACACCAGATGACAATCATATATATCCAGGGACAGGTTATGGTTTTCACCCCCTTCCCCTTGCAAAACACATCCTGACAATATAGGATGGTAAATGCATGTTGCGTTGCTAGGCTGCCAGATGTTTCCTGGGGGATCAGCTGTGCTCTTCCACAAGTATCTGAAATAATGACAATAGCCAGTTTTTCAAAGTGAAGGCTGACATTTGAGTGAAGCAGCCGTTTCTGTTCTTATCCAAAGTCCATTAAGGAAGGCAGCCAACATGACTTGTACTTTTTGACCAAATACTATCACAGTGGAAACAACCTCACTTTATTGGACACTACTGTGTTCTGAACATTTCATTAGTTTAATTTGCTTGCTGTTGTAATGATCTTGCTATAGGCCATTATAATGTGCATTTTCAAATATTGTATAATTGTATAGTTCCTAATACATTTTTCTCAGTTGCTTTGGTACTGTTTTCAGATCAGAACTTACATATTCAAAATTACCAGTTCAACTCATCACCAAGCCAAATTTGCACATCATTAAAGTGATTTCTCATTACCTTGAGTAAACAGTAAATGCCCTTGCACATACATCTGTCTGTTGTTATCAGCTGCTAATGTCTGGTCAGTCGAAATGCAGTATACATTGTATTATACAAGTGTGTCATGTACCAACATGTATCAAGTGTATTCAACCTGAGTCAATCTCTGGCTCAAGCATGTTATATACCAGGAGGAAGGCTTGTAAGCATGCGTTTCATTCATTGGTTAAGGAGATCAATGCTCACAAGGTCTGGGAATGCAATGATGTTCTTCCGGCTGTAAGCATTCATGTGCTTTGCTGTTAGACAGAGGGAGAAACATGGACAGCACGATCAAGATCACAACGTACGTACCTTTACTTTTGTTCAGAAGAATGGTGAGAGGGGCTTGTGAAAGAAGAAGATATTGCATTGTTTGACAAAAATCACATTGTTTTCCATGTGTGTATTCAAATGGCTAAACAACAAAGTCTGGTCTTGGTCTGGTCACATGGTCTACAACAGGAACTATAAGGTGACAGACAATACGGTTTAACTCACTTTCAGTTTTAATTGTCCTATGTCCCATTCAGTTAACATTAGCTGCTGATTAGCTATTCAGTTTACGTTGTATAATATAAAATTTTCTGGTTCTTTTTCCAACAAACAGCTTTCAGTGATCTCAAACAACAGGGCTAGATTTACAACAGATTTCTCCTATAAGGCTCAGTTGTTGATCTCCTACAGGGCAAAGACTTTACACTTTACCTGTATGATGACAATATACTGAAGCTGGCATGTCAAAGAGTCGATATATATGAGAGTCACACTGTTCACAGATAAATGCCACATGCTGAATTCCTGCCAAAACTGTGGCAAAGCATTCAGAGAAAAGCAAGTGAACGATCAATATACAGCTGGGAAATGCATTATTATGGCATCAGTATGTGGCTGCATGCTTAGAGAAACTGTATGCTATCTGAGCTCAAAGAAACTAGCTGTTACCATGCTGCAGGGACAGCAGAGTGATCAAAATTAGGTCAAATTTGGGTGGCTGCTGCAGTCTGGATCCGCCTGCAAGGCAAATGCTTGTGCACTTTAAACTCAAATTGAAATAATTTTATGCAATGAAGTTAACAAAAATTATGAAATGTAAATATTTAACAAGTAAAACTAAAGAGTCTCAGAAATTTAAATGATGTTGAAGCTGAAGCACCAAACTCAGAGATGTAATGGTTTTGATTCATTACTTAAAGATTAATTTCACCAGAAATCATAATGAATATAAAATGGAATGAACCGTATTTCTTTTTTTCTGTTGGCCCTTTGGTTGTGGCCAATCTGCTCACCTCTTTACTTCCAGTGCAGTGATGCCTTACTTTAAAGTGAAATGCAGTTGCTGAAGCAATTTAGGGCACTATGGCAGATGCATCCAAATAGCTATTCACTAAGAAAACTTCAAGGAATTTTCTCTGATTGCATCCAGTTAGTCATGTAAGAGCCCTCTATTAAACATTCTCTGGTGGTGGTAATAGGAAGATGAGAGTAGGTAAGGTGCTTTGTTCACATTCTTTTTACTAAGAATTTACTAAGAACCTGTGTTCGCCAACAATATTGCCAGTGCTCAAGTTCATGTGTAGGGATCTGATGATACTACAGTTGAAGTGTCCTGCTATGTCGAACCTTCTTAGTGTTTTTTTTTTTTTTTTTAAACTATTTGGATGTCATTTTTTGGATGTCATTTTGCTTGTGCAGAAATACACCCTAGATTGTCTCAGTGCACATTATGGAGAGCTCTTTTGTTTGAGCCTTCAGTTCATTTTATTGTCCCACAGGGGGAAATTTGGTTTACATCAATGGTTAAAAAGACATAAACAACAAAAAATATAAGAATACAAGACAAGACTTGAAACACAAGGGTGACACACAAACATGAAACACAAACATGTTTATATAGCGTTGTGAACAAGGGTGTTCACAGCCAACCTAACCAACCTCAGCACTAGGCACTGCACTATTGCCAGCCAAGGGCAGAAATCTCAGGGGCTTTATGGAAGTGGATAATGGTTTTAGGTAAGCCTACTAAGGAACAAGAATCCTTTATTATAACCTACTTAGCTATTATATGCGATTACTGAATAGACTGCTATATGGTCTAAGCTTAAGGGTAGTAATGACTGATGGAGTTGGAACTGCATGTATTGTTATGGTTGCTCTAATTACACTGATAAATGATTCATTTTTAATGAATGAATTCAAGGAATTAATTTTACACCGTTCTCAGTTGCATGTTGTAGTGGACATAATTGTCATGTTGCCATATTTAACACATGATTCCACTTTTTAGAGAGAAATAAAATGGTGTCTGCATCCCTTAAAGAAAAAATCCTGAGTGAATCAGCCAACATCCCTGTTCTTTGAGGCTGCTGAGTGCTGTTGGTAGGTATAAGAACGACAGCATTTGCTACAACGTATAACAAATCTGCGAATTAGCAGCTAACAGATGGCGGCATATGAAAGCGAAACTTCCTTGACCTCAACAGTTAGCTTTGGCTGCCGTTGCGCTATTTGTGTCTACTTTGCACCAAATTTTGCCATTCTCATACTGACAGCACTTGGCAACGTGAAACAACAGGGCAAATTCACTCCTGATAATCCCCTTAATAACTCAGACAGCGTGATCATACATGAAGATATAGGTAGAAAATCTTTACAAATTATTTAATCTACCAGTTGAGCTTTGCTTGTATTTGGATAAACTAACTGATTGACCATAAATATGGTTTACAAATGACCTAGGAAATTGTTTGAGAAATCCATGGATAGCCTACAGATGTTCCTCTACAATAAATTATTATTAGTAAGGGCATTTTATAAGATATTTCACTAATCTGCCAAATAGCTAGTTACCAAACAATTTATTTAACAATATTGGTAAAGGTGTGTAATAACATGTATTAAAATGTTGAAATTCAACTCCTATGGGAAACCCTGGAAAAAAACCCAGCTCAGTTTATTTAATCATTTTTCAAAAAATAAAAAAAGTGTTTTTTAAAAATAAAGCCCTCATGGTGTTTGGAAATTCGAATGTAAACAGTTTGGAAATGTTGAAGGTATAGATGGCACTATATCACGAGCAAGTAGGTCCAATATAAGTTGAGTATTAACATTGAGTTGTCCTTGAAACCTTTTCAATAAGCATGTGATCTGTGGAATTAAAATTCAGGTCATGCTATGGATTGGATTAGAATGAATAGTGTGTGTGTCTGTTTGTGTGTGTGTGTTTGTTTGTCAGTGTGTGAGTCTAAGTGTGTCTTTGTTTTGTGGGTGACATGTTAGTGTGTGTGTGTGTGTGTGTATTTGTTTGTTTATGCATATGTGTGACTGAGTCTGATGTGTATAATCATGCAGATTAATATGTCTTTGCATGTGAGTCTCTGTCTGTGTGTAAGTGAGAGAGACAGACAGACAGAGACAGTAAGTGTGTGTGTGTTTGGTGTGAATAAATACATTTGTATGTGCAAACCTCTACATGTGTGTCCTCCCTATCTCTCCTTTTGTATCTCACACTGTCATCTTAGACATCTGAAGCACTCATTTCTTGTGTCCATATACAATGTGTGTGTGTGTCTGCACATGAATTTGTGTGTGTAAGGCCATATGGTTGTATTAGTATACTGTGTATTAGTATAGTGTGTGTGTGTGTGTGCGTGCGTGTATATGTATGTGTGTGTGTGTGCGTGCGTGTGTGTATGTGTATGTGTGAGTGAGCGAGCTTGTATTTGCGAACTTGTATATTCATAATTGTCTTGACTATTACTGTGAACTATAGATCCAAGCAAGTAGGCTACAAAAGAGTATTATCTGTTTACACTCTGAAAATAGTGGGCAGAGTCAGGGGGGTAGCCAGGGTTTGAAAATTACAGAGGTCCATTAGGGTGAATAGTTAGAAAAATGTGCTCAGCTGCCTATTAGACTTTCACTCTGTGCTAATGAGAGTTCATCTGACAGTCCATCCATTTTTATGTTTAGGGTATTTGAAGAGCATAATTGCATCTGCATTGTGACACACTGTGCATCAGAGCCATGTAGGCCAGTAGAAGTCCAAGTATGACTGCATATGAACTGTAAAATCCTATATAATAGTCCAGACTAGAAGCAAATGGAGGAGAATAGATCTCTGTATAATGCATATATAATATTAGAGCGATGTATAGATGTATACCTATATTTCTTAGCCGTATTTTTGTGGGGGGTGTAGCACTTGGAAGAAAGTGTGAAATTGGCAGCCCTACCTGTCACATTTAGGGAACATCTATATGGTTTAAAATAACACTCATGATTTGTTTCCACTGTCTATGCATATGAGTATATGAGGTCAGGTGTGTGTGTGGTTTATCTGTACATGTGTGTTTGTGAGTGTGTTTAAGTGTGTGTGCATGTGTGTAGATGTGGAACTTCGCCATGTGTAACTCAGTCACATGTGTGTGTATGTATCTCTTCCCACTTGTGTGTGTATGTGTGCATGTAGTGCTTCCATGTGTCTGCACAGCTTTATGAATATACCAGTGAGGATGTGTGAAGCCAGAACCCTGGTGAGTTTACATACTCACCTAACCTGAAATATGATGACCGACCTTGGAACAAAATCCAACAGACGTGAGAAAAAAAATCCCTGTATTCCCACTTGGTGGCGCTATATCAATTTGGCCTAATATTGGGTCTAAATATAATTTTTTCCTTTCCTAATAATGGGTGTCTAGATATCATAGTCATATGATCAGATAACTTGTAAATAACTATAATTTTTATTTGACCCCTCACAAGTTACTGAAGGTGTAATTTAATAAAATAATTAATCAGTACCGGAATTTAAGCAGGTTCTTTTTAGGGTTTCCCCCAGGAATTGAATTTCAACATTAATACATATTATTACACACCTTTACAAACATATTGGTGAGGAAATTGTTTGGGAATAATTTACTTGGCAAATATTCATATGTTTCCCTTACTATATCGGCAAAGAATCATGAAGGTCCACAGAGTGGTGGAGAAAACAATAGAGACAGTAAAATAGTTAGAGGCAACCTTGTTTGACCAGCAAAACGTTTCACAAAATTTTGTAGAAAAATATACTAAGAGCATCTGCATGTTGCATTCAGTTGTCACTTTACACCTGTGAAGTACTTCTGAGTTTTCCAAGCCTCTTTGGAGAAAGTGGTATCTAAATGTCAGTGCAATGACTCACATGTGAGAGGAGCAACACCAGCGTGGCTACCAGTAGCAACAGAAGCCTTTTACGACTAATATCTCAGAGCTGAAAAGGACTAATTCATGACGGGACAGAACACAGATAACATGCACAGGACACTGTGCTGTAACAAACATGGATTTATTACAGTCAAAGATCGATTAGAACAATCATCAACTGCCTGTGACAGATCGTCTATGCTCTTTGCCTTTAGACCAGAATGGATCACCATAGGTCCTACTCACTTCATTACAAAGAAGTTAGAAAATTTAGAGTACAAAAATGTTCTCTATTACAAGGTTTCTACATGGGCCCAGAGGGACATTCAGAATCTTCCAGAACCTAAGTGCTCAAATAAAGGACATGATTTTCAAAAAAAAAAAAAAAAAGAGAGACGGCGAATGCATTTGACTTTGATTAAATTCACCTAGATTGTGTTTTTCGCATGGTAATTGGCTAAGCAAACGCATAACACAGAGCAGAGAAAACACAATACGAATCTGGATGATTGCAGTTTACATATGAAGTTATCAATTCAATTAATTAACCCAGTAACATGCAATGTCAACAATGCAAAGCATGTACAAAGATGTTACAGAATTCAAAACAGAATGCTTTATATATTTTTAAGAACAAAAGGTAACACTTTATTTGAAAGTGTTTACATAAGAGTGAGCCTGTCATTCGGTTTTTGTAATGTCTGCACCCTAAACAGTGTCAACTTTACATTACAAAACACTAATGACACTTAATGACAACAGTCATAAACATGAACAAAAGTCATTAATGTCCATGATTATGGTAATAACAGGCTCATGTCGCTCTTATCTCATACCTTAAAATAAAGCGTTACCGAAAAGAATAACACGTGAGTTAAAAGCAGGTTCCAAACATTCAAGATGGTCAAGGAAGCCTGGAATAAAAGCAACACAAGTCATTTATCAACACTTATCTCAGGATCACATTTCCTTTAAAGTAGACATTGGATCCTGCACAGCAGTCTTTACAAAGGTAATTTGCAGAAAGAGTCATTTCATGGTTATAATAGCACAATGTAGATTTTATTTATTCGTTGAACTATTACAAATGTGTACTTAAAAATCAAAACATCATAAAAAAAGATAAACAAGACTACACAGGGGTATGTTTCCCAAAATCATAGTAGCTAACTAAGTTGCTTGGTTGGTTGCAATGCAATTTCCCATTGCTAACCAGTTAAGTGGATAACTGGTTAGCAACTATGGCTGTGAAGCCAGGCACAAAATAAAATGTGTCTTCTTGTAATGTAGTTTTACATGTAACAGTTGAATAAGAGATGTGTGTGTCTTGAACACCTAATGCAGACATGAGTGACGTGGCAAATTTAAAACACTTCAAATGAGTAACCATGGACACCTTGACCCTAGTTTAATAGACACGGTTGACAGTCCTTGGGTGTTGGGTCTGGGGTTAGGGTTAGGGTTAGGGTTGGGGCATGGGGCTAGGGGTTAGGGTTGGGGCATAGGCAGGGGCTAACCAGATTGATTGACCAGATGAATTGTAAGAAGAAACAAAACCTTGATACAACAGCGCAGATCATTCAACCATTTCACTAATTGCCCTCCATTTGCATTTTCATTGCAATTCGCAAGTGCTTCTTGTCCATGGGAAAAGCAGAAGTATGTGTGTCTGAATGAAGGCTACAGACAAATGCATTGCCAGACAAGTGCATATATGTCAACAGATGAAGCCTGCATGTCTTTCAAGGTATGTGAAGGTATTGAGAGTGCACATATAGTAGTATGGAGTGAACATAGATGGACAGAGTGTGGACTGAATTGTATGGACATTGTATGAATATACGTGCAAAGTGTAGCTTGCAGCCATAGCACCTATAATAGCAGACCTTAAGAGAATGGAGGCTCTCTTTTACTTCCTTTATCTCACTTCCTCCATTTCCCTTGTTTCTGTTTTCTGTGAGCTGAGCCAAATGTAATTTTCTCTGAAATGAAAAGTATGGAATGGACATATGGGTAATAATCATACCAACTGAGTCCAATGTAATTGCACTGTGGTCCATACTGAATCAAAATTGGAGAAGAACTTCCATTGTGGAGCAAGCCTGAATAACAATATTAACAATAACAGCCTGACAGTCTAAGAAAATGAATTCAGTGAATGCTGTCCTAACATAGCTGGGTGCTTGCTTGTGCATTTTTTTCTATTGTTTAAAGGAAGGGTTTTCATGTTTGCTGATCATCAATACCTAGTAATGACACACAATGCTCATGTGCATGGGACTCCTGTCACAAAATGGTCCCAGTTTATTAGTTGCTTGGTGTGCAGTGCACCTAGATAGTCCAGTGCAGTCTTGTTTCAGAAGCATGACTCCGGCACTCTCCGGGGCCTGCCCAGGGAGGTGGTGCTGTAGCGGGTCCGTTGTAGCGTAGCATAGGATGGCCTGTCCATGACCAAGGCCTGGTGGGGCAGCGCTGATGTCCCAAAAGGGCCATTCCTCTGAAGCGATGCTGTCCTCCGCAGGCTGCTGTCCAGCTTCGGCTGAAGGCTTGTAGAGCTGTGAGCTCGCTTTATGTCTGTGTTGATGGTGGCAGAGGTGGCAGTGCTACTTTGACACTTCCTGCCACTGGGCATCGCCCCTGCTTTGCCATGCTGCACACAGTGCCCTCGGGGGGGCAGAGCTGAGCCGTTGGCTCGTTTGTTCTCCAGGACTACACCCGTCAGGGAGCCGTTGGAGACTAGGGGCCTGACAGATGAGCCCCCGTTAGGGAGCTTCTCCTCATGCTCTCTGGGCCTGTGCGGTCCTTGGTCTTTCTTCTTCTGAAGGAGGGCCACAGAGCTTTTCACCTGGGCCCCTGCCTCCTCACTCCTCACCCCAGTCTGGAGCTCTGCTGCTTGGGCTGGAGCCTCGGCCGGCGACCCGGTCCTGCTGAACGCATGCGGGCCCTGCTGGACCTTGGCCCGCCTAAGAGTCGAGTCCCTGTTGGACGGAGCCATGCCGGCTGTGGTGGTGGGAAGATTAGGGTGGGCCTGGCTGAGTTGCGGCCCAGCCGAGGAGGCTCGGGATGGAGGTTGAAGGTCCTGGGCTCCCCTTGTTCCGACCCTTCTGGAGCTCCTCCGTCCCAGAGAGCCATCTTCCCTGCTTACCACGCAGACTTGCTCTGGGCTGCTGGCCGGCCTCCGGCACTGGCCCTCCGGGACTCGCGGAGATTCTGCTCCCCTGGACGGACTGCTCCTGCTCGGGGAACCGCTCGACTCTGGCTTTCGACGGAGCGTCTGGGCTTTGCCCATGGGTGGGCTGGCTACAAGCGGAATAATGGGCTCTTTGGTGCAGCGGGGTCGTCTTCCAGACTCCAGGTACTCCACCAGCTCTCCGGGCACGGCTCCGGGGGCAACGGGCTTCTGGCGGTCCTTGGAGCCGAAAGACCAGCGCAGGGGCAACATGCGACCCAGGCCATCTCTGCTGGGCCTGGTGGGGGAACGCATGCTCACGCTCCGGCCTTGAGTCCCACGTGTGAGTGGTCTGCTCTCAAAGCCTTCTAGGGGAGATGAAGGGAGATGAATGAGAACATGAAGATGGATCTCTCGGGCTGTTCCATATTTTTTTGTCTTTTAATGTCCACATTCATGTCATGTTCATGTCAAATTGACCTAGCTAAAATAACCTTACCCATATCATAAAGTTGTACACAGTACCTTTATTCAGTTTCAGATTTAGTTTATGATATTAATTGTGTGTCCTATTCAACAAAAAGTTTTATTGGTAAATCTATTGTGTTGGCATTCCAACCAGAGAGAGATGGTGAAACTCACCCATGTCTGTGTTTGCCAACCTCTCCTGAAAGACTGGCGAATCAGGAGCAGGGGGGCTGTCCCCTGCCAGTCGAATTAGCCAGTGGTCTGAAGAGCTGGAGTTGCTAGAGCCTAGAAAGGGATGAATGAAAGCATGATGGTGACATGAGGACAAGAGCAGGAACAAGGTGCAGATAGAAAGAGGAAAAAAGCAAGTTAGAGAAAGAGAATAGCAGGATCATTGGGGGAGGAATAAAACACATCAATCAGAATTCTCCGTCAGCTGAAGCACCAAACACAAAGCAGCTGCTGCACCATCTGTGATGGAAGATGGAAACATCCTCTCTCTGACAGATGAATTACAAAAGGAGTTAAGTTGAATGGTGTTTATTAAACATATTTACCCAAAGCAATGCAGCCTTGCAAAGTGGCTTCAGGATTTGAAAGAAAGACCACAACACTGATTGAGCGCCACCATTGTCTTGAGCTCCTTGCGTTACCTAGACAATTTGTGCTGCACTGATGGTTTACGATGCAGCCTGCACCAGAATACCTCTGGCTGGCAGTAGTAAAATTCGTCCTTACAAAAGCCCATTATGTAGCCGTAAACAAAACATCTTTAAACATAGACTGTGTGATCATTTCTGTGTTCGGTAGCAGTTGCCAACTCTCAGGCATCCAACTTCAATCTCAGCTCATGCAAGATTTTAAAGCAAATAATCTTGCTTTAACCAGAATATTATTCCGAATGTGCATGTAAAGGTATCACTGCTATCAAAACACTATAATTTCCAGCTTGTTAACAGTGGAAAAATCTACACTGCATTGATTACTTTAAATGTATTTTTGACAGCCTGCTGAGCTGTGATTTTTCTCCTTAGATAATCTAAAGGCCTAAGCACAATGCCCTTGCAAACATTTCACTTATGTATGGCATGGGGTAGGCTACATCGCGGGATGATTTACAATAAATAATGATAAAGAAATCCGATGTGCATAACTGACACTGCTGGATACATGGTGCCAAAAGGCATGGAAAAGGCTACAAAAAAAGAAGAATTTACAAAAAAGAAATGCGCATAACTGGACACCTCGCTCAATGCATCGTGCTCAACAGGCTCAAAGCTCTTTGTGAATGAGCCTTCAGATTAGGATGAAGAAAAATACAAGAAGCCAAGACGGGTGGAATCCAATGACATTATCATTTATGTCAGTTATTAGTTATGCCAAAGGACTTAGGCCATATGGAAGGGAGAGCCATGACATAACTTTGAACGTCCCACTTGTTAAAGGATAGAGTAGGCTTAAGGCTAGAGTAATGAAAAGCTAAAGTGTTGTGGACTAAAAACTGCAAATTTGACGGTTTTGTGCAATGTTACCTCGATTGTCATTATTTTTGCTGACAAGTGTAGTGACAAGCCAAGGAGCCAATGAGAGTGATCCCCATTACCAACGCCTGCCGGCTC
Organism: Tenualosa ilisha; assembly: GCA_015244755.2. Lineage (NCBI taxonomy): Eukaryota > Metazoa > Chordata > Actinopteri > Clupeiformes > Clupeidae > Tenualosa > Tenualosa ilisha. The sequence goes on along the minus strand of PYXC01002370.1, from coordinate 2,010,294 downwards.
ATTCGCAGCTGATTCACCACGTTGAATCAGTTGCAAACAAGCTAGCAGACTTCTTCCAAAACCGGCAGTGGAAACCTCTCAAACTTGACACTAACAGACACTCATCAACAGGCCCAACACTATCAACGCCCAAAAGGCTATATTAGGGTGAGCATGCGAGATTGTGCTGACCTCGGAGTGAACTCCTGGCTGACCAGTGAGGAATGGTGTTGCGGCGCTGGTAGAAGAGGATGTAGGCCCCCCGTGTGCACACCTCCTCATCTGGCACCGTCTCCACACTGCTGTCGTCATAGCTGTACCACTGGCCATCCACTGAGTTCCTGCAGTAAGCTGGGTTCACAAGGATGTCCACACACACACATGTGCGCACAAACACACACACACAAACACAGTGAGATGTATGCTTGAATGGTGGTTCTGACCTTTAAATGATGACATCTTCAGCAACATCTTGCAACCCCCCCACTGCATTCTGCCTACTTTAGTGTCATTCCCCACATTTAGCCCCTAACCCATTACGTACCCCTTTACCTATTCTCCACACCAAATCATTACCTTCATACCTGCCCATCTTTACCCACAACCCTCCTGTATCCCCTGCCCAACTTCCCCCTACTGCACTATACGCACTTTATCGCACCCCCTCCCCATCCCTGCCCTTCACTAGACAGGTACGCCCCCCTCCCCCTGTCTAACCCCAGCAGCATGCAGCATTCTATGCATCTTACTTCCAGCCTTGCCCCCCTCCCCACCACAATTTCACCACATTTCTTACACCCAGTAGCTATACCTATGCGACAATAAAATGTCAATGTATCCTTGTAGAAATTGATATTGATCCATATCATATTGATATTGATCCATAAATCCATTTCATGGGACATTAGGTGAAATACATTCCTCATATTTACACATTCTGTACACTTACATGAAAAACATATTATACCATACATTTTTTTAATATGATTTGAAAATAATAGATGGACTCTTAGCAAACCTGTGTAGTGTCCCCCATGCATGCCTCCGTGGTGGTTGCACACGGCATAGAGGTCATAGAGGAAGTCCTGTGGCTGCTGCTGCTGGTGCTGCTGTTGCTGCAGCTGCTGGGGGGGTCGCTGGTTCTGCTGGTGGTGTGGGGCTGCCGCTCCCTGCTGCCTCTTCACCACATGAGGGGCCATGTTCAAGCCGGCCAGGGGGAAGCGCACCTGCGTGGACAGCTTGTTGCGGCGGTCGGCCACCTGCCGGAAGCGCTTGAGGTGCAGGATGAGAATGTCAGGGAGCGTCCATAGGCTCATCTGGACCATGCCCTGCTGCAGCTGCTGGCAATGCGGGCATTTCCATGCATCATCAGGTGCTAGCTGCCAACACACACACACACACACACACACAATCAATCGATCAATCAATCATTCAAGAGCAATCAATTTCTAATCAATGTCTTAATCATCAACAAAAAACAAGGCATATGGAGCCACACTATGCAACACTTTATTATTTATTTTTTATTATTTATAAATAATTATTTATTATTATTAACAATTATTTACCAGTGGTAGGCACCTCCTGACAATTTTTGGCGAGTGTTGTTGATTACACACATGAGACGCAAATGAAAGTGTCTCATAAGTTTTAGTCATCTCTATCTGGACCCTGCAGAGTAGCCAGCCATGCTATGGGTTTACCATACTGTGTAGTGAGGGCAATTTGAAGAACGTGTTAAAAAGCAGAAGACAAGACTCTACATAATGATCAAAGCTTCACTACTGTGTCTGTCAAGATGGAGATGCAGTCTAAAGGGTCACGAGAGTCCTGCAGTAGAGTCTTTATTTTGTAAAAGGGGGCATATGCTCAATCTCATCCCCTGTTGCCTAGAGACCAGTAACCCATGATAACCCTATGTTAGATGGAGGACTAAAAGACACTGATATTATTGAATAATACTGAATGGAAGTCACAGCAGGGCTTTAGAAACTCACGACACATGCTCCACAAAGCATTGACAACAGACAGAAAGCACAAAGGCACCCCTCAGCATGTGCACATAGCAGGTTGCGGTCCTCCTGTAGAAATACGACAGTAAATGAACCACCTGTAACATCACCTACACAAAGCTTCCACCCACACCACAGTACACCACTAACGACCAACACCTTTACACTACCCCTCACTAATGGGCAAGCAGCAAAGGTCAGAGGACAGACCCAGCAGGCAATGCATCTCACATTCCTCCTCCTCTTTCTCTCTCATGCTTATCTTTCTGCCTGTGCCCAGACACAAAGGTATTCGTTAAGATGAGTCATGAGCATTCCAAAGTGAAAAAGTTTATAATTGGTGATGATTTATCAGAGTGAAAAACCTCTCATGCCCAGAATGCACATGAATGTTTTACAGTTTCCTAAACAACAGACACATATATACGAACAATTCAACACAAAAGTCAACCTTACCATGGAAAAAACAATTGTGCACACATAACCAAAACTTATGTTAAAATGTTGAGGTCTATATTTTATTATATGATACACCTTCTGATGGATATGTATTTGTAGATGACCAGGATGGCTGGCAAGATTATACAGGACTCCTCACACATCCTGTTCTCTGCCTTGTCTCTGCCCTCTGAAAGACTGAAAAGCTGCAGGACATAGAGGAGGTGGGAAAGCTTTGTGCCTATGGCTGTCCAACTCCTCAATTCTAAACCTCCCCTAACCACCTGTCTGCCTGCGTTCCCATGACTTTTTTTTCTTTTTTTCTTCCAACCCTGTCTAATTTATCCGTTTCACTTTATCATACCCATGTCCAAGAGGCTCTCTCCACTTGACTGCTGTGAGAGGATGTGCAACTAGCACAGGAGCACTTTATAATAACAAATTCGTTTCGTTATTTTATTGCATTCATTACTTAGTTTTACCTATTTATCACCACTCTCTTGAATTTTTTCCTGCAGTGCAATTGCTGCAAATGCCAATAGTGTTGCTCCATGGTTACTGTCATTTTTATGACAGTGAAGGGCTAACTAGACAGGTCTGCTTGAGATCCTGCACCTGTTGGTACCACTGCTAACTCCTGCTAATGCAATGCTATTCAAATTAACACAATACTTATAGAAGAACTATTACATTTTGTGAGCTCCTTTTCAAAAGACAGCCTTAACGCTACATGACCATCCAGGCATCAAACCTACTATTTCCATTGTTACAGGTTAAAATTCACCATTCATACTTGTTGTGTATAAACAAAGCCTGGTTCAGACACGTCACATCCATAATGCTAATATGTCACATCTGTGAGCCAGTTTTCCCAAAATAGCCCCAATCAAAAACAACAGTTTTTTCTGTGTTCACTCAGGTGGTGCTTGGTATAAAGCTAATGACTTCGATGTTTCTTTGTAAACTTGTTTTGGCTGCAGGATTACCAGTACACAAACTTTTTTATTTATGAAACTGACTCTCATGAGCCCTGTAGGAATCTATAAGCGTGAGCCAGGGAAAAGTGCAGATCTGCATCAAAGGGTAATCCTTTGCTCAAACTTTTATCAATTAAGAGTGTGTATATTTTTATTTCACAAAGCAAAAAGCGAATAGTCTGCAGCCTTGTAGCTACAGGTCCTAATTTATATGTTTAGACTGCCTCAACTCTGCATGCCAGAATTACTGAATCCCCAGGAGTAGCACAGTACACAAGTCTAGCCTGCCTTGACTGAACAACTGTTAAATAATGAATCAAACCCTAATCAATGAAGAAAACTACAGCCAATAAGGCACAGCCGTTAAGGCAGCCTTGTTCTTATTCTGTTGCTCTTTGAGCTTTGGGAAGCGACAGCTCATTAGATTATTACATGAAGGTTGTGAAGTCAACGTTAATCTTCTGATGGCAGAGCCCGTCTGACATCTCTGCTCATTTTCATTTCACTGGGTTATTAGATTGGTGCTAAAGTATCCTGCACTGTTTCCCTTGCCAACCAAGATGCCTAGACAATCAGAATCCAGATAGGATGATGATGTGACAATCAAAAGCGCCAGTGGTAAGTCATGCCTGCAAACATCATAGGTAGAACTGCAGTGGGCAAAAATGCATACAGTATGTATACAGCAATGTATGTGGCAAAGGTAAATATACTGTTTCCTTAATGCTGATGCAATTGATCAGTTTGCAAGTGAGAAGTTACACAGATCACTAGCTTTGCTGGTCTTTCATCCTGTACACCTTACTGTTGCTTTTTCAAATGTCAAATCATTTGGCAATTTGACTCAGGAGGTAGGAATTCCTTGACTGTAGATTTTGCATAACAGTTTTGTCACTGTTTGCACATACTGTCATAACCAAATAATTAAAGTTGCAAGCTGCAAAATTCTCTCAACCACTTTAAATTAGACACTGAAAATAGTTTTCCAACAGGCCTGACAGCTTCCATACAGGTTGGCTACTCTTTGTTTGCTTATGTTAATCAAAAGGCATTCTAGACAGTGTTGTTTATGTTAATACCTAATGAAGTTAGCTCTAAATTCAGTTCAGACAAATAAAAAAAAAAATTTGTGGTTCTCCGTTTCATGTTTTAAACTAGTTCATGTTCAGTGCATTTAAAGGGGACATAGAATGGATAAATACTTATCTACATATTCATATTTGATTTGCTGGAAGCTGTTGCTGCATAGACACCATCAATATCAACCAGGTGATGTCACTTTGCATTGAGACATAAACGCAATGGCAACCTACAAGCTCTGCAAATGAAGGGATTTTCTTAAAGTTTCAATAAAAAAAGCATTTTGAGTGTTTTAAATCCTGTTAAATATAGCTGGTGCCAACATCAGTCTTATAAGGCTAACATGTATTACCGGTCAGGGATCCTTTTAATGAGAGACAAGTTTGAGGCTTGGCTCTGGCTCTCTGAGGGGCTGTGGCAGAGCTTGGGGAGAGGGGGTGAGGGTTGAGGGGTGAGGGGCCTGGGCTGTGGGTTTTACCTGCTCCTCCTTGGTGTAGAGCTGGAAACACTCGTCCAGGGTGCAGCTGTACTGCTGTACGTGCTGCTGCTGTTGCAAGCGCACACTCTCCGCATCCTTCACTACCTCCTCCTGGATATTCCCAAAGAGGCTACAGGCAGACACAGAGAGACAGTACATGGACACGATTTCTAAATCTTCGCTATTATCACCTTAAAACATGGTATGATATGTATGAGTCAACAGAAAGCCAGACTATAAAACCAAAGGCAACATTTTGCTTGTTGAAGTCATGCACATCCCTATGTCTGTTTGACTTTGAAGTTGTTACGGCACAAATATTTTATTTTCTTTAAGCGTAGAGAGAAGAATTAGCCAAATGTCCAGCAGTATCTCTCTGTTTGATGAGATTATCATGTACTAAGTTATGTCCAATCACTAAAATTTTCATTTTGTTTGTGGTTGATTCATATCAACAATGACGCAGCCATGTTGTTACAACAATAGTGTAACTCCAAGATGAGCTTCAGGTTTGGTAAATAAGATGTGCAAGGAGAAGCTATAGCAGATGGTTTCTATGAACTGGCAAATGCAATGTTAACAGCATCAAGTACATTTGGCCCTGAGGGGTGTTACTAATGAATACAGGGATGTTTGACTCACCAGTCTTTGATGTGATGCTCCCATTCTACAACCAACTTTACATGGCGCGGTCCGCCAGAGCCACACAGCTTCAGTGCTCTGTATACACCCACATATGGGCATTGGCACATGAATACACACACACACACACAAACACATGCACACACACACACACACACACACACACACACACACACACACACACTTGACTTATTTATTGGCAGCCTTCTGCTCTACTTTGCAACACAGTAGAAAACGGTCACATTTGATAGATTGATTTTTTTTTTCAAGTGTGCCTTGCAGATCATACAATAACTGGACCAAATCAACACACTTGTTACACTGAGAAAGAGCTTGAGGAAGGTAATACCAAACCTTAGCCACAAGGTGTCAGTCTGTGCAAATATATAGTTTGCTATCAATTGATATTTCATAAAGACTGACCGCACATGGTTGTTGTTGCTGAATCATTTTCATCAAACTCAAAACTTGAGCACTCAAAACTTTCATCAAATTGAATGGGCCAGTATCTTTCATCCTAATTTTCCTTGGCCCTTTCATGAAGTGTTACCTGACAGTTTGCTATTTGGTTGTAACAAATTCTCCTTATTTTTCCTACAAACACCACTTAGTCTCTGTTGCAATCTAACTTCAACTTTCTGAGATGCCTGTAGCCCTAAGAGTGTTCTACAACAGAGTATTGACGTCAAAAGGCCCTATGACAACCTTTGTGCCATGTGCACTAATTTGAAAAAATAGATTTTTCAGTAAGGACTAGCATGTCCTTCTGGCTTGGTTATTTAAGGTTACAGGTTAAGTCTGGTCTGTAAACCCATAGATTTGACTTATCCAACATTTGTCTGGATGGGCTTAAGGCTATGTGATGGCTGTGTAGAAACCTCACCAATTGTTTCCAACTAAGAGACTGCTCCTTGAATCCCAAAGCTCAGGGATGCACCTCAAAAGCAGGAGTCTAAGAGCCATTCATTGAAGGGAAGTGAATGGCTTTTTTGTTTGTGTGTGTGTGTGTGTGTGTATTTCCGTGTGTGCACTTTGTGTGTGAGTGTGTGTACATTGTGCAGGAAGGAGACGGGGCTGTGTGTGTGCGTGCGCGCGCATGTGTTGTAGGATGGAGGGAGAAGGTGATGGTGGTGGTGGTGGTGTGGGGGTGTGTGTGTGTGGGGGGGTGGGGGGTGGGGGGGGTGTTAAGCACTGAGTTCCAGAGCTTCACTATAGTACAGAATGCCAATTAGCTGTTTTGAAAGCTGCAGACACCCAATTACCTTCCTATTAACAGATCTCAACCTGCACGCTTGGCAAAGGATCAGGTGGGTTCAGCTCTGCTCCATATTAAAACCCATTCATTCACACATACACCTTCAAAGATAAAAGTATAAAATGCCAACAGAAGGAGGACAAAACTTAATTGGGACTTGCTTTAGACAAGAGGGCTTTAGAGAGGGCTTCTGTGCTCAGGGTAAGGGTTACGATGAGCTTTGCTCAGCTGTGCTCCTGCTTTATAGTCTCTATGATGGCTGCATTCAGAAGCCTGGCTTCCTCTGTTTCTGTAGTACAATCTATCCAAATAGCTGCGAAATATAGTTTTAATTACATTTTTTTTAAATTGTTTTTTCTTGTTTAGAGTATTTATTAAAAAAATAGGATATAACTTTCACAGAATTCTGTGCAACTGGTGAATAATTCACATGGTAAAATAATGCTGTTCATGCCAGTACATAATATGAGCTTGTTTCTTTGAGAGGAGCATCTGCATGTGGCTCAATGCAAGGTCATGACATCTAGTCGCTCTTCGACTACAAATGGCAGAGGTGTCTGACCTCTCAATAGTGAAGTGTACATAAGGGTTAAGATTTTTGTGTGTGTGTGTATCTGTGTATGTGTGCAGGACTGTACCGATCCACAGCAGGATGACAGAGAGGCCGTCCATCCTGAGGGCAAAGGTAGCTGTAAGAAGCTGATCCTCCCACGACACGGATCCTGAACAGCACCCTGGAACTCTGCTGGCCACAAAACACACAACACACATTTACTTTGGCCCACAATGAGCACACACACACACACACACACACATACAGCATATTCAGTTGTTTAGGGTGAACCATATAGTATTGTGACACTGGTCACAAGGAGCTAGTAAGGATTTGGATTTGGACAGGGCTGCAGAGGAGGTTTAATATTCAGTATCTGCTGCTCTTCTCCCCTAAGCCTGCATGTGCTTGCCATAGCTCTCCTCGTGATCACCAGAAGTTTACTGCCTTACTGTGACTGAACATTAGCCCTCACAATACTCCACAGGGTCCACCAAAATGAACACTGGCTACATATCTTACCTAGCTTTTCTTACAGCTGAACAGGATAATTACTAGACCTTTCATCACTGCTGAACCCTGTCAAACCCATTACTTTCAGGTGTGTTAGTACAGCTCAAAGTACCAGTATTTTACTGAAGTTGGCCTCATGCTAAATGTCAGAACACAGAACATGATTAGAGGAAACCTGAGACATGGAGGGAGGGATGGAGAATAAGAGTAAGTGCTCTGAGAGAGACAAACAAACAAACAAACAAATAAACAGCACTGATTTCCTCTGCCTTTGCTTCCTCCGTTCCAGTCCCTCTGTTTGCCTGACAGATAAAAAAAACACGCAAGCGAGAAACCAAGAGCTGCGATTAGTGTGGCGATCGGGGCTGCGATGGAAGCCTGAGAGCTTCCAGAGCCTGACGGGCAGAGAGGAGTTGCCGGGGGAGGGGGCTCCAGCTCTATAGCACTGGTTCTGCCTCTGCCACTGGCTTAAGGGACCCCGTCATGAGGGACGGATTGCAGCGATGCACCAGATATTGCCTCAGACAGCACAGTCGCTCCTTTAATGATGGCACGCTCAGCAAACGTCTGTGCATGCTGTTTACATAAACACACACACCCACACACAATGAGGCTGATAATAACACCATGTAAGAACAAATAGTTGTGAGAACATATGACTGAAACACCTTTATAGTGATGACATTTTAACAGAATTAAAAATCTACTTTTAATAAAATTAAAATGTGACACATCAGTGATGGTTGTATTACTAAAAATGACCACATAGAGGCACCAACTGACCACAAGATGTTATACTGACAACAGATGATCTACAAATCTGTTGGTTACTACATGATGGAAATGGTGGGGGTGGGGGGGACTAAGAGAAAGCTAAAAATGGCATGCACACATGACTTTCTGTGCAAAATGATGGGAATGAACGAGAGAAGAAGAACAAGGAGGAGCGAAAGTGTGACCGAAAGCAATAAGCAAGAAAAAATTATTGAGAGAAAAGACAATGTCATTGAGTGACTGAAGACAACCCAGTAGACAAAGAGAGAGTGAGAGAGAAAATGAGAAAGAGAGAAAGAGAGACAGAGTGAGCAGGGGTAGAGTGAGAAAGAGAGAGAGGGAGGGATGGAGAGAGATCTCTGCTATAGTGCTATGCCTGAGCTGTGCAGGTGGAAACTAACTGGACTTTATTCCAGAGACTCGTTTCACACGATCACATGTTCTCTAACAGATGGACTGGATTTGGCTGAGCATTCAGGTGAGATTTCTTGGGATACCAGGCTTTCCCCAATTCAGTAAACAAAACAAATGAAAGCAAGGCTTACATCCCACGTGAGTGATATGGCTGATTTAGAGAGCTGACAAGAGAAATGAGGAAATTCACACACAAATTTCTCTGGGGCATCTGCAAAGGGGCTAGTTATAAAAAAAATGAATGGTTATGGACTAAAACCAAATGACAAACACAAATCACGACTTAAAGTTAAACTTTCAAATCTCTTAAAGATAAAAAGCATGGTCTACCTACCTCTTATTATCAATGTCAAACATTATTTCCAGGTGTAATGAAGATGTTTCTGTTTAAAATAATGCTAATTAGCCATCCGGAATATTCCAGTTAGCTTGATCACATGAACAGGTTCTGCAAGGCTCCCAGGTCCTGGAGGTATAGACCTATCAATAGATGTATATCCTATCTAATAGATATGCCCAAATATGGATTTCACACTCAGACTGGACAGAATCCTCATCCCTGACCTTAACAGCATGTTAAGCCAAAACTGTGTACACAAACACACGTCACAGAAAGCCTGTCCTCTGTTCCTAGACAGTTGGGCAGTGAACTGGTAAGGACCAAAGCCACCTGTGCCATTCCATCCACAGCACTCAGGTCCATTAAACACCATTCTAGGAGCAGGGCAGGCAAGCATGGGCGAAGAGCCTGGCCATTTTCTGGTATAAATAGAATTCTATTAGGGGCCACTGTTTGTCACACAGCAGTACCTAGCACTCTCCTTGCCTCTAAACATAAAAAGAAAATGTGTGTGTGTGTGTGTGTGTGTGTGTGTTTGTGGTTGGGACAGAGGAAAAAGATCCAGCATGCAGTCCAATCCACTTTCACAAGTGGTACAATGAACTCAGTGATCTTTATGTGCCTCTAAAAAAGACTTTTATTATCAAATGACACATCTCATATTGCCATTTCATTGCCATGCATTTTTGTCTTCTGACATATGTCTCAATTATCCGATGGCTGCACATGCATATGAAGTGAGGAATCGTTTTACACACATGCACACACACAACCACGCTCCCACACACGCGTGCACCCACATATATGCATGAACACACACACACACACAGACACGTCTATCCCCACACCTCAGTGGGCTGTGAATGGGAACATATGGAGGCGACACCCAGTCACCAATCATATCCCCAGTGCCATGTTGTTATACTGACTTCCCCTGGCTGTTGTCATGATTCAGCTCTCATGAGAGCTTCATAGAGAGCTCATGATCATCTCTGAGATGTTCCCCATCTCCACACTGAATATGAAGGAAGAACGAACTGAAAAAATGGCCATCAGGCAAACTATATGAATGCTCTTGACGTGCAGATGTCTCTGTGGTCTGAGAGAACAAAATATCAAAAAGAGATTTCTAAGATGCGTCCTTGCTGGTCCTCTTTGTGAAGGCTGTTGTGCAGCACACAGTGCCGTTTAATTACATGGGACATCTGGGAGACTAGATGAGAGACAAAAAGAAAGGCAGCCTGATGGGCAACCTTGATGTCCTAATGTCTTCTTCTCAATGTAGAGAGACATGGTCTGTGTCAAGAAGACTACTTTGCACACACACGCTCACACACACACATGTGTGCACACACACACACACACAAACACACACACAGAGCACATATACCTGCATGCACAGACAAATACACACACACACACACACGCACACACACACACACACCTCACTCACTTCTCTTACCCATCTCTTACTCTGCACAAATAAAGCCCTTTGCCCGGGGAAGCACTGCCCCTAAATGAAGTGTTCTCAGTAGGACAGGCCAGTGGCTGTGTCACTGCGACAGATGAGATGTGCTAATTGGAACATGACTTTATGCTGTGATTCACTGCTGTTTGTCAGCAATCATCAGGGAGCACATGGAGCACATGGAGCCAGCACTGAGGTAAATAATTGATTTGATGGAGATACACAGCTGGGAGCATTTAAATCTCCCTCTATTTCTCTCTCTCTCTCTCTCTATGTGTTCCTGAATATGCATGCCGAATGTGTATAACTCTGTGTGCATGTGTGTGTGTGTGTTTGTGTGTTTGTGTTAACTGACACAGTGCCCTGAACCCTCTCAGCCATGCAAGTGTGGCCACATCTGCTAAACACCTCCTAAATACATATACCCAAACCCACTCCCACCCACCCACTTAAACCAACACACACTCACACAAACACACACACACAGGACAACAGGACAAATGGAACTTGCCAGGCCACAATCAGCCACCATCAGCCCAAGTTAAGGTAAGTACCTGAGCTTGGGCCCCGTTGATCATTAGATAGTAGAGCTTGCTGAGGATGCTCTGCTGCAGTTGGTCCCAAGACACCGACCTGTCCTCTCGCATCAGGAACGGAGGGCCAAACCTGGGGGCCAAGAGGCAGGAGACAGGCCAACAAAAAAAAATGAGAAGAGAGCACTGACCTAATGACAAAAAATTATTCACAATCTGTCGGCATGACAGTACATGGTGTCTGCACGACTTTTCTGATGTAAGTGGGTCCCTGCTCGTGGAAGTGGATGATGGCACATGTGAGTCAGCACTCATATGCTGGTGGGAATGATGGCACACTCTGACACCAATCTTGATGCCAGTGTCCTTTTAAATGTCACGCTGCCAATCAGAAATGCGACGGGGGCCTATTTTTTAAATTTGCTCTGAGTTTGAGCCTTAGTCGGGACAAAGCGGTAATGGTGGATTCACATGTGCTGCTTGGCCTCAAGGAACCAACCCCAGCCATAACATTATTATGGCAACCATGATATCAAATGGACCGGGATTAGCAAAGGCATTACGCTGTGGCACAATCATTATTATCATTAGATTCCATGCGACTATGCTTCCTGCTGTGGCATGCCCATTTCCAGGCTTCAAGCATCATTCCTCACTACATGTGCAGCACAGCCGTTAGACTATCCACAGGAAGCAAAGAGGGGACAAACGTAACACAATTACCAAATGGACATTTAATTACGAATGGAAACATAGCAGACAAAACAGCTAAAGCCGTGCTTTGATTTTCCATGCGAGGAGCCTATATTCCTGTGTAGTCATAGTGGAGCTCACTTTCTCCTGGTAGTGATTTGTGGACTTGGGTCTTTGGGGTGATATGGAAATATCTGCCTGACTATATCTCTTACATACTAGTGCTTTCCTTGCTTTTCTTCCTTTAGGTAATCCTCCAGTCTTGTTTCTTCCTCCCGTGGGTTTGTTTGTTCCGTTGCGTCTGGTTGGAGGATAGCTAAAGGTCAACACCATCCAGGTGGTCATCACACAGTGAGCTTCCATGTTGCTAGCTGAACTATACTTCCTCTACATGCCCTTGTGGAGCACCACCTGACGTTTCAGAACTTTTGAGTTGTGGGGACAACAAATGACTCATCCTTTGTTTTCTTTTATTAAAGACGGAAAATCCAATGAGACTAAAAGGACTGAACATATCCAGAGCCCCAAACAGATAGTGACTGTGACTGTGCTTTAGTGAGAACAAAGCAAATGTGAAGCAAGAAACACAGAAGAATTTATAAGAGATTATCCAGATATTATACAACAGTCAGGTCCAGTCGAACTATTGAGCAATTTCTGATTGGATGAGACGCATTCTACGCATCACTAGGAGTGAGGATATCCCACAATATACCGTGGGTGGCTCTTGGGTGAGCTAATAATCACTCCGCATTTTCCATTGAGAGAACTTCGAAGCCGTTGATTAACTGTTGCATTGCTTGGGAATGGGAGACGCAAAACCAAGCTTAGAACTATTTTGGGGGGGCGGAGGATGAACAAACATAAGTGGAAACTAATCAGCTTTGTGCCTGCGGCCAAACCACATCCGTGAGGATATCCACTCCCACTCATATTGCTTAATTAAGATATCATCAATAAGGCTACGGATTCAACCACATGCTATACAGTACAATAACAAACTACAGCAGACTTCACATATAATTACGATCAACTGATTTGTTCTGTTGAATTTCACATATTGTGAGATTAACTAATCTAATTTCTAGATTTTAAAGTTAGCGACTTTATAACTGCCATGCATACAGATTACCACATAAATCAAGGAATGCAGAGAATGTTCACATACTTTTATGCTCAGTTACAAATGCATACAGTTTGACCTTGAAAAGTTTAAGAGGTGCCAGCCTGCTATATCATTGAAAAATACTCTTGAGAATGCTTAAAGCAGCAGACCCACAAACTGTCTCTCTAGCAGCTAAACGCTCACACGGAGCCCCACCTCCCTCTGGCCAGCGACCTCGTCTACGTCATCCAAACCCCATTAAAGCCAGTGCCTTGATGTCAGTCAAGGATAGAATATCAAACGTACTTTCCTCGCTACAGGGCCCAAAATCTCCCAGGAGATGCGATGACAAATAACACAAGGTCTAGTTCCAAGCCCCTGATTTCATGCTCATGGAAACTTCCCTGTGTCAGATAAAACGGCTGCAAAGTTGCCGAGGAGATAGAAAGAGATAACGAAAAAAGCAAAGAAGAGAAAAGAGCAGAGAGCAAGAAGGGGAAAGGAGAAACCTGTCATGCATCTTCATGGCAAGTTAACTCATTAAGAGGAGACAAGGTGATAAGATCATCATGCGAAAACTAATAAAGGCGTCAGCTCCTCTCCTTTTCTCTCTCCCTGCACACCTCCACACACACAGACACCCCAACCCCACCCCCATCTTCTGCATCTCATCTCTGCAGCCCATCTGTCTGCCCATGTGGAAAGAAAGGCCAGCATCAAACTAGGCCATTGTCAGATCTGTTTGTCTCTGGGAGGAAGAGAAAGAGGGATGGATGGAGAGAGAGATAGAGAGCGAAGGGAGTGAGATAGTGTGTGTGCTAGTTGTGGTTGTGTGTGTGTGTGTGTGTGGGGGGGGGGGGTAATGATGATATCACTGAAACTGAGATATATACTCCAGCTGACTCACAAGCAATAAGCTGGAGGAATCTAAATTAGTTTTCATATGCATCTGAGGGGGGTGGGAGTGCAATCAAAGCACAAAAATGTTTTTTGTGTGTATTTGTGCAAATGTGCTCTCACTGTGATGCCAAAACACTACATTATGTTCAGTGCTTAGAAACTTGAACCTCTGGCTGAAGACACCTCAAAGGTTTTGGTGTTCCTGGTTCTGAACAGACCAAGGATAGCCTTGGCCAAGGGCAAATGTCAAATTTCCCACCAGAAAAATCTATTTAATTCATTTTCACTTAATAAATGTGCAGACAGCGTTCTCGTTTTTGCAGTGTTGCAGTGTAGCAGTGGCAGTAGCGGCTCGGTCAATCCACCACATCTCTCTCTGTGTTGCAAGGCAGTGATGGGACTGTCACAGAGTCCTGTCTACCGAGAGATGGGAAGGGGCGGCCAATCAATACCTCCCTGTCCCCCATGTCCATCTATATCTCGTTTTTTTTTTCATTGAGCATAACTGAAGTCCAAAGAGGGAAGACTGGGCCACATAGACACAGGTGCCACAAATCCACTCTGAATTCCTCCCCCCTGCTCTGGGTGGTCCATGTTGAACACTTGGAACTTTCATCTCTGTCCACTGAGATGAGCTTTTCACTCATGATTAATTCCCATCAGCAGTCTAGCCAGTCCTGAAATTGTCAGGCCTCACACATGACCCTGTGTGCAGTACTTTTTTTTCCTCAGAAACATATTTCATTTCCCATTCGGTATTAAAAAGCAGAATATTATTGTGCATTTCTGTGTGGAAATGTGCAAAATTAGTTTGATATGTCCATTAACAATGGGAAAAAACATTGAGAGAAAAGACATGGAATTGCCTCTGCTGGCATTCTTCAGTGTGACTACTTATTTAACAAAAATATGTGAGAAATTTCCACTAACTCTGTTTACATGCACCTCAGTATCCTGAATATGAAGCTTATTCCTGTTTTGATTATATTCTGGATATTTACATGGACACAGAGAAACTAGGTTATTAAGTACGTGATAATGAATGACACATATTACATATATGCCATATATTGCATGTTTGAGGTGGTGATAAGGGTTAGGGTTAGGGTCACGGAGGGGCCTTTACACCTCGATAATGTGTTCTAAATGGATGGTTGCTATGAAAGTGGGTTGTTAGTTCGAACTGTTGTCGTCAAGCATCATACCCAAGCATTCTATACCATCTCAGCTTTTGTAGAATCAACTTTTCCCATACTCCTAAATGCAGTGTAACAGAGTTAAAATCCATCTCAGTCACAAGTCAACATGTTGCGCTGCTGCGAACGTTGATCAGTCTTCTAAATTGTAACCCTGTGTTAATGTGACAGTTCATTCAAACTTCACAGTGAGTTGGGTGAACTGATATGCAAGTGTAATATGTCCAGAAAAGAGGAACTACTTCATAGGTGCAATTATCTGAAAATAATTCTAATTCTTGTTCTCATTCATTCTAAATAGCACAATAGGAAATTTGATCAAGCAGTGGTGTAATAATATGTTCTTGCATTGTTCTCACAGAGTATAGTGCGCTACTTGATTTTTTTTGGTTCTAACCAGCAATTCATATCACATGTCATACTCTCTCATGCAATCTTACTTAGCTACTGTCAGATATTGGGACAAGGCCTTTACATGTTTCTTTCGGGGTACTCCACCTAGCATATCTCGATTTCTCAAAACCAGGAGGACTTATTCGGGATACTAAATTCAGAAAAGGTGTTTACATACGCAAACTCAAAACATATTCAGGATACTGAAGTGCATGTCATCAAATTCAGTGAGATTTATTAATCCACATCCTTTACAGTTATGGACCGGACCTCCCCTCACTCTAGTTTTCTAAAGTAATACTAGCAACAGTATGTAGTCAGAGCTGAGGCATATGCCTGCTAACTGGCCTTCTGTTTTCTGAGAGTAATTAGGGCTAATTACTGGATTTAAGACATCTGACATCTTTATTCACGGCAATTCATTTCCTTGCCTCAGGGCTTAGGGGAACACTAATGGAGGATGAAAAGAGACTGTAACATGAGGAACACAAATGCAACATGCAGGATGCAGAAAGCCTTGTTTCAATTCAAATCAATTCCACACACAGAATAAAGGGCATTTGTTTTTCACGATGGGACACATGGCTCTACTGAAAATGCCTGTGTACATCCAGCACCCTCCAATTCTTAATTGAAAGTAAATATCATAATACCCTTGTGACATTGTGAGCTCTTGTGTAGTTACCTGACAGCTTGTTGGCCTGCTCCAGCTGCGTTACAGACCAGGAGTAGCACCTTCCCAGGGATGCCCTGGTTTAGAAACTCTGATGAAAGTGCTCCAGAGGCAGGTAATCTTTGACCTTCAGGCCCAGAGGTGGAGTAGGGAGAGGAGGGGAGACTGTGATGGTACCCTAAACATGGGGAGGATGGAGAGAGAGAGAGAGAAAGAGCAAGAAAGAGAGAGAGAGAGAATTAAGAGGTAAGGAACATTAACAGTCCACTGGTTAAACTCTCCTCTAAAAAGGTAATGATACATTAGACAACTATTTGATCAGTGTTGCTTGGCAACCACTGATTCCATTCAGTAATTTGATGACCATGATAATTTACCTACTAATTTGTCCATGATTAAAGTTCCTTAAAAAAAAAAAAACATCACTGCCAAATGCCAATGGGAACCCAGCCTAACCCATTACCTAATAACATTTCTCCAAAAGTTGCACTGTGTGTCATCAGAAGAAGAATATATGCAGACACAGACACAATGCAACGCAACGTAACTTTTTTCTTTCAGATTCAGATAATTCCTCCACCCATATTGGGCAGAGACTTACTCCAGTTTTAGAGAATGGACATGAGAAAACACCCATATGCAGAGTAATGAGTGAGTAGATGGGGGATAAGGGGGGGGGGGGGTTGGTTTCATCCTAAAGGTCAGTGCAGAAGCTTGTGGCTTGGCAGCAGATGGGAACAAGCCCAACAAGTGAGCGACTGGTTCACCCGGCCAGCCTGCAGACTCGCGCAGTAGGACGTCTTGTTTGACTAGACTCGCACTGAGAGACTGACTGCTGGGGTGCCAGCCCCTCTCTCTCTTTCCTTCTCTCTCACTTTCTCTTCCCTCTGGTCTGTCGTGACTAGACCAAATATCGCAGCTCAACTCGGCCCCAGCCGTCTCTGACGTCACCCTGCTGCCAGCTCGTGTCAGACAGACTGGGAGGATTTACACAGAGGGTGGGCAGCAAGAGTGCGGAAGAGTGGGGGTGGGGGGGTTTGGGGGTGACATGAAACGTGACATTGTAGCACCTCATTCCCTATGGGTGGGCATGGTGACAAATCATCCCCCCAAGGGATGCTGAACGGGTAGGCAGATGGTGGGCAAGAGATGGGCATGTATCGATCCCCCTGGGGCAGAGCTACTCCGCTGCCGGGCGAACTCTCTCTCCGCTTCATTACACTCTGACGCATGTGTCCCTAGCATCATTTATCACCACCAGCAGCCCTATGTCAACACTCCTCCGCTAACTTTCCACTGCCCAGCCACTGGGTGCTGCAGCGTCTACACTAATGCCAAGAACTAAATGGGAAGGCTAGAGACTGACTTCAGACAGCAATTTAGACAGGCTTCGACTTTTTGCACTCTGAAGGTTGGCAAACAGCACACACGTGGAGCGGGATTGCTTTTATTTGCTGTTACATAGGCATTACAACACATACAGAAGTTTAATTGAGCGATTGATGGTACAGAGACTATTAGCATACATGCACTAAATGCACTATGCATGCCTCATCAGTGTGCAGAGCTGTCGCTCAAACACTTCGAAAAAGGAACCTCGCTTTTAAAATGAGTCCTTTTAGACACATTCATCATTTTGAAGGTAAAAACACATAATAATGAGCTGTAAAAAAGATTCATAAAACAGCGGTAAAAGATTGTAAAGGTCACCTCATGGCTTGTAGGGCTATGATTGATGCTGTGGCAGAGAGGAGGAGGGCAGTTAAATCAAAAGAGGGGTTTTATGGGCAAACACCAGGGCTGCAGGGTTTCCAGGTTTCCCTTGCCAAATGTCCTTCATGTCTCTTTAAATTACAACCTGTTTCCTGATACAAAGCTGAGATCCAATCTTCAAAATGGGGCAGGAAAAAACAGCATCACGATGACCCCATGCAGCCAATCTGTGTTATGTACATTCAAGAGAAAACCCATGCATGCATGCATGCATACTTAAGTGTACACCTGCATATAGACACATTCATGTTGGAGACACGTGCACATATACCATCATTAATGTGCTCTCTCTTTCACACACACACACACACACACACACACACACACACACACACACCACACACACACACACACACACACACACTCACACACAAAAACACCTATTTCACTCTATTTTGTTATCTATTGACCCTTATCGCTTTTGATAAATCACATCTATTTCCATGAGTGTTAATGAAAAACCACCAGGTAATGTATGTGATGGTGGGGAAGTAATCATTCTCCTGTATTACAAAGCAACACAACAAAGCACAGACGGATCTATACAAACGTTACATCTGAGGAATTTATGGAACAGACTGGCTTTGAGGCAAAACCTTCAGATTGAACATGGCGAAAACAAGCATCAAGCCATATCCCATACTAAACAAACTCACTATTATCTGTGTTATTGTACTCACGAAAATCTACAAAACACTATAATGCAGATAAAGCCTGGTAATAAAGCCAGAGCTTCATTCTTGTTTCATACAGAGGGTCTGGACATTCGGTAGTGAGATTCGATTGCTTGCTTTCGATTGCTAACCCTAGGTGTTTAAATTTAAAAAGATTGGATCAGTCCCTGACTGATAGCTTGCCTTGACTGATAGCATTCTAGCTCTGCATTCACTACGCCTCCCTCTGTTCGCTGATTGGGCAGGTTAAAATGCCTCCTGAGTCAACAAGCTCAGTGGGATCAAATCCAGACTAGCACTGTAGGGAGATGATAATCAAGCAGCAAGTGCTAGGAAAGCATGGTCAGGCTATATCATATAATATCCAACACTTTTATCTACAAAAACTGTGTTGGAGGAAAGATAACATTCTTCTTCATTTCTGTGGCAATCAGAACCCTAATTCTTTCTTTTATTTTTCATTCATTTGGTTTAGTTTACTTATTTTGTTTTCTTTATTATTATCATTATCGTTATTATTATTATTATGTATTTTATTTAAAAAAAATGATGTAATTTTCCTTTCTATTATTCACTGTTCTTTGCCTTTATCTTTGTAAAGTTCATTGAACAGCCTCTGTGCATTAAATACGCTATATAAATAAACTTGACTTGCTTTGCCTTGTCTGTTTGCTCATATGGCAACATCAAGAGAATCACCCCTTTTATCTTGGCACCAACAGGCCAAACAACAGGCATCTAACACTCCCTCTCCAAATGAGCTGGGATAACCCTGTCTGCCACAAACAATCTATATGTCTAGTACAAACACCTCTGTCTGTGAGAGGCCTGCTGGATAAAAATGAACTACCTCTATCTTCACTATATCTTCTTCATGGCGAGGCTTATTGACACTTCTGCCAATACAACCAGTCAGCTGAATAGTCACCTAGAAAACTGAGAACCATGAGAATCCACTAGAGGCTGACTGTGAAAAGAAGAAGATCTGATGAGGTAGAGGTAGAATAGAAAAGGCCTTCATTTATATATTTTGCATGAGTATCTCCCATGTAGCATCGGCATACTGATACATGCCATCTGGTCTGGTACACACAGTATTAGTCCTACATTACCTATTAACACAAAGATGTAAAGCTGAACAGTTCCTTTATGTTTGAAAGAGACAAAAGATTGACAGCAATCTGTCAAGGAGTCTAGTAATCTGTTCCTTGATTTCTCCCATTAAATCTGACAGTTGTTATCTGGAAGTTATTACTGTCATTTTAAATGCTTCACTATATCTCCCAGAATAAGATAAGCATATTATACAGGGTTCCCACACCTTGGTTAACATCAAATTCAAGGACCTTTGCAGGACTTTCCAGGACCAATTTCCTCAAATACAAGGACCACACGCGGTGGCATTTAGGCGACCTACTGCTACCACTGAATATGTTATTAAACAATTTAACACAATGTAAATTCAATAAAAGACTGTGAACAGAACAGGGGGATGGCCTTTTCCTTGTACTCTCATTCAAAATGTCCGTCAGCAGCTCTTTTAAAAATGTCATATTATGAAGCATCTACAACCGTCAATATGCTGTATTTATTCTGCAAATGTCAAACAGAAACTCTTTCATCCCTGGACAGAGCTCTCGAAATCTATGGTTACTTTGCCATGTCATGTCAGTTCGCATTAGAATTGCAGTCAACCTTCAGATAAACACAAACAGCTGTCTTTGACTTCGCTGGCTTTGCACGTCATAGTCTCTCGCGAGGGTTTCATGGCAATGGTTTTATAGTTCATATCTGCACTAAACGTTGCATCTTTTTATGCTTGTTTTCAAAAACTGTCCAGGGCCTTGAACTTATTTTTTTTCAGATTCACAAACTTTCAAGGACTTCAAGGACCTGTGGGGCGGAAAACAAACATCAAGGCTCTGCTGTCCATAGTTAATGAACAGTCCTGTCCACTGTAAAAACTCAAATCACAATATCTTCACCATATTGTGCTCAGCATTTCAAGGCAAAACATGTCCATTCAGCTCAGTCATATGGCTTTACAATGATATAGTCAGGTGCAGGACATTTCATTAACAGTAGCTGGTTCAAGAGAGAGACAAGTCATATAGGGAGAAGAACAAGCTCTAGAACTCGCAAGAAAACCAAAGAATGAAAACCACATCTGGGCACGATGCAAATCAGTAGTAATGTTGCTTCCTTACATTTATGCATTTAGCAGACGCTTTTATCCAAAGTGACTTACATTTGTCAACTATCAGCTACATCAGGGCCAGTCTCCCCTTGAGCAACTTAGGTTTAAGTGCCTTGTTCAAGGGCACAACAGTGACAGCTAGGATTCGAATCCACAATTTCCAGGCTACTAGCCTGCTAGCCAGGTTCCTTCCTCTGATTCACAGTTCACCAAAGAGCATGCCAAAGAGCTACTGTATGTGGTTCTCATAGAACACATTTGCTCTTGAGTCATTCACTGGCATTGTATTTAATCCATGCATGCTAGAACGTGATATTACAGGAAAGCTTGACGAAAGCTGGTTGGTTTGCATGCTAACTTCAGTGGATATCTGGACTACACAGTGCTTCTGCGTTTTTGACATCAATATGGTTGTTTCTTCACATTACATTGTTGTGTCGAAGTCATTTTTTGATGTTGATGTAAAATGTTTTTGATTTTTTGAAGTATTACATATAGTTCCTTTAATGTCTCCAAATTAGGGTAAAAGTTGGTTAAGGAAATTGACTTTTAAATTTGGTATCACTTGTGCTTGAGTGTATTTTGGATAGATGGGTACATGTATAGTTACAGATGTATATATAAGAAGCATATGAATATGAACACCAAATGGACGTCTGGGGCAGGTGACTGTTAAAGTTCAGGAGTGGATTAACACCTTCTTAGTCAGGTACTGTGTGTGTCTGTGTGCATCAGACAAACTTGTCATGCGGTGGTGGTGACTTCAGCTCCTGAGGTCAAATACACATGATAGAAAATACAAACACAGTAACACCTCCAGCCAGCAGTAGCTGGCACTCTGCCTGACTGCAGTGCCCCTTTCCAAATATGCTAATAAAACCTAAATAAATTCATACCAAATCCTCCCCTGCCCCCTCCTGTCTAAAAGCTGACATATTCCATACATTATGTATAGTAACTCCAGCATTGTTGAAAAGGTAAGATCAATGAGTAGCACTGACATCAGTAGGGGTCTCTGAAACACTCCTAGCTTTTAAATCCTCTAATTTCTCTGAAAGAAGCGAGTTATTAAGGCAAATTAGTGTATTTGATAACAAGAATATGTCACATTTTATTTATTTTACATCTTTTTCCAAGCTCTGTAGAAGGTGATACATGTTGCTGAGGGAAAGCTAAATTAAATGAATGAATTAAATGGCTTTAGTGGAAGAGGTGGATGAAAAATAGACTTTAATATCTGTGGAAACAACAGAGTATCATTTGTTGAAAGATGAGGAAAACATGAAGGAGCTTAAAAGAGCTGAAGATCACACTAGTGTCTGGCGCTAGAGTACTAGAATATCTTCCTACATTTCTGTCTGTACAATAATAACAAATCCAAGGTGCTCTAATTTCAGGAAGCTATTATGCTACAATTCACGGCTAATTCATTTTGTTTTATTTATATCAATATATATTTTACTGACAATACCATTATTGTGTGTGTGTATGTGTGTGTGTGTGTGAGTGTGTGTATGTGACAAGCACAGAGACAGTATAAGAACCTTACAGGACAGGAAGTATCACATGAACACTACCCGGCAACTGGGCCATCATACTGACAGAGCTCAAGGGATAGGCTCTCAGTAGACTTAGCCTATCCTTAGACTGGTGACTTATCCTCTATATTAAAAAGACATTTGTGACAGAGCCAGCCACACTTTCTTGATAGCCGATTCAAATAGGCTGACTCCATCATACTGGCACAGAATCATGTGGCATAGTAGACATGTAGTAGCATTTCCCTAGAACTGAGCAGTGTCTATGTGACAGTCTTGTGTATGTGGGTCTCTGCTAATACCTGAGATTCGTGCAGAGCCACCCCGGATGTAAAGGGGGGAGGCCTGGAAGGCATAGATGATGTCATTCTCTGCGATGCTGGTCAGGTCATCTTCATCGAAGAAGGATCGCTGAAAGCCAGTGGAGTAGATTTCTGCCAGGATCACCTGCCGAGACAAGAGCAGAGGGAGAGCCAACATTAAATGAATTGACACAATTGACAAACGCAAAAAAGACGGCTGAATTGGGATGATAGATACATACATAAATAAAATAAATAGATTAGATTTACAAGTAGAGCTAGCCAGGAAATTCACTGAAAAGGGCATCAGACGTATGACTCAAATTGTTTTCCTCAAAGGTTTACCTGATGGCCCTAGCTGATGTAGTTACTACTGCAGCACTACAGCAGTACCTGAACTTGAAAAACTAGTACACGGAGAGAGGGAGAAAAAAAAATCTATGCCACCAATGCTCCGTGGGACAATATGTTGAACCAAAAATACACACTGGAGCATGGGGGGGGGGTTCTAAAATAAGACCTCCTAATTTTTACACTTGCTAGAAGGTTCACAGGCGAGGCATGGTATTTAATTTGCCTAACAAGAAGTCACAGGGCATTGTCAGGGACTTTACATCTGTCTCTGAAGCTTACAGTGCTTCCTGTGGAGTGGATTTCGGTCTCATAGTGGAGTCCAATAAAGCTAACAGTATACAGTAGCATTCATTCCAGGAAAAATGCCACTGACGGAGGCACTGATATATATCTATGGAACAGATTTCCTAGATCAAATGTATCAATGCAGCTTTTTATTTTTGCCATAGCGGTTCATAGAAGGTATTCCACTGAGGCGTAGAGCGTCATATAATCTGCGCTCCCGTTCTTTGCTATTCATCCATTTGTGGAATATTGAAATAAGTTTGTGCACTACAGGAGTATACACCACAATACCTCCGAATCATTATCTTCCCCCCTTCTGTGCCCTACATACAGCGGACCACAGCAGGTGTTAATGCAGCACCAGTCCCATCTGGAGGTGTAGTGCAGGACAAGTTGGCTCTCAGAGACAGGCTTTAGTGCTGCCGAGGCTCTGGAAAGTTTTTTAAGCACCAGGCTGCTTATTTTTCTCTTCCTGCAGAGGTGGAAAACTTTGGTTTCAAAAGTACCAGTCCTACTGTGTATTGAACTTTTTTTGGTCATTGCCCACTTTGGTGATATGGAGTTTTCAAGTCTCACCTGTCCCCAGTTGTCCCAATATATTGGCAACAACGTTAAAACACTATTTTAGGAGTATGGCCTCACGGCAGATTTTTTCTCCTGGTCGCCTGGATCTTAATATAGGCCTAACTGATGACTACTTTGTGTGTAGTTGTTTTGACTTGAGTGGATGATCTTCATGATCAATAAAGCCATAACTACAGACAGGCACAAAAAGAAAAAAAATCCCCCATTTGTAAATACTAAATTAATTAAATATTAAATATAATAAATTCAACACTATAGTAATACATATGATACTTTATAATATAACAAATATAAGAATAAGTATTTAATCAGAGCATATCCTCTCTGAAGTCAGAACAGGTATCCACTGGTGTGGCTTATGGGAGCTTAGCTGGGAGCTGAGCTCAGAAAATAAACACTACAGCACTGAGAGAAACACCTGGTCTGGAGAGATCTTCCCCTCATCAGCCACAATCCTGCGCAGGCAGGCCAGGGAGCCGAACAGCGGCATGGCCAGTCCCACACGCAGATACCGCTGACCTTTAGTGCTGAACACCAGGGTCACATACACAGGCCTAAGCACAGAGGACCAAAAGGAAAGGGGAGATAAACAACAGTGTTATACTTATAATCAAGACAAAAAACAGACTAAATAATACACATTTCTGATGATATGATGTTTAATGATTTCAACATATTTCATCTTGTTTTCTGGGTGAAACGGTGACAACATACAGGCATCAAAGGTTTACTGCTGTTCTTTTTACTTTTTATGGGGGAGAACAGAGCAGGTCATGAACTCTATCATTCATGCAATTCCTCCTCATGGTTTAAGAAAGACACACGACTTTCATGAATAAATCAATATGTTTAGCATCAATAATAAATCATTAAGTCTGTTTTCTTCATGTTACAGAAATAATGGAATCTATACTTTCATGCATCTTTAATAGCAGTGTGCCTGGTTTCAAACCATTGACATGTTCACTGACAGAGCCTGGGAAACAGGAGGATAATAGCTTAAGCTGGCAGTATCAGCAGGTCTCCTATAGAGCTGAGAGTTAACTGCCTGATGGGTAAGGAGGCGGAAGTGCTGTGAATTAGAAATGTCTGCCCTTGGAATGACCTGATGATGTGCTACTACCATGTGACGTGAACACACCCTTTAGTGTTGGTGAAACGGGGAAAGGAAAGGAGAGAGGGAGGACGAGAGAAAGAAAGCGGGATATTGAGATAGATAGATAAACAGAGGAGAGAGAGAGAGAGAGAGAAAGCGAGAGAAAGAGAGCAGTATGTAGCAGAACACAGCTCCAGCTGGCAGAGGGATTTCACTTGAGATCAGTTGAGGGACAAAAGAAAAGAGTGATGGTTTTGGGGTGCTCTGGTTGGTATGTAACTCCATATAAACTACTGCCAACGCGAATCACATAAGCACAGTGTTTACACAGAGGGATTGCTGTAATGGACAAGACTCATGAGAGAAAAATAGGACCTCCCAACAGTCCATAAACTGAAAAATGTCAGCGGTGTTGTTACACTGACAAGGGGATTACAAGATATTCCTAACAATGACTGATGCAGCGTAATGCCAAATCACTGAACGTTTTGCTTGGAGAGGGTCACAGAGTGCAAACCACATTACAATTCATCAATTTGTTACTTTATCTGTTCTTGCCAAGCTGTATTGTCCCACTCTGGAAAACACACCACTAAAGAAAACCTTACAGTAGGTCTGCTGTAGGCTAGGCCACTATCTGTAAAGCCTGTGCACATGAACTAATGTTTACATTCACAGTAAATCTCCTGCTGTGTCACTTTATTGGGTTTACTTCCCTGCTGGATCTAAGAATACTACAAACTGTGGCCTATTTTCAACATCTTTGCTTACCTCGAAAAAGTTAAGCAAGCTCAATTTACATGGCAAGTTACTGTAAAAATGGTCAGGATTCTCTGATACTCTGATATAAATTTGCGATGGAAAACAACGGAAGTGTATTAACAAGGAAACGATTGTAGGCCATTTAAGAAACATAACAATAGTGGGGAGTCAGAGGTGCTGTAGTTCATGCCCATAAACCCTGGCCTGTGTGTCCTTTTAGGGGATGTTTGAGTTCCTGGAGGGAAAGCTGGTGTGTGTGTATGCACGTTGTGTGGTTGGGGGGGAGGGGGGGGATGGGGGGGGGGGGTTATGGTGCCAGGCCCATCCTGGTACGGACACAAGCAAGTGGGTGGAGACAGATGCACATCCCTGACACCCTTGGTCAAGAATCCACAGGGGTGGGTGATGACGGAGGCACTAAATCACTTACCTCACCCCTCTAATCTCAGAGGCCGAGCAGAACAATGCAAATGTACAGCTCCGAGCATTCAAGTACAACCCATGGCTTGGGTTTCAGAGCGTTCAACAGGAAGGGCTCCACTGCGTGACCCACCTCCACAGTTACATAAGGCCATAGTTGAGCCCCTGGCATTGTCACTTCCACACAAAGACACGGGGCTGGGTGGGACGATGTGTACTATTGAGATTTGCCCCCTCCCAGTTGAAGTATACCCAAAGCCGTGGCATTAGAGAGTCAGTGTGCAACTCTAGTCAGGTTTCCATACAACTAGTTGATGCACATTTAAGTTATGTGAATAAGAAATCATTGTTGGAGACACATGCAAATTTGCATCAGTACCCTAATGCAAATAAAAATTAGATTTGCTTGAGAGGGATGCATTAACTCTTGATGTGAATAAAGCATAATGCAATTAAAGTCAACGGAAACAGGTGAATTTGTGTATATTCACATTTACTGTGCTGCTGTCCATAGACGTTGTCCGGACGGCATTACGTTTTGATCCCACAGCAGGTTGAAACATGTCACTTGAATAGCATAATGCTCATTTTTTACTCACATTACACAGTTGATGGAAACATACGCAGATGTGCAAAGTCTTTTTTTTTTTTTGGTTAATGTGAATACGTTGAATGGAAACGCCGTCTCATTGTCTCATTGAGTCTGAGGTGGGGTTTCCACTCTGTGGCCGAAGCAGAAGCATTTGGATCTGATTGTTACGCGGCTTGCTGCAGATCTCTATCCTTCTCCCCTGAGGGGGCCCACACTCACTGAGTAATGCATCTCCATTGTTTAGTCTGATGTTGCTGCGCAGTTACACGTGCCTCTGTAAATGGAAACACTTTGTAACCTTTGTGTCGGATTGGTTGAAAATTGCACTTAGGGGAGGTCAGTGGGGTCACTCGTCACTCACCTGGTCTGTCGTAGTGGGATGGGAAGCGAGATGCAGAGGAAGGGGTCGAAGGTGTTGCTCTGTTTAAGGCAGTGAGGGCACGTCAGCGATGACCTTTGGGAGGACGGGAATACAAACAAAGGCAAAAGGTGAACAACTACAGGCCGACCCTGCGTTTAACCCAGTTAACTATGAGAAACAATTGTCTGCCAGTTTCCAATTCATTACATCATGCTGCCCGTACGGATGTGGCTTTTTTTGCTGGATGGGGTTCACTGGGTATACCTCTAAGCCAATTTCCTAATTTACACACTAATCCCAGGTTAGCGAAAGGGAGGGAAAAGTCGGTTTCATTTAAAGACATGGACTATAGGAGAAAGCCCGGGAGAGTTTCAGTGGTCAAATGAGCATTCTCAGCTTCTCAGCCTTGCACTTTCATACACATTGGCCTTTAAAAAGCAGATAAATTCTCCGCAATGGAGTTCTAGAGAACAGGAACATCCATCCATCATTTAGAGTGGCTTGGTCATGCACTTTCTGACAGTTAGACTGCCACATGTTACATGGCAGAGATCTGCAATGTGAAATAAAGTATTTCATTCCAACAGTCACTGTCTGCTCTTCCATAGCCTTTAGACCCTGAACATTGACTAGACTACAGCAAGCAGTGAAGGAGCTCACAAAGGCACATTTTCTATTGTCAGGTGTCCAGTGTTACCGGTGACAGCAGTGTTTAGTTGTCTCCTCTCCACATAAATCCTGTTTCAGAAAAAAAGGAATACTGAAAAAAGGATGTGTCACTGCCAATGTCCTTGTGTTTGCACCCAGGGCAGATTTTCTATATTGTGGTATTCAATTACTTTTTTTTTTCTCAAGAAACCAAAAATGAAACGCCAAGTCTGTCTGAAAGGTATGCTTTAGCATGTATGTGCCAAACACCCCTATTGTGATGCAAATGCAAATAACCTTGCCTTTGGCCCTACACTGACTTCGAAAATGCCATACTCTTTATGTGTGAGAGAGGTGTGTATGTATACAGCTGAGATATTTTATATAGAAATGTTAGCACTTATTCACTTTTTTTTCTGTTTCACTGTTTTTTTTCTAGGAGCCAAGAGCGAATTGCAGTCAGTGAAAGTTTGCAGTCAAATTGCATTTACATTCAAGACCAACCTTTATTTACAAGACCAACTGGGCTGTGTGATGCATGTTACCATCACAATATCTCAGTCCGAATACAGCCTAAGATCTGTGCTGATTGCGACAACATACATCTGCCAGAACAGCCACATGATTCATGGTCTGGGCAGTGAGCAGCATTAACTGTACAGATGGGATACAAGACAGTATGACAGTCCATGCCATATACATAAAAATCTGCAAGGCTTTGACAGATGGACTGTTTTTCAAAAATAAGCAAACAAGGTGTTCCAAACTAACACTTAATATTTATTAAAAGTCGAGTTGCTTATCTTAGCTAGTGTTTGCACACCTTGTGTATAAGATACTCCTGATAAAAAAGGGTTAATGGAGCGTGTGAAAGTATGACAACAAGTCAAACAAATCTTATCACATACATGCACAACTGTGACCTAACCATTTCATTCTCCCTACTTCGATTATTAGCCAATGATGTAAGAGGATTCGCCATGCAATTACCAAAAGAAGCAATGGCAACTTGCCTATGAGAGCAATTATACACCAACTGAGAGACAATCTGAGGCCATTCTGGCATTCCTCCGTTTATTCATTAAAGATGTAGAGCAGAGCATGAAGATCAGCACCTGCTGGTCTCAGCAAATGACTGAGTTCCCTGCAGAACAGCTACCCAACCTACTTTGATCCTGCAGGTCAACAAAGATCACCTTGAAAAGGACCAAAGTTGATCCTCTCTTGATGCTTAAGAAAACAGAGATGACGCTGCCTGCACAGTGAGCTAATACTGTGAGGGCAGGACTCTCCAGGGTGTACAGGCGAAACACTGTCAGGTAACTGAGTGCTCACTATCTGACATGGACTTTTTGCCTGCTGCTACATTCCTGGCACAGCTAATGAGACAAGTCCTGCATAGAACACATTGCATCACTGTCAAAATGCCTGAAATGATGATCAACTCACTAGCGACACGCAGACAGCACACAATAATAGAGATATTTTAAAAAAAGAGGATGAATGTTTCAGAGATATAATAATAGACATTTTAAGAGTTGGTGCAGCTTCAGGGGGATGTAAATGCTTCTGAGAAACTAGTGAACTATGTCAACTGCATTGTTTTTAGAGATTTCCAAAAATAATGGATAGGAATATGTGAAGTAAACTGTGTGGAGAGAAAGGGAGAAGCAACCAGATGGCAACTGAAGGACTGAACATGCTTTTGAAGCAAGATGATCATAAGTGCCAGACTCAGTGCCTTCTTTCAATCTATTTTTCCCCAGAAAATCCTAAGAAGCATTTCTCCTCAGAAAAAAATGGCTTGATACCACATCATCATCTGAATATGCAACAACTGAGAAAAGGTATTTTCATTCGCAGTTACACAGTCATTATATAACCTGATTGGTTGTACTTAAAGAGATATAGCCTGAGCTCAAGGAGCTGGCATGCTGTCAGTCGAGGCAGAGCCATTATACAGATGATTCTTTGGCCTGTCAGCCATGGTCAGCAGCACACTGCGGTAGACGGCCTCGGATAGAGACTGCGCTCAGCACTCCTCTCCTGGAGGGCCAACGGGACTGAGGAACTCAGTCTGAACTGAAGCAGAGGATGAATTCAATGAGGCACTTTGGGAATGTCTTCATGATTCTTTCTGAAAACACACTGCCCACACTTATGTGTAAATCCACTTTCATGTCCACATGCTGTGATGTAGGACACCCCCACCACCACCACCGAAAAACAAGGAAATGGAAATGTGACTTTTCAATCACAACATGCAAAGCGGGAACCATTGTGCACGCAATGTGGAGGGGGAGAGAGGGGGAGGGAGGGGGCCAGACATTAAGATTCTGGGCAGGAAGAGTCCCCTGACAGCAGGACCATGAATCACCCCGCTTTCCCACAACATCTCAGCACGGCACTGGCACGGTGACTGGGCCTTTTCAACAGAGCTCTCACACCCGAGTGTATGCACCGGAGATATCACGGAGGATAACCTAAAAACTGTGTTATACATCCATCTCGAGCCCATTCAAAACACAATAAAAAAGAATTAAATGAGGACTATGTTGAAAACAACTTTTAAAACAAAAGATCTGATGGTTGGAAATACATTCACAGTACTCTAATTATTGATCTCAGGAAGTAAAAAAGAACTAACCTCACCATTGAGAGAAAAAAAAAAGATTTAAATTCAGGTAGTAAAATCCTGAATCCAGAGAGATATTTTCTCAATCTATCGCTGCCTGGAGAGAAAGACAATAAGCCCTGGCAGCCTAGACTGCTACCTAAACAGGCAGAAAGAACAAATCATTTGTCTGCTGTTTGGGAGGCAATTAGCAGGGGTTTTGTTTGATGTATTTCTGGGTAGATGCTGAGCTGCCAATGTCTGAACGACCTCAGCAGATGGGAGAACGTAGCTGCAGTTGGAAAACCACTTCACAATTTGGGTAAGTGCTTGGCCAATGTTATCCGCATGCAGGAGGCTGGCACTGATAGGAGACATGCTACTGCCCAGAGATTTGATCACAGGCATTTATAGACACAGAGAAAGGAAAGTCACTTCAAAGACCTGGTGCACTGAAGTTCAGCATTTCACTTGGTCATGTTTTCCTTAAGCAAAAGGTCCATGCAGAGTATATGCTATGGTATTGTGGTTAACAGAAAACATATTTCTTGCCCTCAATCGATATGGCTGATCATCAAGAATGCTGGCACCTCACAATGAGCAAACAAACAACAACAACAAAAAAAGCTGTAGAAGTAACTTTTCAACACTGAGGACATTTAGCCTACCACAAAAAAGCTTAATAATGTCTCTGAGCAAAGGATCTGAGGTATGAACTATAGTCCAGCTGTCAGATGTCTCCATTTTGGGTGCCACCAGGAAGCACTTCAGTCTCTGACTAAGCTGTTCAGTCTTTCAGTTTGCCATTGGCAGGGGGCTGAATTTCAGCAAGCTTCAGAGGCTAATAGCGTCACATGCTGAAAGGAACCACAGCAGGCTAAAGCATTCCCTTTATCTCATTTGGAAGTCCCCAGGCCTAACATACATTGGTTCTGAGCAGAAGCACAAAGCTAGCAGAATATGCCCAAGCAACACACTCACTGGACACTGTTCCAAATGCAAATGGAGTGAGTGAGTGTGTGTGTGTGTGTGTGTGTGTGTGTGTGTGGGGGGGGGGGGGTTGGGATGGTAACTTCATTCCTGTGCTGCAAATACCTTCCTACCTATTTACCTCTGTTATTTTTTTCATTCTACTGACACCCTTCCAATCCCCCCAAAATCTTCCATCCAGTATATTATTGCAATGCATATTACTGCATTTTTCTTCCCCAGATGCTCACTTATGTATAGTGCAGCTATAGCATGGTGGCATGAATGTGTGAACACTGTCAGGCACAGTGAAAGTGAAAGCCTCTTAGATTGTATATTCTCTTATGATTGATGTTCCTGGGAGATTATTACTCATGAGGCAGGGGAAAAACTGATGAAGCCCCTGTGCGAGGTTAATCTCAGGGGACTGCTGCACACACACAGCACACAGCACCAAATACGCTGTCTCAGCTCTCGCTAAGGTGTCATATTATGCAATTAAATTCTGACTGAACTGATGAAAGTCAGTGTTAAGGCAATGGCAATTTTAGACAGATTCAAATGAGGGGGAAGAAACTCTCAGAGATTAGCTGGAGCCATTTGAGTTGGGACTTCATTATCTTATGCAGGGGAGATGTCTGGCTCTGCACTGAGATATCCTCAAAGGGGGCTAAGCTGTCAGTTGGAGGCAAAAAAAGAGATTCCCCCCCGAACAAGAATGGTTTGGCCACTTGGCATGACTTTGGTGTGGAACAAGAATGACCAACTACAAGAGAATTTCAATGAGGAGAATCCTGGGATACCTTTAGCAACCCTGTTTATCCTGAACAGTGACCAGGGGTCTTCACTCTTCACCCTCTTCTCTGACCACTAGCTTATGAAAAGTCAACACCATCAGCTTTGCTTTTGTTATTTCAGAAGCACTGCCTTTAGTACTAGAACTTTCTGTTCTGACAACACTTGTGTTCACGTGACAAGCTCTCCTCACAGCAGTGGCAGCATGAAAGCCTCTGGCTTTTCAGAATCTTAGCAGTGAATAAAATCTATTCTCAGGCTACTGAAAAAAGAACAACCTGTTTTTATATGACCTGAATATGAAGCTATGAATAAACATGGCAGTATTAAGGAAAATCTAGTTTTCAAGGAAATCACCATTTTTAATCATTTTTTAATTGCTATTTTCAGGTTATCTCTAGAAATGTGACTTCACAAGGGACACAAAAGGGAAAAGCCTTCCGTTAGAGATCCCACACATTAAAATGGCAATCAACATTGACTGACAAAGACAGCCCCATGGGACAGGGGCTTACTGTGTCAGTATAGATGAATGCGTCTAATTAACTTTTCAACGACGCACAGAAAATGGCTGACACATTATGGCATCAATTATGCTAAAATCACTGGTCATAGGAAACCTGTGACCCTGTGTGTCCATGATTATGAGCCAAATCTAAGCCAAATGTGCACTATCCATCTTCAGAAGGCTAATAGCCGAGGAGGCCTAATGTCATTATTGCCCGGGTGTAATGATAACATGTTGCCAGTCAGAAGGACAGGTCATGGGTGGAGAGAGACATATTCCATGTACTGTGTGACCCCTTCTTTCTGAGCATTAAGACATTACACATGTCCTACATATCCTGTAACGGGTGACATGCATTCCTTTTTTGAAATTCACCCCTCATTTAAAAGTTTGGGAAAACAAAGAGGATATAAAATAGACTTGTTTAGTTATACAAGCTACCCTCAAGTAGACAGGCTAGCGCCGCCTAGTACTTCCGCTCAGTTTCTCATTTAGCTCCACCACTGTATCGGGACTCTGTCCTTAGACTCAGGTTCACACCGTCTCTGAGCTGTGCAGGCCAGTCAGCCAACAGAAGGAGCTGAAAGCGATAACATTAAACTCAAATGGTGCATTCCAATGCGTAACATACGTCAAAACCAACAGCAATTGGTTGAAGCAGAAAGTATCTGCTCGCCATGGAGAGAACATATGTCAATGGACAGACTTCAGACATTTTGCGCAAAGTGAAATGATGTGAAAGCATTTCATGCATCAGGCTAACCCTCAAGACCAACCAAATCAAAAATAAAAACAATCATACTGTATCTCACTTGTACTGTGCCTGAAAGTGCTCCTGCACAAAGCTGTGGCGCTCTCCTGGCTGTGGAGGGACCATTGTATCTCCCGCTGGCGCCCCCTCTGGTTCTCCATGGCCCTGCAATAACAAAGGCACTCACATCAATGACACAGCTTCAAACCACTCAAAGGCATTTATAGGCACATTAGATTTGACAGGACCATTCTGTCCACTGACAACTCAAACGAAATGTCTATGATAATAACCTTTTAAATGCAGAATCCTATGAAGCTATTAAATAGTATGGGCATGGCATGTACTCTGAAGTATAAGGGTGATAAAAACTTATTTTTTTTATAAGATGGTGCCAATCATAACTCAGGTATCTGTGGCCAAGACTCCAGACTAACCTTTCCATTCCACTACGTCCTTGGTAAATATGAAGGTATGTTTGTGTTATAGCAATATATTCTGCAAATAGTCCAATAAATGCTCACCAGAGTCAAAGTCACCAGAGTCTTACTGGCTGCACCACTGAAACAATTCACTTGAATTATGTCTAGACAGGCCATGGAAGCAAGCTGAAGAGCAGCAACCTTGAAACTGACTGCAGACACGGATCTCAAGGTCAAAAAACAAGTGTGATGACGAAGGTCGACACAGGGGTGACTTACAAAAGGACACCAGAGCTGCACTTTCCCATTGCCATCAATTTTTTCAGGACACATTTAATCACCAACGCCAGGGACACCAGCACACAAACACCAACTTCGCTACAATAGTTTTCATTGTCCTTCTATCACTCAAACCATGCTGTCTGGTTAATGATGCCCCCTAACTAATATTATCAAACAGTAGCTTTACTCAGCCCACTTGTCTTTCACACTTCACCACAGGAAGTGCTGTGTGGAGGTAGCTAGGCTTAGATGCATACAGCTTACAAACAACAGCCTTCAAACTAAAACATAAAACAGAAATGAGGGTACATGTGGGTATTGGTAGCCTATGTCTTTGAAAACCAAAGTTAACAACTTATTCTCCAATATTCTCATACATGTATGTTCTGGCATCTAATATATAAATATGTATGCTTGTCACTCGTTTTATCAAGCACTGGTTACAATAATATAATTCTCTCTCTCACTCTCTCTCACACACACACACACACACACATGGTAGGGTGGGCTGTGCAACTACAACTTTCCCTTGCACATAACACTAGTAATTAACATAATGTAGACTTTATAGCTAGTGATTAAATCAAGTTAATTAAATATCGATTTCTTATGCGCAGAAACCTCCCAACAGAGGTGTATACTAAATCAGCTCATTTTATGTTTCACTTGGAAGGTTTGAATACCCAATGCGGACATTAACAAAAGAACTATAATTACAAGAACATGGGAGTATCACATGACATAACATTTAAAAAATTGATCACATTCTGTTGTAATTAAATACTGACATGATTTTCTGAACTAGCATAAAAGGCAGGTCTAGTCAGCTGGAATAAATGGTCTCCTGGTATATCTATTATGTACCCAAAGTACAACTCTTGAACCTTTAGAGTGCACAGCCTTTTGCATCAGAGTAAAACTGATAAAGAATCTGTTTTCGGCAAACTGCTATTTAAAGGGAACGTCCACATGCTGCTGATTTTAGATGATGCAACATATAAAATAGGTGATGGAACCTCTCCACCCAACCAAACTGAGTTAAAACAGGATGCCTCGTCATGCCTGTGTCACACTAAACATTACCACACACACGCACACACACACACACACACACACACACACACACACACACACAACAATACAGGATGTTCACTCCCACAATTCTCCTCCTGCTCTTGCTGCTGCTTTCGCCCCTGTCTGCAGTTCCCAGGCTACTGGCTGAGGCATGACCTCTCCTCCACAACGCCGGTAAATGAAGGTTTTGGGTTTCCGCGGAGAAAGGAAAGAAAAGTGAGAGTGGTCTCCCGAAATGACAGGAATGCTGCACTCCTGCTCCGATTGGGTGAGAGGCTGCCTCCTGTATAGATGCCAGGTTGGGAGCACAGGAGTCTGAGTGGGATCGAAACATAACCCTCTCCACAGCACAAGGGGCTATAAGCAGCCAGAAGAATGCCCCTACCTTCTTTGTCTTTTCTTCACACTCTACCCAACTTTCTCTCTACTTCCCATTCTCAAATATCCACCTTCCCCCTTTACCATCTTCTAAAATTTTCCGTACTCGTTCTTTTCTCCTTCTCAAATTCTTACATGTTTCGTAATGAGAGGTTTGAATTTCATTTAAATTAGTTTGAATTTACCCAAAGTGTACCACAAAGGTTTTGTTCATGAGAGGGAGAACACATCATTCTTTTGCACACACACATAGACTGCGAGTCGGATGCAGGGAGAATCTGAGTGCAAACTAGTAAATAAAATAACTACAGTATGTGTTTAGTCATGTGGCTCGTAGAGGCTACCATCAGTCTCCTCAGTCTGGAGGAGGGAGCAGAGCTACAGAGAAGAGGCATTCCTGTGTTATCTCTTGTGTCCTGTGGTGTTCGGAGAACAGCATGACTGTTACACTTATGAACTGCTATCACCTGTCAGAATTCTCAAGTCAGACTGAGCTAAATCAGTTTGGAAGTCTGACTGTTCTCTGGAATTCAGACCACAGGTCACTTTATGAAACACAGAATATTCTAGAAGAAATACAGCCAATGGAATTATCACTCCTAGCATTAAATTAAGGCTAATGGTTGGATCAAGGCTCCAAAGGCCTTGGGCATATAATGTTCAGTGTGTACACATCAGCTCTGGGAGGGGAAAAAAGAAAAATAAAGCATGCTTCACATCATTTAGAAATGAAGGCTGAATAAAATGGGATCATATACAGTGTGTAACGGCTTTACTGCTAGCACTGCGACCTGGATTCCTGAGTTTATTTATAGATCTCACTTAAGAGGCACTGGCTTAAAATAGGAATATGGATATATTTAAACACATGGGTCAATTCAGTGATAAAGTACCATAACTGAAGTCTGTTAAGTGTTCAAGGCTTCCTGACTTTCAGTTTGATGTAGGAGTGATAGCTGACTGTTTCATCCACCGCCAACTTGTCCACATAAAGTAGAGTTTAAAAGAAAAGACCAAACAGAAAATGTGTTGGCTTTGTGATTAAACCTTTCCCGTGTTTCATGTTCGACATCATAAGCAGGAAGGAAAAATTGAGACAGACAGTCTAATAACACAAAGAAGTGGCCAAACAAGTCTCTCTTCACCACTTGACAACAAAAGCATTCCCTGCTGCCTTGAAAATCCTTAAATCTAATCAAGCGCTGTGATGTTTCCACCTCCAGTCTGTGTGATGTCTGTCAGCACTCCGGGATAATGCCTCCGAGAGTCAGGCAGACAATGGACTCACATGGACACAGGCGGTGAGACGTTTCAGAATTTAACATGAGGGATTGAGAAAGAGAGAAAGACCAATAGACAGAAAGAGAGATAAAGAGAGATGGAGGGGGGCAGACAGGACAAGGACACAGAGCAAGAGAAAGACAGAAGGAGAGGTGGGGTGCAGAGAGAGTGACAGACAGACATACAAGGAGAGTGAGGGAAGGGGTTGAGAGAGAGAGAGAGAGAGAGAGAGAGAGAGAGAGAGAGAGGGAGAAGGGAAAGAGAGAGAGTCGGTGGATTCTTCACTGCTGACTCTTCTGTGCTGCGCTGTGCTCCCCGAGCTGAGCTGTCTGTGTGTGTGTGTGTGTGTGTGTGTCTGTGTGTGTGTGTGTGTGTGTGTGTGTGTATGTGTGTTCATTCAAAGAGTAGGGCGTAAACCTGTGATGTCCAGCCAGATAGTCAGCACAGAGATTCAGTGCTCATTAGGGGAACCACAGCTCTCAACAACAGTCATGTCACTACACTTTCAGAAGAATCCTGGAACATATCTTGGGCGATAAATCACTCCAGGGCTTTGGGGCAAATACTCCGATGACTGTTTGGACATTTCTGTATGTACAGCATATGGACAACGTACATCCACAAGAGTATGGAGATAATGGTGATCTGTCTCCTGGAGAGTGCCTGTCATTGCTCGTAGGGGTCTGCTCTTACATCTATACATTCTGCATGACAGAGAGGGCCTAGGTAGAAGAATGAAATGGAGACAGTACTGTAGACTAAACGAAGACATTATACAAAGTAAAGAAATGAGCCTTATCTGACAATCCAAATGCACTGAACGCAGCCTTGGGCATTTATTAATGCTACATACTGGGAGTGAAAAAGTCACGGTCAAACTTTTTTGGTCATTATCCAAGTCTTGGACCAGCAAGAAGTTTAAACATGCCTGTGTCCATGTTCCCTCTCATCGGCACAGTCCAACTGCATTCGACTCAGAGGAAGCCTGCAGCCCCACACAAACACAGTGAAACAAGATAAGGTTAGGAATTGGATAGAGGATACCTTTACCACAGTTCTGCCAACAGCAGCCCAGGCCTCACCATGCTGAAAGCTAACGTGAATAGTTGCTTAATAACAGGGATATTCTGTACCTTCTGGAAGTGTCAACAACAAGTAATCCAAATACTTGGACTGCCAAGACAGAATACACTGTGTGGCCTTAGAATGAATTTAGAAACAACCTCCAATCCTTCCGCTTGGCACCTTTCAATGGCCTAATTGAATTTCAGGGATTTAGATAAATGACAAAGATTGCATGCTGAATTAAGCAGGATAGGGACTAAGGGAGATATGGTCTACTTGTGGGGATTATTATAGAAGGTGTGTATGTGTGTGTGTGAGGATGGTTTTACTCTTTATATTAAAGCAACAAAGACTATGCAATAATCAATCACATTTTAAGGTTTAAATGTCCAATTACTTTTGGTAATATATTCAACTAAAAACTAGTTAGAGACAACTGGAGATAACAGATCAAACAAAAATCCAACATGGGGAATATGTGTGAGTGCATGCTAGTCCCTAACTCAACTAGTTGCTATTCCATGCTACACACTAACCAACACATCTGCCTTGAACTAGTGGCCCTATAAAAAAAAAATAAAACTCACTTAGATGTCACTGTGAAAGCACTGCCAGTCCCTTCCTATACATTCTCCAAGACTGCTAAACACGACAACAGTGCTTGGTCATCTCTAATTCAATTCCATTACTTCCCTCCCCCCTCTGGATGGCAAGCACACTGATTAGATATTTTGCACATGGCACCAGTGATTTAGTAAGGGCTCAGACGCCGCTGTCTTGTTGCGTGTGTGGGAAAACCTCCAGGGTGAAATCAGTAATGCTTAATTCTGGAGTCACCAGCATTGATTGTACACCCAATCTGTGGTGGGAAGTTAATCTCTCTTGGATGCCCTAGTACTTGCAGGGGGGTGAAAAAAGGAGTAATCCTGCAATTCATCCTGGTTCACATACTGGTGGTAGCGGAATCAGATTGAGGGGTGTGGTTGGTTTGTGTGTGGGGGGTCCTGTACACCGATTCCAGCATTGTCATGGCAAACAGTCCACAGTATATTATTCAGCTGTTTATATGAGAGGTCGCCAGGAGTTCTCTAGACAGCACTCTCCCAGTTGAGGAGGGTCTCTTTAAGGGGACAGAAAGAGTGATGGAGAAAGAGAGATAGAGAAAAATAGAGAGAGGTAGAGGAAGAGTAAGAAAGAGCTGTACTGCAGTCGCACTGAGGGCACTGTAGAATAATGGACTCCCTCCACAGAGGTATGGAGGCTGTGCTATAAATAGCTGTTTGGCAGAGGAGACAAAACCCCTCACACAGATAACACCCTAGAGACTTTCAGCAGATTTTTCAAAAGACTAATATTCAGCAGAAAGTTTCTGATTAAACTTAAGAAGCACTGATCTACCATTATAAAACAGGACCACTAATCACAAAGAGGCCATGGAGAAGACCAGAGAATCATTCATTATAATGCTTCTGCATTATGACAGACTTTTTCCATCACTCTCTCTCTCTCTCTCTCTCTCTCTCTCTTTCTTTCTCTTTCTCTGGTTGTGGAATTTAATCCCACACCGAAACAAGTGAAGAGGAACGAGGACAGCCAAGGCACTGAACAATCCCACCGAATGGCTGCTCCACGAGTTACTGTCCGAATCTTTGTTGCTTGGCTGCCCACGTGGTGGTAGGAAGGGGAAGCTCCAGGACCCTGGGTGGTTGGAGGGTGAGGGTGGGGATGGGGTTGGAGGGTGAGGGTGGGTGGATGGGGGGGGGGGGGGCAGAGGGGGCTAATGTTGTACTCAGTCAGGGAGCCATGGTCGTCAAAACAACACGCAGGATTTTGGCGGGTGGTCAACACCGCACCTGGAGGTCGGCTGGGGGGACTTGACAAAACAATGTTGATGGGTTTGCTCAGCCATGCTGCTCCTCAGCTTGTCTTCTGTGTCTGCTGTCTTCGCTTGTCTCTCTTCTTGTCTGTCTCGCTCTGTAATGTGGCTCCTACTCCGCCCCCCCCGAAGCCTCCTCTGAGCTGGTGTGGAGAAGACTGCCTCTTTAGTCTGCATCACCCTTCTATGGAATAGATGTGGGAAAAGACCACTGGGTCACTCAAGGCCAATCCACTCCACACTGATGAAACGTGTGCCCAAGAAGTCACTAGTTGCACGCTGTTGATTTCACTGCTTGACTTAATTATTGTTACTTATATAATAACTCTAAACAATGGTCGGATGACAATGAGATAGAAAAAGCACGTAAAGAAAGAAAGAAAAGACCTACATGTACCGCACCAGTGCACAAGAAGCTAAAAGCCTCTGTAAGAATATTTATAATTTTTACTGCGTACCTATATGTCAGTTCACCTGTCAGCTGACTTCAAAATACCAGTAAACAGAATTGCAAATTACTTATAATAGTATAGGTGGTAAAAGTGTTTTTTTGAAAACAACACAATTGCAACAGTAATGGGGCCAAATCAGAAAGCAAAACAGGTAGGCAGAGCAGGAAAAGATGAAAAAGTGAGAGAAAAAGATACCATCTGTGGATCAGTTTGACAAACTCTCAGAACCAAAAAAAAAAACAGCAGTGAATCATCCGGTTTTAGTGTGGCTGTCATCTGTCAAAACACATGACTTAGCAAGTTAAAATAAGTGTGTCCTAAACATAGCTTACCTCTCAGACAGCCCCAGCAGACATGAAAATGAATACTAATGCCAGTTTTAATTAGTGGCAAAAAAAGTGAACAGTGCAGACAAATACTCCACAATTCTGACAATAGCAGCACATTCTGGAGGTGACTAAATTGGCAAGAATACTGGGCGCATATTAAAAATCAGAATGATGCGTATCTCCACATTATCACCGTTGAAATCGAAACTGCATCCACTGCATTCATTTGACAGCAACTGGCTCACGTTGGCTCTGTCTGTTCTCTGTCCCCCTGCCTTTCAAAACAGCCTGGGACTGTTGAAGAACGCATCTGAATCAGTCATGAAAGGATGGAGCCACAAGTGCTCTGCACTGCTTGACCCTGACCAGCACCGTAACGGCCACGCATGAAAGAGACTGAGGCTGTGAGACAGTCGGCGCTTAATTGCCTTGCCGCAGGCAAAGTATGCCAGCGGACTGCTGATAAATGAAAAGGTCTTTTTCAAGAACAAAGTTCCGCACCAATAAGAGGTGATGGATTGACATTAACCGCACTGGTGGTACACAGCAAGAGATATCAAACAATATCAAACACGTGTGAATAGAAAGGCAAACAGCCTGTCCTGATGTAACCTCTTGTTTTTCAGCTTTTAACATCTAAAGGGAGAGGAGCTGAATGTATTAAAGGCAAGTAGTTCGGATGACGGTGCATCGGATGAGGGGTCAAGTCAAGTACGCGTGCGCACACACACACACACACACACACACACACACACACATACACACACACACAAACACACACTACCCTGCACACGTGTTCTTACAGGCTGCTTTCTCTGCTCGGGTGGCCCCAAGCCACAGGAAGCCATTTGCATCCTGCAGGGCAGGCGGAATCAAAAGAAGGGAAGAGGAAACACAAAAACAATAGGCCTGCCCTTTGCCCTCCTTGTCAAACCACACGGTCGGGCCAGAGGGTGACACCTCGGCTGTGCTAGTGAGGATGTAATCACATGGTTCCCGTACTACGCAAATTTATGAGCATGACCCATTCCAATCCTCCCTGCATTAAAATTCAAGACCTCACAGGCCATATATTCAATTAAATCTTAACTGCTTCTCCTTGAGTCAGATTCCACTAGTGTAGATTGTAGCAGTACAGTGAGCCCCAAAAAATTGCTACAAAAATTCCCATATTCACTAATGCCTTTGATATTATGGTCGACTGCTGCATACTGGAACTTATGAACAGTCTCAGATGAAGCCTTGCTGATTTTCATGGCTTCATTCAGACCTTGCAAGTATTCTATTCAGCCTTTGCTGTGCAAAGATGAGCTGAATTCCAGGGACAGTTTTTACCCCCTGTGTATGCCTTGCCCCAAAGATGAACCCAAGTTGTGTGAAAACATGCACACAAACACACAACCACAAACACACACACACACACACACAGACAGACATTCTTGAGTGCTTGGCTGCTTTTCCCTCGACAGGAGAGCTTGGCAGGGGTTCTCTCTCAGAGCCTAAATCCCATTTTTTCAGGTGGGATTTGATTTCCCTCTCGATTCTACAGTTGATGCAGTTCCTTGGCCGACCTCTGACCTCTCCCCTGCTGCTCTATGCCCATCTATGTTGTGTCCTTCCCACTGATGATGACAAACTCTCCCCAGAATCAGCACTGACTGACTCTGGTTCAGCCTCACTCAT
Source organism: Tenualosa ilisha (assembly GCA_015244755.2). Classification (NCBI taxonomy): domain Eukaryota; kingdom Metazoa; phylum Chordata; class Actinopteri; order Clupeiformes; family Clupeidae; genus Tenualosa; species Tenualosa ilisha. The sequence goes on along the minus strand of PYXC01002370.1, from coordinate 1,967,812 downwards.
TCCATCATGACCCTACATCCATACATCAAAGCCATGCCATTATTAATTTCATTACACATGAATTACACATGTTTATTATGGGTGTTTCATTACCTCAGTGCCTAAATTGTCACAGGAAACCCAACATAAATAGCACTTTTTACAGTGCCTTTCCATAGTGCTGAGACAGTCTGAAGGGTGGTAGTATGATAGTAATATTCATTTTGGGGGGAGAAACTGCTCAGTCAGCCTCATATCCAACCCTGCATAAAAACGGATATATTTCTTACAAATGGTCAGTTCCGTATCTATTTATTGGTGCTGAGTGTTGAATTTTTCAGGAGAGTCGGCTGAGGGAGAATTACTGCTGGGTGGGTGTGTATTAACACACAGCCTCTCTATGCAGAAGGTGCCTTAGGATGAGGCTGTCTGCTGTACGTAGTGAGTACACCATCCTGGAATAATGACAATGCTCATTTCAAATGAGTCATTTTTCCTCTCATTTTTTTGTCTTATACTGATTCTTTTCATAGGAACTCCTGCTCAGTCATTCTGACCAAATAATCACACATTATATACTAAGGAGCGGCACTTCTTGGAGTCAACTATGCCGTCAGTCTGCGTGGGAGAACCATGAGGTCTTTTGATAAGCATAAAGTCAGGCATTTTCTCACAGATTCTCTGTCAGTGAAATACAGCTGCAACAACTTCAATCTTCCCGCAGCTCAGATCAGAACTCAGTGAAACATGACATAGGAAGGACAAGGTCATGAGATGTGATACAAAAAGATAATTTGTACTGATAAAAGACAGGCGTCTGCCCATGCACACTGTTGAAGAAGATCTCAATTATTAATGTGCATATCATTTTTCAAAAATGGTGAATTCCTGAGATATGCCTTATGCATCAGTGGTCAATGGGACAACTGATGAGACACATTTACTCACTCCTCAAAATGCTACGGTGAAATTTTAGCGGTGGCCCTTGAACGACAAAGTGATGAAAACACTTCCAACTGACACATTTGCTTCAGTGCTATGTCAAAACACCTTACTGTGCAAGTAACACACTGATGGTGGTGACACATCTGTGACAGGACTAATAAACATGGGGTGACACCTGCCAGGATGTCAGAGCCCAACTGAGATGTGAAGCTCAACACTGACAGCTTTGGTCAGAGAGGCGCTCAGGCAGATATGTGGTTACTGTACTGATGCCTCTTCTCTTTCTATGGAATTCCATCCTGCCCTGGGCTCTGTGGCGCTGCTGATGCGCTTCTCACCTCTTTCCCCTCAAGCCCGGCTCGGCAGAACAAGCCCCTCTTTCTTTGCCTGCCTCACAAAAGCCCTCATTCATCACAAGGCAAAGATGGCACGATGGCCACTCACTGCTCTGTCACTGCAGCGATGCATGTCCAACAAACAGGGGAAAAATTAAAGGGTCCCTGTGTGTACGTGCATGTGTGTGTGAGTGTAGTAAATAAGAAGGCATGCATAAACACCCACATAGAGAGTGTGTGTGTGTGTGTAAGTGTGTGTGTGTGTGAGAGAGAGAGAGAGACAGAGAAAGAGAAAGAGAAAGAGATTTCCGATCATGAGGTACTACGTTACTGTATCATGTGTGTCCTTGAAGTGTTTTGAATCTTCGTCGGCAATAAAATGAAACTGAGTAAACTAACACCACTTCAGGATTCTCGTCTGGGTGGGCCAAGTGTGAGAAGCAGTGGGATTCCTCCTCAAACCAGCAGGATGCTCTGCCTTGTTCTCTAAACAGTGGCACTGAGAGACCCAGAAACCCTGGCTCTCTCCGGAACCTTCTCTGCCCTGCTCCAGGGACGTGTAAAGACTCACAACTCAAGCCGACTCACACACTGTTTGCCCCTGCTGTGACCCGGACTGACTCTTTCAAGGGAATCACTGCAGTGTCTCTGCCTCATTCAAACACTCTTAGTGCTATGGGGACTGTTTTCCAAATAGTCAGAATGCACTGAAGCACTATTTCTGAAGCAACACTTGGTATGAAAAGAGCTGAACTTTTCACATTTGTGTACAAACAAAACCATCAAATCCAACAAAGCCATTGCTTTGAGTCTTGTCAAAACTGTGAGGGAACAGAACTTAGGACTAGGACATTAAAGATACCAATTTGAACAAAGTCGAGGGAGTTTAGAATGTCAATCATGTGGGTCGTGCAACAGTCAAATCCTATTTCATCTGCCTAGTTCCCATAAGTCTCCATTGTGCACTGGAGGACATAATCAACAGAAGCAATAGAAAGCCATCAAGAAAACGATTATGTCTCTGAGACCCTCTTAACACTGGTTTAATAGTTTTAAATGGAATCCACAGCAACTCCTCCATCTGAACCCATCAGAAGCACTCTAGCCAAACTTCAACTGCATTATAGTTGTATTCCGCAGAGTAATTATGACTATTTAACTGATATGTGAAAGAAGCAGTGTGACCCCAGAATGAACCCCACTTCTCTTTGAGAGAGTTTCAGACGGCAAACTCCTCCATTTACCACTGACTCCTAACCAAAGGATGGGATGTCTGTCAGAGGTTTGCATCCATGTAAGCCAAGCTAGGGCAAAGTGGGTGTAACGAGTTCTTTATTCTGAGATTGTAGCAATCAGACTCTTTCTACAGCAATCAGACTCTTTCACTCTGAGACTGTTTTATAACCCTTGGGTGCATATTCAGTCATTATGTGCGACTGCACGTAAAATACTGAGATGGTCACAAAGAATGTAAAGCCTCAGGATATCCCAATGACCACAGCTTACTGAGGAGTTAGCGACACAAATGACACAGCACACGCCCATAGGCTTACAGTCTCCAAAGCCACAGAAGAGTTCCACAGAACCTCTCTCTCTCTTTTTTGCACTGAGACTCTTCCCTTATCTCCTTATCTTTGTCCTCACTGCGATGCTGCAGACTTCATGTGGAAAAGAAGAGAAGGGGATGAGGCGAATCTTCAAACACATGTACGGCACATACGGGGCCTTGTGAGCGAACCGAGCGCCTCTCCCCTCGGAGGCGAGATCCCATTAGACGGGACAGAAGGTGAGGGCTGAGCTATTTTCTCAGGGCTTCCAAAGCACTGGACCATCAGGCGGCGTGTTTTCATGCTGATAAAAATAATATCCATGGCAACACTTGTGTCGGCAGTGTCCTTAGTGGTGGTTTCACGAGGGGTGGGGTGGGGGGTTGGCCACGCATTAGAGACAACTGTCAAAAACAATTTTCTCTCTTACACAAGGGTACCACAGTGACTGTGTGTGTTTGCCACATAAAGGGCATTTTCAAATCCAAGTTACAAGGAGAGTTCTTTGTGTCCTTCTCTGCTAACCAGTCAACTGGCCTTCGTCAGATTTTCACATGTGACCTTGGACTGGGTCACACACACCTGACAGTTCTCTCCCTCACTGTATCCTTCCTGTTGGGTATATATTCTGCCAGTCTCCATTTAAAACAAACCCATCTTTATGCTTTTTTCCCATGCAAGCACATCCATCATGTCCAGAATGAGGTTGTTGGCAGACGCCTGGCAGAATGGAAGCTCACAGCTCTGCTGATGGATCTCAGACGGTCTCAGTGATGTGTTGTGTGTCTTCTCATACCGGCTGGACTGACATGATGTTTCCCCAGAGAAACACCGGGCCTCTTCAGGCCCCTAGTCGCACCAGAGTGATATGAGTTTCCTGGTCACAGGCCAAAGCTATGGCTCACAATGGGGATGGCTTCCGAGGATTCTCACTATGCGCCCCAGCTGCGGGGAAGTGGGAATGTTGACGTTGGTTTTTGCATTTCATTCATTTATTTACACAGGCTGAGCAGAGCTATCACTCAGGAAGAGAGCCTCAGAATCAATGAATTCTTGGTTCAGGTCCAAAAGTGGTGAAACACAGTTGGAACAGTTACAATTCATCTCAATATATTTGTTTTTATTTGACAAAATGTGTCATGGCCAAAAACAGAACTGCTAAGTTCCTGCTCTCTGAAGAAAAGAAAATAACAAGTGATCCTGAACTGACAAAGACATGGGTCCTGACTAAACCTTACTTTAGCCACAACATAGGATTAGCTTCAGGATTTAGTCCCAGTGTCTTTGGAAAATATGTGACCTTCTCTCTCTCCCATGACTGTGTCACCGGGTCATGCAGACAGTCCTTATCTCAAGATGACAAGTTCCAGACCCTAGGTTTCTCCTCATCCCTCTGGTGAGAGCAGACACGGTGGCTTGACACTTTTTCTGGCTTCCATTGTCTGTTTCCATCTTTAGTCTACACTATCTGAAATAACATTAGAACTACCCATTATGGTCATAAAACCATAATACAATTAGTACTTAACTGCTTACATGCAACAGTCTTGTGTTCCTCCAATAATGTAGTGAGGTAACACAACAATCACTTTTGTCCTTTCTGACTTCTGTGTTTATTCTTAAGTCTGGAAGTGTTTTTATTAGGGCTGCCATAGCATAACTTAATAGTGAATTCCACTGAACACTGTTAATGATGATGCAGAAGGGTTTGGGTTAGTTTTCAATGCACATCCAGAAATATTCAAGCACGTACGCATACACACACACACACACACACACACATACACACACGCAAACACACAACATGCAAGTTTTAATACAATTTCTACAGAAATAGTGACAAAAGCACAGATCAAAGCTCTACCCAGGGGGGCTTCAGGCGAGTAAGCCGTGGGTGTTCCTGGAGGTGCATGAAGAGAACACAGCCATCTACAAATGGCGCCATACTTCTTTTTTTTTTTACAGTAAATCCCCAACAAAAGAATCAACTACAGCATAAAACAGCATAGGTGGTTAATCACTTGTTTTGCCACTTTCTAACAGCACTGCAGTAAAAGCCATGACCGTCTGTCATGTTGTTTGGGATATTGGAGTCAGTGAGAACATCAGGTTTAGTAGCCAGAGGGATTATCAAGTCAAAACAAAACATAGCCTAGGATCAGGGAATTATTATACTGACTTAGGGCCTACATTTTTCTCTCAGGCAAGATCACCACTAAGAATTTCAAGACAGGCCATCCAAAATAGACACTTTTTCGTAGGTTTAGAGTCTGAGGGAAAATACACACCACTGACCACTCAAACATCTAAAAAGACTTAAGAACCAACACATTCTTTCTGTTTCTTATCCATTACCATTATCATTCTCTTCCTGTGTAACAGAGATATCTAAAAGACATTGATTCAGTGTGATAGAATATTAGCCTAGAGTATAGCATTAAAGTAAAACATTAGCTTAGCTAAACTAAAGTATAGCTTTAGTATAAAGTATAACTTTTAAGTGACCTTTCCAGTAGCTTTGCACTTGTTGTGGTTGTTTGTGCAGGTGGAGGGATTGACGTCCTCATGGACACGGTCCAGGAGCCAGAGGAGGAATTCCAGGGCATCATGCTGGGAATTTCCCCGGAACTGAGAGCCGTATTTGGACACGATACTCTAGACAGAGAGAAGAAAGGGAGAGGGTCACAAGAGCCATTTAATGATCTTTTTCAGGTAAAATATGGCAATAATCTACAATGTTTCTCTGTAAAAGAAGTGTGTGGCCCCAACTTCCAAGCAAAAAAATAATGGAAAGTCTCTCGAAGGATCATATGATGATACTGCACACATAAATGTACTTAAATGTACATAAATACACACACACACACACACACACACACAAACAGTGTTTCTCTTGTGTTGTGTAGATCCCCGCCATGATAGATGCACAAATGGAATGATTTTGATGACGGGCACTGACAGCATGCAGGGATGAGAGCAAGCAATCAGCAGCAGCTGAAGCATGGGAATCACTCGGTGCTTTTGAAGGCTGTTTCACTCCATGTTTATCACAGCCACTGCGTGAAATTCATCGAATCTGTGCACATCTGTGCACAATTGTGATCACACATTCATTCACACACATAGATGGCACACATACCTTTACATACACATCATACATCCCACCCTTCCTACACACATACACATATACACACACACACACACCATGGTACCCTGTTCCTTCTTTTGCATCAGTCAAATGGCCGTGGCACAGTAGTATGCTTGAATTGCAAATTGGGCTTAAGCTCCTCACAAATGTTGCTTTTTCAGTCTTTCTAACGAGTCACAGCAGTCCAGTTACAGACCACGTTCAGATGATCAATGGCCATTTCACAGGAGTTTGTTTCTAGACTAGGAATGATGACAACATTTTCTTCTGTAAGACTGTCAGAGTTGTCTGTTGTCTGTTGCTGTCTGTTTATTTGGGACACCATCACCATTGCAGACCAAGCAAAGGCAAAAGAAAAAAAAAAACAAGCAATGTCAACTGCATTATTATCCTTTATTTTGCTAGTGACACTACTGCTCTGGTGCACCGCTAAATTGCTTCATTACACTTTGATGTATTGCTCCTAGCACATGGTCCAGTTACTGCAATGGTAATACCCTGATTTTGAGGATGCATTCTCCTTCTGAGCTTGGCAACTAATTTACAACAGCTGATTCAGCTTTAATTACGCCCCCTGTGGACACTGGGGACTCAGGCAAGGTGAGTTAGATCAGTTTGGGTTCTGCAGGCGGCTCTATTTTCAAGCCTTTCACCTAATCCAGAACAAAATGTAGAACACAAACATGTACACTGGCTGCCAATGCTTGGTCAACACTCTCTTAACTTTTCTCTCCTACTGTCAGTATATCAAAGCCACTCTCACTTCTCAGTACGCTGCTCTTGCTGGGTCTCTCCTATGGCATTCAAACATTGGATGTTCACTAGATACATGAGGATAAACATTTGGAGCTAGCCTATGCATGGAAAAACTAAATAGCTCCCCACAGAGATCTTAACATACTTTCAGCACCAAAGCAGACCATCTGTCTACGTGCCGTGTACTAACCACTCCCTCAGAAGAAATGATGGTTTAGAGCATAATGGATGTGCATCAGAAATGACAGTTTATGTAAACTGTTATTTTAAAAAGTGTCCCAGATGCTTATAGAACGGTGACTGTCTGACAGGTGAGCCATCTTATTATTAAGGGACCCCCCTCTTACGAACTGTTATAGAGCAGCCCTTGGAGACACATCTTCAAAGACCAATCACAGCACTGGCCCGTGTCCAAGGCCAACTTCTCATCTATACAGCTTAGGCTAATTATAGGCACTCGAGAGAACTTGACGTTTCATCACAGCATTTCAAAGAGGGCAAGCTGGTGGGAGTTACACTGTGGCAGAGTCACACTGTGGGTGTCCTTTTCAGGTGAGGTTACATCTGATGCTACTTCACAGATACACATACAGAAGGTCTATACACCTCCACACGCCATCAAAACATGTATGGAGGCCTCCCTTCCAGTCTTGACGCTTCAAAGTGATAGTCTGCGCAATATAGGCGTATACTGCAAGAGGAGTGGTTCCACAACAGACCAAAAAGACTTTATGTGATTTCAGTTAGTTTGAGCAAGGAAACTGTGAGGACAAAATGGTAACATTTGTGCACAGCTAGGAGTGACCTGCCCTTGAAAGTCAACCAAGTTTAACAAGGCTCATTAGAGATAATGACACATGCTTTGCAGAGAGGCTGACAGAAGACAATGAACCTGATCAAAAGATCACAACTGTATGAAACAGAATTTAATGGGGAAGAATATTAAGGGCCTAGACATGGCTAAAAGCTTTAATTTCTTTTCATCCATCCCACATTGGTCTACTGAAGTCTGAATAATACTGATTCTGGATCTATAAGAGACCTTCACATTGGGCCTAATTCACCCTTTGGAAATAAGTCAAGCGACTGCTGACTGACCCATTTTCACTGAAAAACATTTATTTGCCATCAATCTCAACAATTTAGCTAAGGGCTAACTTCAGCATTCAATCGGTAATCCAACAAGTATTTAAGTCTTGGAACAAATGTGAAAGTAAGAAAAACAGACTGTGGAAGATGAGATAAAATTTAAAAAGTCATTAATCCTGATCAGATGCAGATCTAGAGGGCCTGCAAAAAAGATTTCATGGGAAAAAGGAGTATAATGAAGTTACAGTGAAAAGTCAGAATAGTCTAAAAAACACAACTGCACCCTTCAGCGAATGTTTATTGTAAAAATGTCAGTGGGACAGATCACATGGGGTGATCAACACAATATCTGTGAGCCCAGCTTTCATAACAACATTGCTACGGTGCTGCTGTTGCCACGAACTGAAAGCAGACTCTGATCTGATGGCATCCCACTGAGAGACATTCCTCACAACTCACAACAGCATAAATACACAGATTTCACCCACCTCATATCAGGACAACCCAAGTTCATTTCTGATCGAGTTCCCCTAACTGCTCATGTGCTTAGATGACACAGCTACCTTCAAGATCTAAGCACTGATAAAGCCCCTTCATGAGCTCTCTGAACAAGTAAGGATTATAGAAATAATGGGACTGCACAGATAAAGCATTAAAGGTATGGTAAAACCTGCCGCCAGCATGCAATTGCACATGGATCAAACACTGGCTTCCCATTTTTCTTGATTTTCTTGATTCTTACTGTGACTCACTAAATAGATTTACTGACCGAACATACTTAAGCAACACAAACAGCAACAAATGGACAATCATAGAAATATTACAAATCTAAACACTGAAAACTTCATTTCTCCTTGAAACACTTCAGAAGAAAATAACTTTGGTGGTCCATGACCTACATAAAAGTGTCTTCATGCTATGCAAAGCTGTAGGGCTATATTGATCTGGGTTCACGCTTTGGTCCAGGGTAGGCAGACAGAAATGTGGTGGTTGTGTAGGTGATTTAGCTCCCAGTTGCTACAAGCCCAAATATTGACACATTCCTTAACTCTGGTTTTGGTGTGCCTCCCATGAGGCTGTCAAACACTCACATACATACATTCACACACACACACACACACACTCACACACACACGCACAAATGTGCACAGGTCAATAATTAACTTGGACCCAGACTCAAAAGCAGTATCACCCTAGCCTCTATGCTGCATGGATATTGCTTACTACAACAAAAGTCTATGACTGCAATTAAGTCATTTTAGTCCAAGCTATTTTGCCTTTATATAGCACAAATCCATTTCCTTATCTACAGAATAAATGACAAAAGATAAGATATTTTCTAATAAAAGAAAATGAACTTTTTGACATCAGGCCTATTGCCACTGATTCAACTGATAACAGAGAGGGAAACAAATATTTTACAATGTAAGGATTGAGCAGCAAATTCAAGGCTGTAGAACCTCTTGTTAATATTAAGTGTATTTGGACTTCTCAGACCTCTCTGTTCTGCTGGGTGTCTCAGTGCTCTCTGAGGACAATGTGTTAATTTGCCATAACTAGGGACAATTCCATTTCTTCAAGGTCCTGAATTTGTTGTGCCTGAAGCCTGATGAGACTTGCTCTAATAATTACTAACTTCACAAAATGCATGTTACTCTGAGAGGTCCTGATTAAATTATAGCCTAGGTCTACAGCCCTAGACTGTTTATGGGTTGAATCTGAAGACAGATTCAAGAGAATCATTAGGTCTACTACACAAAACCCTGTGTGACAACAGATAATTCAGTCGCTCTGCATGTTTGAAGGTCCCACTGAGATGGCTTGGGCATTGACACACCATAACAACACATCACAAGACCTGCAGACCAGACACAACAAAGGGGCTCTGTCTTGAACTGGAAGTCTTCTTCAATAAAAAGGGGAAACTTAAAGCATTTCATTAAGGCCACTCAATTGTCAGTTCATACTACATTAAATTACATTACATTTTCGTCACAGAGTGAAAAGATGCTGTGTATAACTGGATCTCTGAGTGTCATGGTGATAGAGATTTACATCACCATATGCCCCCCACACTTTCAACCAAACAAGGTCTCGGTTATGGTGATGAGGTACACCTTGTTTAGTTAAGTGTCATTATCTTGTCAGTGGTCACCTATTCCAGATAGCCTGTCGTCTTTAGTTGTGGAAGGTCAGGGTCAGGATGATGGTATAGGACGACAGCAATCTGTCTAAATAACCATTCATTTAATTAGGTGGTTAACCACAATAACAACATGTAAACACCCACTCTGATAATGACCACCCAACTAATGATTAATCTTTGACAAAAGAATAGTGTGTTGATGTTTTACATGTTGTTTTGAAATTTCATTTTCATTTTATTCCCAAGACAGGGGAATAACCACAACAATAGAGTTCCAAAATGTGAGTGTTTCGAGGTGTTCTTGTGCAAACATGACCCTCGGATCTCCAGTTCTTCTGGAGTGATCGCCATTTCCAGGAATAACACAACACAGACATTCTCCCCCTTTGCTCACATCATCCTCCCTTCTCTGCTCACACCTAGAGATACAGTATGAAGCTTAGCTCCAATCCAGAGTTTAGCGCCTTGGGCAACGGAGCAGGCTGATTCATTCTCTCTGCTCTTCAGAATATGTGGGCAGTGCAGAAGAGGGAGTAGTGGTCACATGCTCGACCAATATTGTTTTCAGTGGGCCTCAGGAGTACGTAATCAGTCTCTATACCATCTATACACATCATCCAGACCAGAGGATGCCAAGAGCCTTTTAACTTTATCTATGGATTATGATTAAGTTCAGGAATGCAGGAATACTGCAGCTTATCCCTCTCTACAAGACTCAGGAGATTCATGCTGAGACCCTGGCCAAGCAGACCCATTAATCAGTCACTTACAAGGGAGAAAATCAGGCAAGTGACCATGTCTGTCCACAGGGAGCCTGACCAACAGAAATACATGATACACTGTACCCACCACTATGAAAGGATGTGAACAGAAATAGAATGGCATATGACTCTCAAAAAGTCGGTGTCTGTGATAGTCTTTTCAACCTGGCTGCATCTTATGCTTGCCTGGTTATAACCAGACCCAAATGAATTTTTTGAATGTAGGCCAGCTATAGGTGACTAAAGTGTGTTTACGCATCAACAAAAGCACTACAACTATGCATAAATAAATTTCACAAAGAATAAATCAGCTTTCACAATGCATTTGATGTATGCAAGATCCCTGCCAACATTACTGCACATTAACATGCATATCACCTAAGATAAGAGCTGTGAACTGTTCCCAAACAAATGACTCCCAGTGGCCTATTGTGTGGCAGCTTAAATACTGCTGGTCTTTCATCTTCCAGTCACGGCTGAAATCACAAGCACGATAAGACCACAAAAGCCATGAGACGCCGAAATATGAGACAGATCTGCACTCCCCAACTCCTGAGGGCAGCATGTGAGACGTCACTCTGGCTAATTTTGGCTGACCAGACTTGAGTGGCATTCTATTGTTGAGACTCAGAGTGCTTCTTAGATGGCTTTGTGATGCTGTCCTGCTCAGAAGAGACTGTCGGCTCAGCGCTTCTGCCCAGACACCTGGTGACCCTATGCCCCTGGGCTCGGTGGCACACCACTGCTGGCCGCCTGCAGCATCAGCAATCAGGGAGCAGTACATTCAATAGGCTCTCTGTCCCCTGGGGAGGACTTTGTGTTGAATCCTGCTGATAAGCTGCATAAACAGCCCCGTTGATAAGCCCCTCAAGTTTCGTATGGAAAAACTTCCTTATCAAAAATGACCCTTAATTCAACAGATTTTGATTGAAAACAACAGATATTACTCCATCTTATATGATGGACGTTTTCTACAAGTTCAGATACTGAGAGTTCAATAATATAATACAATACCAATGATCTTATTTGATAACAGCTTATTGTGGTGACAGAAATTAAATATTTGACTACTGTCTGTACCAGTAGAATTGTTCTTCTGCAACCCCCTGCATTGTCTTGTCTGTTTGTAGGCTACATTCGTTTTCAAGTTTTACAGAAATCTGTACTCTTGCAATCTCATTTATGGCATCATGGCATAGCATTGAAAGTGGCACCATGGCACAACACTGTGCATGAAAAGTTGATTATTGGTTATTGAAATTTCAGTAGAACTGATGTTAGCAAATCATGGGGATTCCACAATTCATATCAACTGAGATTCCATGTCCAGAGGAGAGACTATAGAAAGAGCTATAACAGGCATTGTGACAAATCTTACTGGTGTCAGGCACTGTGACTGTGGTGGCTCTGTATGATTTGGAGCACTAACATGAACGTAGTTTTACCTTAAATTCCACGGATAACTGAGGAGTGTATTCCAAAGTCCATAGCGCCCTGACAAGAGACGCTAACTGCTCAGTCACCTCTCCCTGGGCAGAATGGACGTCTTCAGTCTTAACAATTCCATTAATTCTCCTTTCACTGAAATCCAATTTGTACCGTTCAAGGCAAAGATATTCCGCCAGCAAGTCAGTATTACTTAAACACTGTACAACAGCATTCATGAAGCAAGTGTTTCCATGATTTTTCAGACCCAGAACACCTGGAGTTTTGTCCCCATAGGACACGGACAGTTTCTCTTTGAGTGAGTGTACGTTACGGGATGAAAGCGTCAAAGTTTTTTTCGTCAAGCGCTCGGAGGAGACCTGGATATCCTCTTTCATATATCCCGAGTTCGCACTGAGCGTGCAAGGTGTACCGTCCCGAAATCCCCCGTCGTCATCTTCTCCATCCACCAGTTCAGCGTCCCCGACGTGAGCCCATGTGCCCAAAGTTTTCAAAATTTTATTCATAAGACTTCCCACTGACTTGAATGATTTCTTTCGAAACAACTTCGCTGCAGTTTGTTTCTTCTCTTTGCTTTTAGCGGTCTTGATTCTCATTGATTCGTCTTTTGCTTTGGTCTCTCTCGTATCCATGGCTATCCAGAGATTCTTCACTACTCACACAGACAAAAACGGGAGACAGCTCTAACGGAAGCTTCTCCACCTGTCTGCAGTTAAGGTCTGTCAACCCAAAAGCGGGACAGCACGGACAGAGGTTGAACTACGGTGGCACAAACAAGCTGTGCCAAGGCACGGGGGAAAACAGCCGTGAACATTTCCATGTCCCGAGCATTCCGACAGTTCAGACTCGCGTTAGCTGTCACTCCGTCAGAGGGACGCCGCGCCCAGTGTTTCCACGTAGTGATCCTCCCGCTGATCACGCTCTCAGTTGGAGGTGTTTGTAAAGCGCGCTGAACTGACAGTGGGCTTCACCTACATTTCACCTCAGGTCAAGCACGAAAAATACCAACCTCCTTCACCTAACATTTAATCGCTGAAAGGCATTTGCTTAATGCAGCAAACTATGCTACAATTGCTTTGATTTACTTCATAGGACCGAGTTAAATTTTCTAGAGTATGGTACAATGATTTGGGCACTGGCTACAATCGTTGCAGGGGGTGTGCACTGTGAGGTTCCCACAACTCACACGTTAGATTAAATTCGCAAGCGAAGGCTGCAATCAATCACCAAGCAACTAGAAATTACAGAATTTTAATTCTTTATTAAGCTAAAAAACAAAACAAAAATAAAAGCTTAAAAGTGTCTTAAGAACCTGTATTTCTTAGTTCAAAAATATAATTAATAATAAACATGAAAATTAATCTTTATTTGAAAGGTCTGATAAGTAAACTGGTCATGCTTACTTTTCATTAGTCTGCCAGTTGAAGGTCAGAACTCAGTGAGCAGGCTGAGGGTACCTCCACCTCAGCACTCCTCCATCTTTACTGGTGCTAATAATGAACTTGCTGTAGGGACAGATTTTGACAGCGGTGATGCTGCCACTGTGTCCAATGCCTACATGCGTCATCTCTCCATTTTCATATGCCCACAACTTCACCAGCTTGTCATCTCCCCCTGCGTGCAGAATGACATTGACAACACCTCATAATTTTTCTCATCTCATCATTTATCTCCACCTATGGGGATTCTTGACAGGTTAGAATAAGTTCTACTTTAAAACTATAAATTCAGGTGTCTAATGTATTCAGGTTAAATTCCTTCAAGGCTACTAAAGAATACAAGGCTAAATGTTGTATCAGGGTATATGCAGTATTATTATATACAATGCATCAAGGAGTCTTTCGCCATTGGTTAAACATAACAAGGTCTGCCTGTCAAGGCTGCCTTAAGAGTTCACATTTTGCACAGGTGTCTAGAATCAGCATTCTTAGAGTATGAAAGAAGATCAAATTTCCCATACCTGTCACAAAATGCTTTCCATCAAGGGTGATGTGCATGCCATTGATGGCACCAGAGAGAGATCCTTCCAACACCCTAATGGCTGACCCATCATACACCTCCCAATAAGAAATCTACCAAGAGATATGGCATTCGACAGTCACGTATACATACATCTCAGACAAACTTAAGATGGCATCTCTCCGATGAGCTAGCCACCACTAAACTAGCTACTACCAGACCTATTTTGTGGTGGTAATGTGTCATTGCTGAATGTCAGTCATTTCCTTATAACTAATTTGCACTTCCACAGTGGAGATCTAGGTGGATGTGATGCTAATTAAAAGAATCCCTGACCTGTTTTGTCAATGGCAGTTTTTCAGTGTGTCCTCTATTTGACATAAGGGGATATACAATGTGTATAAGCATCTAACAGCACGGGAGAACTCACTGCTTGACCGCAAACTGCAGCCATCAGTTTGTCCTAATGAGTTTCCCATATGCAAATTAAAGCTGGAAGTGTCTGTCAAACAAAACGAGATACGGCGTCTAAGTACATGTTTGTGCCTGTGAACGTGCCCGTGATTGTCTCTTGGGTTGGCAGCTGTCTCCTTCTGATGCTGGCCTCTTATTGTGATTGTTACTGAAGTTATTTTTAGACAGAACCTTCATATAAAACACAGGTCCTGTCCTTTATCTTAATGTGCTGCTATCTTGGTATTCAGGAACACACATTATGGAGTTTCATTATTATTATTATCAATGCTGGTATGATTGTCATCCTCATGCATGATAAAGCTTTTGGTCTAATTATGTAGTTGATGATGATGCCAACTGATGCACTGGCTTTCCTACCCAGGCTTATCAAAACCACAACCACTTTGATTGGATAAAACCAAAGAGGCCTAGATTTTGCCATTTTCCTTATTGGAAAAGAGCAGACCCTTGAGTTGCTTCAACTTTGTCTCTTACCTGGGCTTTGTGAGAAATTGTTGGCAGAAGGACACTTAAACCTAATTGCCAATTTTGTTCTGTCTGTTCGACTGATGTTGTGACACTGACCCTATGTTCATCTATAGTGCTATTGTATTAGATGCTAATTTTGTGGTATGGCACTTTAGTATACACATGAGTGCAATCTACCTTCCTGTCTGTGCCACTGGTGATGATCTGATGTTCTTCAGGATGGTAGCAAACAGATCTGAACAAAGTGTTGGCCAGCACCATCTGATTTCTGACAAAACGCCTGTAGGAACAGTATGCCAAGGTCACAACATATGTAACATTATGAGAGACAATCACGATGGAGGAAAGTTTAACTCAACAGATCAACTAGTACAATATGTGGAGCAGTACAATACATATCAATTACACCAGGACAAAAACTACAGGTTCTGCTACTCCAGAACTGCTTCAATCTTCCTTTCTTCCAATCTTCTAATCTAACTTTAACTGTACAAAACAATTTGCTTATGGTACTCAATTTGTCCAGGTTATCAAATACTTCAATACATCTGTCATTACAAAGTTGCCATTCCACTCACACTAGATCCCAGATGACACAAGTACCATCAGAGCTGGCAGTGACACACTCCTTATCATTACTCCTGATCTTTATACAGCTGACAGATGCTTTATGCTCCTTCATGGTCTCCAGCAGTCTGAGAGAATCAGCCAGGATCTCCCACACTCGAACCTCAAAAAGGCAAATAAAAAAGACGAGCCTAGTAATCATTTTAGGCTGTGTGCTACAGTACATTATGATGTGTACATTATTACTCCATGGTGAGGGTCGAGAATAATAAAATGACTAATAAAGATAAAACAAAACAAATAACCAACATGAAACTATGTTGTGATTAGTGGCCACATACAGCCTCACCTGCCCTTCGCCACCCCCACTGACGATCCTGCTACTGTCCTTGGTAACAGCAATTGCTGTTACTCCGATTCTGTGGGCATTGTCCACTGTCATCTTCAGCTGCCCTGTTTCAGGTGTGAAGGCTCGAATTTTGCCATCATTCCAGGCTAGAGAAGCACATTCAACCATGTAACTTTATCATCTAACTATTTACAGTGTCAGTTAAGAAACAGGTAATGCTCAACACCTAAACTCAACGCAAGTCAAGTAGGTTTTATCGTCGTTTCAACCATATACACCTAAACTAAACTAAACAAGAATTAATTAATTTGTTTAATTATGGCAATATCAACAATGTGAGTGATTTGGAGCCATAACCCCAGTAGAAACAACTGGAAGGTCTTGAGGACAGGCAACCTACCACTAATAATGCTTTTGCCATCTGGAGTGAATGTGATGGCATTACAAGTCATGTTGGGTACAGAGATCCGCAACAGCTCCCTCGATGGCTCGGTGTGCCACACTCTGATGTCGTTCGCTGAGCAGGTGGCAAAGAGCTCAGAGGTACCACTAAGAGATAAATAGCAGGTAACCCCATGTTAGTTGTTTGTTGTTGTTGTTGTTTTTTTAAGATTACTTTATTGCCTTTTTGCTTGAGTTCAGATAGATAGGACAGTGGATATGCACAGGAAGTGAATGGGAGAGAGAGGATGTAGTATTGGGAAGTGCCCACTGGCCAGATTCAAACCTGAGTCCCTCTAAACACCTGAGCCATTCATAGTATGGCCGTTGTATCTCATTGCTTCACAGCACCCCGAAAGCAGACATTACTTTAACGACTACCTCTGCATTACATACCATTATTAGTATCACCTAGTCTTAGAAAACACAGACAAATGTATGAGCGCATTTGAATTTGCTGAGCGTGTCTGTCTGGTAAATCCTCAATTCACAGTGACATCTGAATCACCAATATCCAGGAGCCAATCACAAAGCTTTTCAAACTTTATATGACAGAAAGAGGTAGGATTGTATTGCTTTGAATACTGCCGAAGTGCTGATGCCATTCTGACACAGATGAGTACTTTGACAATGAATGAAAAACTACATTTAAGATATTAGTTTACAATAAAGACCAGTTTAGTTTACTCTACCTTAGAAATGATTTTGTGAGAGTTTAATGCACTATATTACATTTTATTTCACTGCTATTTATACCCCTTGCAAATGAGAAGTGAATAAAACTTTCCCAGACCAAGTTCCATTGTCAGTTCACATTCAAGAATCAGTCTGGTGTCAGCCATAAACACTGCATATTGACTTATTACATTAAGGAGCAAAATCTTTGTAAAATATTTAACTACTATTAAAACACTTTGTTGCACTAACACATAAGTCGAAGTAAAGTGGGCAGCATACACAGTAGAGATGAATGTCACCATTGACATTGCAAATGCCACAGCAATGATAGAAGACCCATGTGTAATCTATGTGACAACAGTTAATGAATCAGTTTAGTTGCATGCACACACAAATCCACATAGCATCCCAAACTTACTCTTCAGGATCCCTTAATATAGCTTGCAATAAAAGCCCCTTCTACCTACATAGTCTACCTGATTTATCATATTCTGTCCCAGATCGCCCTCTTGTGGACTTAGCCTGACATCACCAAAACAACAAAACAATCATGCAAGAACTCACTAGGGGAAAGCTACATCCCACACTGCACAGTTGTGGCTGGTGACAATGACCTCTTCCTTGAAGTCCACATAGTTGAAGCGGTAAATCTGAGAGGCCTCTGTGCCCACAAAGAACTGCTGGCCCTTGCCTCGCAAGGTGACAGAGGTCACACCTCCTTCCAGCTGCACCTGTCTGAAAGACACAAAGTCAATCTCTCAGTCAAGCCAAACTATTTTGATTCACCAAATGAATAATGACTTGCTCTAGTTTAGCTGTAATTTATTTAGTTTAGTGCCTTGATGACGGCTTTCATGATCCAATAATCAAATACTTACTTCAAAGCTTTGAAGTTGGATTCAGAGCACAATGTAAATATGCCATCTCCTGACCCGACGAGCAAGTCACCTGTTTTCAATTCTTTTATAGCATTTACTCCCTGTGCAAAAAATTAATGAACAAAAAAAACTTAATTGCTGTATGACTGAATGACTGAGTGAATGCATTATATTTCAAAATGAATCACACAAGTCGACAATATTTGCTAAGAGAAGAGTCAACCCATACAAATATCAGCAATCATGAAGGCATAATCATGAAATCTGAAAGAGATATCTCACTTTGATGAATTTTTGTTTTACAGGCCCAAAGCTATTAAGAAGCCTGGTCTTCATATTAACTTTCAGTATGTCACCACTGGTTGTGCCACAATAGAAATAGGCATCGTCGTGACAAACCTGGAAGTGAATTGTTACAGATAAATAGTTAGACAGAGATTCTATTCTACTTGTTGTAATCCCTAAATCAATCTGGGAGACAATCATATAATTAATTGATTGATGTAATTTATCTCACCTCAATACATTTGATAACCCTCTTCATTTGGCCTGTCTGACACTCTGTTCCACGGATTTTTCTGTTGGCAAGATCTAACTCCCAAACTTGAATAGTTCCACTAATTAAAGAGGAGATGACAATTTTAGTTGTTTAAGCATAACATTATCTTCTAACTATATGTATTTCTGTTTTGCACAATCTGACATGTCTTACTGGCCAGCTGACACAAACACATCATCTGTGTTATTGCAGAACTGCACGTTCGAACAATGGCCTACACTGTTGGCAGATGCAGGGCTGCCACAGATGGCCTCTTTGGTCTCCACATTCCACACAACCACACTACAATGCCATATATATAAAAATTACTCATATGCACTTGATAATGCACTTGGCAGTGTTTCATAATTTGTAAATGTGACAGCGAGGCGAAATTGCTATCAGTTTCTAGGCTTACGTTCCGTCATCTTGGCCTCCAAGAGTAACTAGGTACTTTTCTCCAGGAGAAAAAGCTAGCGCTTCAACTTTAGCCTTGTGCAATTGAAGACGAGCATGAATACATCTCTTTGAAAAGTCCCAGACGATGACGTCTGCCTAGACAACAGATGATACAGGAATCAACACAACTTGCTGAGCTAAAACTTGTTTAAAAATTGTTTAGTCAACATACCTTAAAGCCCATGAAAATGACCTGTCCAGAGGCCATGTATCTACCACTTTTTGACACAGCAACACAAGAAACATTGTTGGTGTGGCCGTGTAGGATCTCCTGCTTATTAGTGAGAAGACTTTGTATAATGATATTGCACCCAAGGCAGTAAACAAGATGCTCCCTGTCAGGATGTGCAACCATTCCAGAAAATATATGCCCTGGAATCGGGAACAGTGGTAAATTACGCCGTTGGAAACAACTAATGATCGTTTCAAATTATAACTACGTTAAACTGGTTAAACTGCTTGAAAACTTTCACTAATGTTGTGAAGTGTTAGCCACTGGGGATAGAGGTATGACGATGTGAAAAACAGTCAGCTGTATCATAGACATTGCCTTATGAAAAATCACTGTCAGTTCTTTTTAATAAGTCTCAACATTGAGTTTACAAGTCTGCATTCAGCTAATGTTAATGATTTACAAAAGCGGAGATATATATTATGGCTGTAGATAGCATAACAATAAATAGTTTTAATGTAAGCTAACCTGCACAAATGTAGCAAGAAGTGCAAAAAATAAAAAAAAATATTTTACCATTAAATCCTAAAACAACTTGAAGTTCAAGTTGCGGGGCTTTCTCTGAATCTCCAGACATGGATAATGAGACAAATATTGGTATTTATACGTATATATCTGTTTGCAAACACTCTGATGGACGAGGTAGATGAGCTAACTTATCGATAGCGGGGTTAAAATATCTTTGGAGTAACCTAGCAACATGCTGATCAGGTTCTAAAGTGTTCATTATGGAGGACCTAATGACAGCACATGTTGCTTCATGTTGACCTATTGCAGAATATTCATATCACATTTTTGGCTGCACCCATGAGGCAATATCTGACTTGTATTTTGCATATGTTTGGGCCTCTGACCTCACCACATATTTGAAAAAGTGAAAGGTCATTCTGAGACAGAATAGGGTCTTAGGGTCACACATTGCCAAGACCACCCAGCTGTGTGTGGGTGCCTATTCATGATGCTGATTTGGGTGAGGTAGCACTCATATGAGTTATGGTCGGAAAATGAAGAGTGCGAGGCATAAACGTATGCATGCAACTGGACAGTTGTCCTCCTTTTTTTTTTTTAAAGAAGAATTAATCCTTTCAGTCAGTAGAAAAGAGAACTGTTGTATTACTGAACATGCGGCGCTTCTGTGGGACCCCTGTTGTAACTGGTAGAAATGTTGCACATCAGTTGTACAAAGACATGGCTTAAGGCCCACTTATTTTTTATGATTTGTTGTAGCCCTTTCAAAAACTGTGGCCTATACTTAGAGGAAGTACAATTTTATGAGGTAGTATTCTGGTAGCCAAGTAAATTGTGTAGTCACTGCCAGTATTATCATTATGACTGGCCAAAATGATACTACAGCAGGTTAAATTGAGGTTTTTGCTGATAACCAGTCCATCACTGTGTGAATATCCTGAGGGGGGCAGTGTTTAGATAGAAATGAGCCATGCACTGATCAGCTTACTGATGGCATATCTGGTGGTGTGTGGTGTTATCCTTCAAATAGAGTACGTGTATGAGTGACACTTGTTCTTATTGCATCGATTATGGTTAGGATATGATCATCCATGGCCCCCAGTCTAAAAACACTTAACTAACTTACTTGTATGACTTACTTGCCTTACTGTGAGTCATATCCTCTTTCCTCTTCTCAATTCACTGCTCTCTTTAAGAGGCTAATGATGATGAGAAAATAATGATGATGGGTAATCGGCCGAATGTCTAAATGATCTGCTAAGTAGTTTCGCAAATCCAGATTTTAAGGGTATCAGAGACTTTATTTTGATTTGATCTCCACAAGGATAGCTTGGACCATCTCCAATATGGAAGGTCCATTGTTAATCATGGGGGCGACATTACAAATTGGAGGCAGCCCTGACAGTGGAGGGAATGAAAAACTCAGTGTGAGGTCTCTGTGTTGGCTGTGATGCTTTTACTCACGGCTGACTGATCTAAGCTTCCTCCTCTCTCTCTCTTTCTCTGTCTCTCTGTCACTCTCTCTCTTCTCTCTTCGCTGCTCTTCTCTGGTTCTCCCCTGTTTTATGTGAAAGAATCAAATAGTTGATGGGATAAAAGGGACACAACTGAGGAAATCTTTTCTGTTTGACCCAAGTTGTCGGTGCTGTGCCCGGCAACACTCCAGGATGACCAGGCTTTTTAGAACTGCCTGATAGGCTCAGAGGGTGCACAGTGGGTCATTAATAGGATAAGCATTTAATCTGCCCGTTAATAAAGAAAATAAAGCCTGCATCTAAAGAGCCACTTTCAACACAGCACTGGGTCCACTCCTCAAACAGAGGATTCATAGGCAGGGGTTTGTGCTTGAGGCAAAAATTTGGAAAACTGTGAACAATTTGAGTTGTACTACACTTTGAAATAGACATATGCCCATACTATACTGAAATAACTGTCAGGCCTACTAATACAGCATACTGTATATAGTAATACTGTCTTTATAGTAAACTGTTATTTTTTAAATATAATTTATGGCCACTTAGCTTCATATACAGTGAAATAGGCTTACTTGAAGGAGTCCAAGAACTGTCAAGATATATCTTGAAGTTTGTCTTAAGAACTATTCAATAATGAGCTTGTAGATTTTGTAGATCTCAAGCATTCCTTTAAGATTTTCACATGGTAAGACAGCGTCTTGGGTCTCTCAAGAGGACCACAAGAGCATGTGGAATTCTTCTTCCTTTTCTTTTTTTCTTTCTTTCTCTCTTTCTTTCCTTCTTGCTTTTTTATAAGTTCCTTAGTCTTTGCCATGGCAAAGTGTTGCCCTGGTATGCAGCCTCTATTGATGAACACGCACATGCATGAGAACTGCATTGGTAATGAATCCTTCACAAGCTCTTCACTGCGCTCTCGTAGCCAATCAAATCATCATTGTTGAAGGGCCCCGTAATTTTGCTTTCTAATATTAGGGCTGACAGATTTATTTGTTTTTTACTTTTATTTCAAGAAACAAATTACACTGGATAGCTGTGGAATTGTCGTCAGAATGCCATACGGGTCGCAGATGTGACTCGGAATCAAAATCACACACACTTTTATGCAAACAAATTTCTTCTGATAGTCACTTTGTGTTTATCATGGCAAGGGAGCTTCTACTGGGATTCAGCTCCAGCCTGCCAACACCGCTGTGTATTCTGCTAGAATATAGGGCCTAGCCTAGGCACTGAGCTGTATATTACGTGAGTACACTGTAACTGAATCCTTGAGCTCCCTGAATAAATATAGTTGTGAAACATGCAGTCGTTTTACCCACTCCATCCTCTTATTCCCTGCTGGAGACTTACAGACATATTGCATTTTGTGGCTGAGGTTGAGGCTATGGGGGGTCGAAATAAAACAGGTTATTGGCGGATTTGTTGAAATAAAGCAGAGGTTTACTTTGCTCTTTTCTCCTATAGTGGGCATCAGAAAGGCTTGCTGGATTGCCGGAGTCCCTGGGGATGAAACCAGCAATCTACTGCAGCAGGGCGTCAGTGCCGGTATGTAACTCAAAGTAATATGTGATCTAATCACAGCAAGGTCAGAGGTTGCTAATAGTGTCTACGTAAGTTGTCTTTAAAATGCAGACTGCTTTCTTCTTCTTTTGGGAATGGGCAAACCTCAACTCTTTGGCTCATCTGTTAAAGAGCAAGGGCAAAAGAGTTCCTCACTTGCACCCTGAACCTCAGATGTGGACCTCACAGACTTTGACTTTGACATTGTCCATAAGAGATCCTACACCACTAGGGGATGTGTTGAATATCCATGTACATATAGCGTATATATGTACATTTGCCGGATCTTGTTCTGACACTGAACATGCCCATCGTCCAGGTACACACACGCTGTTGTCTATAAGTGTATTGTGAAGTTTAAGGCGTTTAAGCTATTGGCTGGGTAAGTGGAGCAGGCGCGGAAAGTCATAGAGACACAGACCAGAGAGCATGTCAGAAACTCAATCACCGTAATGAAGGTAGGAGTCTGTGAGGTCCAGTGATTTAGCCCATGTAAGCTGTTAGAGATATGACCCAGGCCATACGAAGGTTTTGTGTTTGAAAATTTTTTTTTTTTTTTTTGTACAAGCACTTATGTTTTGCCAGAAACCGAGCTGAAATAGTTGATGAACAAGCCTGTTGCAGCGGAAATGGAAGTTGTACTTTAAAAAGGAAACCGCATGAATGGCGCTGAATTTATCCACTTTCCTCCCTTGAAAAGGTTATGATCCAGACACACGTCAGTGATAGGAGAGGGAAAGGGCTGTCACACGCTCACAGAAAATAGAAAAATGCCATGCCATGACTCAGGAAGTACTTTCTCAGAATTATCATTGACCCCTTTCCAATGTGTTTTCTAACATTTTCCTTATTTTTGTGAAGAAGTAAAATTTCCACATATTTTTGCGATTAACGTATCTGTGAATCAAATGTCAAATCAAATGTTTTCCCATTTTTTTTATTTTTATAACGTATCTCAATATATATTTTTTCCTCAGCAGACAGCTTTAATGATGTCTGATCTCTTGATTGTCATGAATGTGCATGGCCAGTACAGATTTTACCTACAGTTGCACTGGAAATCTTCATTTAATTTCATTACATTGACGTGTATAGGGTGGTTATGAAACAGATTTTCTGATACATTTCACCCCATAGCACATCTGCGTGTTGATGTGCACCTCTGTACTGTACTGGTGTGACTGAACCTCAGAGCCAGATATAGATTGGTGAGGGGGTGCTGGAGAAGTGCGGCTGTGGGCTGAGCCAGAAGCTTGTTCAGCGGTAATGGCCAAAGATGATGATGATAATTACAAGGGTGTTGGAGTCACTTCTGCAGGTTCGATGGACTCTCTGACCTGCTTCAGAGAGCTGTTTCGGCATGAGAGCAGGAGGAAATAATGAGAAATAGAGATGGAATTGGGTCATTATTGCAATAGAAACAGGGGTGGGGAGGCTGATGGGCAGGAAAATAGTAGGCCTTGCAGGTCCCCATGTCTCTATTCCTGTCTCTCCATAACTCTTCATTTTGCCTCCTCATTTCTCTGCTCTCTGTTGCCTTTCTTTCTAGCAACATCGAATTTGGTCGGTCTGCTTTTTCTTTTTCTTTCTTTCTTTCTTCCTTTCTTTCTCATATAGGAAGGCTATATCGCACTTGTCTTTACCTCACACCTGTCATTGCATAGCCCTTTAAGAACTGTGCTCATCACGCTCTCTGCACGACAATCACCGCAGCATTTATAGACCGCTAAAGGAACTTGTTCCTCTGATGCCATACCAGGGATCACAAGGTCTTGAATGTTCCATGTCAACTGTGTGCACATGGACGAAAATGTACCTTACATATGAATGTTGTCACTTACTTAAAGGGTACGTTATCCACTGATGCAAACTTGTCAAAATTAGGTAGTTTACAAACAAGTTGCCTTTTAGAGAATGTAATGTTGAGATTGGTTTCATAGAATATTAATTCATTCATATTTCATACACAATTTTAATGCTTTGTGAAACGTGTATATAAGAGGAAAATTTGACCGATCATGGGTTCATGGGATCACGGGTATGTGTGGTTTACAAGGAGCTGTAAGAGTAGGGGATAGAGAGAAGTTTGGAATCTTGGTTTATTTTCATTGCATAGTACCGGTACACACAACATCATGCTGTGGTCATATTAGTAACTGTGCGGTACATCTAGTAGTTTTGAAAGTGTATACAGTAAGTTGTTAATTCTGGATTGGTTGGAAAGAAAGTTTTTTTGGAAGTGTTTTATGAAAATCTGATCTTCTGTATTTTTAATATGTGGTTTACTAATAGGTACTTGTTTGTGTAAATTATTCATGTGAAGCCAGATAAAGAATGCAGTTAGTAAGAGTGGTTACCATGGTAAACTAACTGGTCATTGAAGTTGAATGCAAAATCATCAGTTTGAACAAAATGTTGACAGATCCATTTAGAGTTCAGAGTCAAGGCATATCACCTCAAACTTGATTGCCAATCTAACATGTGACAGAAACTACACATTTTTGTCCATACAAATTATAGGGTAGAGTGAAGCACTTGAAATACCATTTATCATGATGGTCTTTAATGAACCTGTGGCTTCACTGCCTTGGTAGCAGGCTACAGTAAAGTCAAGTTATTGGAGATATGAGCCGCTGTTTTCCTTGCCGTCAGCACTGGGAAAGACGGAGTGCAGAGCCTGAAGATATGAACCCCTCGTTTGCTGCACATTTCGGTGCCAAGAGTGTATCAGTAAAACAAGCAGTGGCATGACCCGACCGTTTTATGAAACGAACTTTTGAAACAAGTGTAAAAAAGTCCATGTGTAAGTGTGTGTGTGTGTATGTGTCTGTCTGTGTGTGTCTGTGTGCATGAGAGAGAGTTTGTCTATGTGTGTGTCTGTACCGGTGCTCTTTAGTGTTGTTTATGCTCTGGCATTGTAGTACAACATTTTCTTTGGCTTTCGACTTTAGATTCACCACAAGCAAGGCGCAGGCTGCCAACACAAGTGTTTCCTCAGCTGGTGGATAACCTCCACCATATCTCTATTTCTTCTCTCTCTTTCTTTCTGTCTCTCGTCTCTCCATGCTCTTTGCCTGATTACATGCACCTTCAGTGTTCTCTCTGTCTCTCTCTCTCTCTTTCTTTTCCTTGTGCTGTTCTGTCCTGTCTTTCCAGTTGGTATCCTTCATGTTCCAATCTGCTGGACTTCTTTTGTGTCTCCTTGCTTTTCTTTTCTCTTTTTCTGAACTTCTAATGCCCCCTCCCCCTCCCCATTAATAAGTGACTTTCAGACCATTTGTTCATGTACTGCTGCTGGGTAAGACTCAAAGAACTGTCAGGACGGAGGAGGAAAAGAAAATATGTTCTCTTGTAATCAGGCTCATCCAGGAAATTGTCCTTATTACAAATCTAATGACCTCAGCATGGCAATCAGAACGAAATCGCATTCATGCATGCAAACTGCCTTATATGTCTGGGCTTGTTTTACCCCAACATTGTTTACTTAGTAATGTACAGTAATTAAATAAAAAGATTGTGTGGTTATGTGGAGAATGCAGATAAGGTGAGACTTGGTGAAGTCTGGGTCTTTTTATCACTCCCTGGTGACTGGTGAGCCAGAAACGTATTTAGAAAAAAAAAAGTTTATTCATTGAAAAATATGACTTATAAGTCCTTCTATAAAAATTCACAAATGGTGGACGGGGGAAAGGCCATTAATTTCTAGACTGAAATGCCAGTGGGTTTACACTCATAACTTGGAAGGAGTGTGTATGTCAGTCAGTCCTGGCTGGATATCAAAGCCCAGTCGGCACAGAAAGGTCAAAGGTGAAGGGGACTTGACCCCTCAGTGCAGCATGCTTCACATCTGTATTGCAGCTTTCCGAGACCGCACACCTCTCTGGAACAGTGTAACCGTCTGTTCTTTAGTTGCATCCAAGCACAGGGCTAAGAGGAATCGATTGATGGGTGCTCTCCAGTTGTTGTTTGTTGTTGTTCTTACTTGGAAACTGCTTTTAGGCTAAATTGGTGACTGAATTTAATATACTTTTGAGCCAATGACTCAGAACTTGCCTTCTAGCCTTAATGAAGAAATTTGGGCTTAGTAAGCAACATTTGATTGACTTCTGCAGTCAGACAGTGGCGGCTACAGCGTTAATTGCTTTTATCTGTTGGCTAAATACTATGCAAAATCAGGTGATCCAAGACTCCAGGAATGCAGTATGGCATCTATTTTCTGAACCTGGACTGACCATCACTGCCTGGAAATGTTACTCAGTCATTCTAGCCTCCTTCTTGGCAGGGCTAAGTTCTTGCATTAAATTGGCCAAGCCGCTTTGCCGCCTTTAGATCTGTGGTTTGTCAAGAGCAGCCTTCTCACTTTGTCTCAATTTTCCTGGTCCTGTGTCAGTTCCATGTCTCAGCTCAGTCATGGTCGATCGTGATCTATCACATGTGATGGCAGCTCCTGGACCAGTGTGTTTGGCAAAGCGCACCGTACACACGCACACAAAACATGTTGGCTCTTTTCTCTCGTTCACCCCTCTGTCCTCTCTCGTTCTCTTTCTCTCCATCCCTTTCTCTCTCTCTCTCTTGCTTTCCATCTCACCTCAGGCTTTTGAGTGAAAGAGTGCTACGTGGCAACAGTTGAGGAAAAAAGCCAAAGCAAGAGGAGTGAAACAGGCAAAAGAGGGTGACGGCACTGGCTTTTGAAGTAGACAAGAAAAGGAAAAAAAAAAAAAAGAAACAGCAGAGTAGGTGTGGGTTTGAAAAAAACGGTGGAGGTGGTGGTGGAGCTACAGAAATCACCTGCCATAAAGAGGTCTAGAGGTGTGAGTAAGCGGCAAGCTATTTGTTCTGGTGCCTGTGTGGTTATGGGTCCTCGGGGACGGGCCCCCGCCGGGGCCCCTCTGTGAGATGCGATCAGTGGGGATCACGCTACGGCCCGGCCCGGAGGTGGAACTAATAGGCCCAAGTGTTCACAGACACTTCTGAGGACCAGATGCTGCACAGAGGGCCTGGAATTTTCACACCACAGCCTCCGGAGAGAAAGAGGAAGAGAGTAAGGGGGAGCAGAGAGAGAGAATGAATGTGAAAGAGTAAGGGAGATTGCTTACCAACTCTCATGTGTGATTTTTCCAGTTAGTTACGCTTACCTATCTATGTTCACACACTATTATATGGATGGTGTATGTAAGCGATAGGAACTTGATTCAGAAAATATATTATATTTACACACATAGCCTAGATTTTCACTTTCATGCTCACATATACCGAGACACATTGGCATGCAGTGTGTGTGTGTGTGTGTTTTTCCTGCTTTTTCTGGTCAGTATAGCTGCATTTTTTTTCATTGACATGTGCACGAGAGGGGTGAGGCACACCAATAAATTTGACTCTGGCTAATGTCTATCTCTTCCATATGATGTGCCTGTCCCTGTAAAAGTCACGCACAGGCATCTTGGCGCATTGGGTACTGCCTGTTGCTGACTCCTTTGTCAACCTTATGGATCTGACGTCTTATTTGAAGAGCTTAATGATTACCATACCGCTGTTGCAGTTGCTGTGTCGTAAATCCCTCCAAGGTGGCAGCACGATAAAAAGTGTGGGTCACTCTGTGCTAAAGGACAACAGAGAGGAGTAATGACCTGAATAATGAGGTTAAATCCAATTTACAGTCATTTATTTGTCAGGGGTCAGTGATTTAGATTCCACCAAAACACCTCCAGAGGCCAAATCCTGCAGATTTGATTATTTCATACGTCCAGTCTCTTGACGGCACAAGTGCTACAGCCATGATGGATTACTTCTGCCCAGATGCACTTGTAACGGAGGCTACTGCAGATCCTTTGAGGGATAACAAAAAGCGTGCAACTGTCCAGAAATATGAATCTGCACGGTCTCCATGTTTTTCTTTTTTTTTTCTGTGTCAAGATGAGAGTTGAGTGCTGCCACAACTGGCTGATCTAGAACAGGGCACAGAGCCAATTCTGGGCAAGGCTGTGCCTGCTGCTTATTTTAATTTGGCTTTGATATGCCTACATTGTTTTCCCCTCTTCGCCTTCCCCCTCCATTTGTTTCATTTTTACACACTCCAGGTCAGTGTTTCCACATAAACAAGACGCTACAATGGTGTTTGGCAGCGTCAACTGGCAGGATTTGAAATATTTCGATACTGAGCAGTCAGCTCGGCCAAGCTGGGGTCAAGAGTCAGTTTATAAGCTTAAAGTAAAATGCTTTATGGCACTTAGAAGTCTAAAGACACAGACTTTCATTCCATATGGCTCAGCAAAACTGGAGTGAATGAGTGTAAAAATGTGAAGGGGAAAAAATAGTCTACTACTAAGACAGATGTTAATGACTTAAATGCATAAATTACTCCCATGAGTTGCTCTGGACTGAAAACATTTACATTTGGCAGAGCTGTGGCATAGCTTGCTGTTGGGCCACCAGCTTTTCCATGAAATTCATTCTGAAGCTTTGGGATGGTGTGGGAATGGGAAAAAAATTCGATCTCATGTAAAGTCCTTGTGGACATCCCTGGAATCCTCATCTATCCAGAGCGGAAAGCTGGATCCCAGATAGTGACACCGCCCTTTCCTACCTCCCCACATTCCTCTGGATGACTTCCGCAGGTTTCCATGAGGATCACAGAACAAAGTGCCCCAACACGCATCCTCTATGAGAAGGGACAGGGATGAGCCGTACTCCCATGTGTCCACTCAGAAGAGACTTCAGACGGCCAGAAGTGGTCCAGCAGAATCCGGTGACAGGCCCTCAGAAGTCAGTTCTAAGAGGCCTGTTTGATGCAATGCTGGCAGCTCAGAGAGAGAAAGAACGGAAGGAGAGAGGGAGAATGAGGGAGTCCGATGTCAGTGCTCATCCGTGGTTTTCATCCCACTCAGACATAGGTTTGCCAAAACCACCCACATCTGTACACACACACACACACACACACACACACACACACACACACATACACACATAGCGGAAGGTGTCAGGGACTGCATGCGCACTGACACATAAACACACACGCACACACAGACACACACACACAACAAAAGTGAGCATGCTCTGAGTATGTTCTTTCAAATACTCCTACACTGTGTTTATGTTTGACATGGCCCCATCTACATCCCTGGATTGAAGAATACCTCTCACTCCATGGTCATATTTCAGCCCCTCTCTCTCTCTTTCTCTTTTACACACACACACACACATGCACACACACACACACTCACGCACTCACTTTCTCTCTCACACACACACACGTTCACATACAAATACGGAGAGAAAGACAGAGAGAGAGAGAGAGAGAGAAGTGCTCTGCTAGGTCTCTGGACTGGAGAACCCCTCTTTCTGTGGTAATGCTTCAGGCTCACAATCCAGACTAATTGCTGTGTACTTAGAGGATGTGGCCCTCAGCTCCTCCTTTTTGTTTCACTGTGAAATCCCAGCAGGAACACACATACTCACACACACACACTCACACACACACACAGACACACACACACACACACACACAGACAAAACAGAACCAATGCACTTCAGTCCTATAAGGATCTTGTGTAAACGTCACACTCGGTGCTTCCTTAATTTTCTTTCTTGTTGTTCC
The DNA here is from genome assembly GCA_015244755.2 of Tenualosa ilisha. Taxonomy (NCBI): domain Eukaryota; kingdom Metazoa; phylum Chordata; class Actinopteri; order Clupeiformes; family Clupeidae; genus Tenualosa; species Tenualosa ilisha. The sequence continues at coordinate 1,937,520 of PYXC01002370.1, read as the reverse complement.
TGTAGTTAAATATAATTGTGCCTGATATACTTAATTTAGGTAAATGAGTGGTCACTTAAAGTTATTGCCACACATATAGACACACAATACATCATGCCTGGTTGTAGTTGACATGTACATGCATCAAAGTTAGTTTGATTGACTGCGTTATGTGTGTGTGTGTGTGTGTGTGTGTGAATTATGTGTACAGATATTAAGACCCAGAGTGTATCTGTGTGTGTAAGTGTATTCCTTAGCTCTTACATGAAGAGAATCTGCTCACTGTCTGCTGACAAAGCCTGCCATCCCCCCCCCCCACACACACACACATGCACGCACACACGTCATCATTTCCCTGGAATGTTTATCTCTCTCTCTGTCCTCTGTCACAGAGGCGACAGAAACATATGGGAACCATTACTACATCCTTCATTCTCTCTCTCTCTCTCTGTCTCTCTCTCTCTCTCTCTCTCTCACACACACACATACACACACACACACACACAAATATACACATGCATACATGACACAGCCAAGTGTAAGGGTGTGACAGTGGATCATTGTGTCAGCAGGCCCTCCTCTCCTCTCCACCCCTGACACACTAATGACAGTCATCAGCGAGGCTCCTGTCAGCCTCCTGTCACAGAGATACTGCAGAGCTCGGATGGGTGTCCGCGCAGGGTGGAGCCCCAGAGTCACGACATGGTGGAGGCAGGCCCATCACTCCACAGCAAAAACAGGAACCGTAATATCAGTTTGCTTTGACATTTATGGCCACAGTGTGCAGACCAGACTCATAAAATATATATTCAATACATAAAAAATGGGTATAGGCTTCAAGGCCATGGAACATATGTTCTTATGCTCTAGAGGCTGGCATTTGTTTTAATGGGATTTACTGAAGAAATGTAGATGACTTAGAGGACCAACCATTTTTCTGTATTTGGGTGATGTTGGTGCTGGTGGACTCACAAGATGAATTTGCATGTAGCACTTGGCACAGAATGTTCCCTGCAAACAAATGAGGGCATCTAGCTATGCTTTCAACTCAGAATGCTGATACTATGAAGACACTTTAATGACTTTTCAGAATCTGTTGCAATTCATGTACCAAAAATGAAAGTCAACATCATGCCATCAGACTGTTTAATAAGGCTTGTTTTACAAGCACTTAGGAATCGGCTTAGTAAAAGCACATAGAGTCAAGAATAGAATCATTCAACTCTTCAGGAGACCATGAGGCTTACATGATTGCCTGCCTTGCCATGCTGTTCTTAACTCTCTGAAAAGCACCTGCATCTTGGAGTGCAGCAGAAAATTTTCAATCTTCCTCCTGCAGTGTCCAGGCTTAGAGTCCTGCTTGTGGGCTTGGCAGCCCAGCCCTTGGCCTTCAGATTGCAGGAAGCATGGCGTGCTTCATGAAAGGCAGAGGTCTGGAATTGGTCTTCTGCTCAGCCGGTCAGGTTGAAAAGATAACACCTGACCCTGCTCCCCTGCGTGTTTCTGTGTGTGACTGCCCTGCTTGACACTGGATTTGATTGCTTTTTGAGCACTTATTTCTTTTATCACATTTTATTTTTTTTCATGTTTTTTTTTTGTTCCCTCTCCTCACTCGGCACTGAGGGAACCCTGGGGCATGTCCTAAAACCCGTTGTCAAGGTTACAATGAACTGAAATCAGCAGTACCTGGTTTCATGGCTGTTGATGGGTAGTGCTTAGATGTTCAGGTAAAGGATGGAATTAATGAACAGAGATGTCAGGAAGAAGAGTGTTCTGACAGCCCCCTGATTTCTGCATAATATGGCACCAATATGAGTATTTTTTTGGTAACACTTTAGATTAGGGTACACATATTCACCATTAATTAGCAGCTTGCAAATTAGCAGCTAACATGCAAATTAAAAACATACTAGTCATTTGTTAGTCATTACAAGTTGCTTATTAATGCCTTATTCTGCATGTTCTTATTCTACCCATAGTAGGCCATTAACTAGACTCTCTCCAATATAAACTCCTAGTTACTGCTTATTCATAGTAAATAAGATAGTTGTTAATTTTGATCTCAACATGCTCAGTAAGGAGCTTGTAAGGTAGCAGTACAACAGGAACAGTTCTCAGGAACAGTTATTCTCAATCAAAAAGATGTAATTAGGACTTATCTGGACACTATTAGGTACTTGCAGTTTTGGGTTTTGTTCTGATGAATAGGCCATCTTTTCTAAATATTACTGAAGGAGAATAACTGCTCCTGTTGTACTACTGCCTTATAGGCCCCATACTAACCATGGCATATTAAGATCATAATTAATATACAACAACTGACTTACTAACTATGGATAAACAGCAATTAGCAGTTTATATTGGAGAAATTCTTAGTTAATGGTCTATTATGGGAAGAATAAAGTCATCTGGAATACATTATGAATAAGTGATTTGTAATCACTAACAAATGACTAACATGTTACTAATTTGCATGTTAAGAAGCTGCTAGCTGAATATGTGTACCCTAATCTAAAGTGTTAACGTTTTTTTCTCAGAACACAGGCTGCTTCAATGTCTTTGAGGCTTAGTTTTATGACATTTTGAGGAAGGAACTGAACATAAGTAGCTATGTTTATAAAATCTTCAGGTTAATATTGACATGATGGAAACATATTTAATGTCTTTGATGATTATCAATAACTTGCTTTTATGTCAGAAAAAGATTTGTGAGCTGGAGGAGACCAAACCCTCTTCTGTCATAAAAACCGTTGATAGATTTCAAAGGGCTATTAACAACAATATTAGTAGACAAGCTAACGGATGGCATCTGAATGCCAAAACCTTGCTCATGAAACATTTTTGTCGCCTCACTTGCTTTGCAAACCTTTCGAAAACAGTGTTAACAGCCTGAATGTCTGTTACAGCAATACAAATCCCAAATGTAGCTTGAGTCAAGGACTACTTTTCTCAGTTGGCCCTAGATCGCTCTATGGGGAGTAATAGCAGGCAAGTGGCAATGGCAAAACCAGATTCATACTTGTAAAAATGGAGGGACAGAATTTTAAAAGATTTTTCCCCCATTCATGTATTTTATTGATCCTTGTCACAAGGCAGGCATAATGCCAAACCCAGACATTGAAATGCTTACATCTCCCCAACTGGTTGGAATTGGTGATAGCCTGTTTTGCTGTTGCACACTCCCACCCTGAGCTTTGGTGATAAGTCCACTCCTCCTAACTCCATCACAGAGGCCACTCTCACCGCTTCCATCCCATCCAGCACTGAGTTGCCTTTTTTTTTTTTTTTTTTGGAATGGGAAAAGGGGGGCATGGGGTGGTGGTGGTGATGGGGGGATTCGCAGTGGGTAGGATAAACAAAGGCTTGAAGCAGACGGGTGAAGGCGGAATGTGGGAGCCGCAGGGGCATTTATGTTTGGCAGAACCAGGTCGTGTTTGCTCAGTAAACCCAGGGGCAGGAGTGTGTATTGCTGTGGGGGAAATGCCCACATTGTTGGGCTGGGAGACCCTGGTGACGCACCCCGCGACAGGGCCTCCAGGCAGGCAGGACTGGAGGTGGGGGGGACAAGAGCAGTGAAGGTCAGCTAATATAGCGGTTAATTCCACTTCCCAGTCCCCATGACACCCAGTAGGGGGTTTATTTGAAGATCCCAGACCTCTGAGCCACCAAGCACTTTGTTCAGTGCCTTCACTGAGTGCCTTCACGTCTGTGCCAACACTTGAGGATATTAATGTATTCTGATGAAATGGGCTGGCGAGGGATAGTCAGTGGTGTGTGTTTGGATGTCTGTGTGTGTGTGAGTGTGTGTGTGTCTGTTAGTGTCTGTATATGTCTGTATGTGTGCATTTGTCCAATTGGAAAAATTCCACTGCTCCAAATCATTCTGTTGTTTCTGTCAGCCTCTTCATTCTTTTGCTTTCCTGCCTATTGGTTGTAAAGTTAGCTTAAGAATGCTGAACTATAATAAGAACACAGGCCTAACTTTACTTACTGGATTTGCTATGTTTCATCATGATCATCACATCTTTATCACTGATATATTTACTCCTGTTTTCTGGATATTCACTTCTTGTATCTGGAAGACTGACAGAGGCTTATTTCTCGGCCTTTGACTGTATGAGCACTCATTAGTGTCGCTAGTCAATTCATTAGCGTCCCATCTCAGCAAGTGTTTGCCTTAATGTGGTGAAAGCAGTCCACCAGAACAATGATGGGGGAGGGGGAGTGAGCGACATTTCTACACGTTGAAATGTACATAATACATACCTCCCCCTGACCCAAGTGCCTTAATCCAGTATGGAAATGCTAATGAGGTGGAGACCATGCCATCCCAAACATCTCGCTGTGTGCTCCAGGCTGCAGCTGAAGGATTGGGTTCATGCTCCTTCTGGAGGGGCTTCACCCACATGCACAAGAGCCGCCATTGTGCTGGAGTCTCGTAAGCCAGAAATAAGTGGGACCTAAATGGGTGAGAAAGAGAGACAGAAGTGTGAGGAACCGAACCAAGTGAAAAGAGCAAGAGGAGGAGAGCAGGGAGAAGTGAAGAGGGTGCTGGTGTCAAACACTGAGATCCCTTGTTTGCATGGATGTATCTATGTGTGACAGGGATGGATACGGTGGATGGCTGAAAACCTGTGAATTTGATATGATTTGTTACCGAAAATTCTTTTGGACTTGTCCTCGGCCTAGAATCAAAGTTTGTTTGGGTTAAGCAACCATCAATTAAGGGTCAGAAGATTTTCAGCCTTATTCAACAAGTGTTCATATGGTCTCCAAAGCAGAGAAAGATATTAAGGGCATTCTCAATGCTAGTTTATGGTGTATTACTGATAAAGATTTTGTTGGGGACATTTACACTGTGACCTAGATCAGCCATTCTTCCAAACAGTCTATCCACAAATGGTGCTGTGTTTCCTAACAAAGAGGTTGACGGCCCAGGCAAACAGTATTTTCTCAAAGGTCTTGTCCCAATGCCATCAGTACTACATTCTCCTCTGATGTTTGGCCTTGAGGCACATGATCTTGGGTATTTGGGGGCTTTTAGGGGGAAATATCAATGAGTGAGGCGACTATCCTACAGTATTTGTCAGAGAGCAAAGAGTGCTTGACAAATATGTTTGGTCTGCCGAGAAGACACTGGACGGTGTTGTTCTCGTCTGAATCGACCTTGCCGAAGGCAAACAAATACACCGTCTGAGATGGAGCCCTGGATTTACGTTGGGTTAATGACTCAGATCAGGGGTCCAAGAGGATTCCAGCAGAAGGGAAGAGAGAAAGGATCTTGATTGCATGAAGTTTTATTGAGACAGAAAAAAGAGAAAGTGAGAAATAAAAGAGAGAAAAAGAAAAGATAAAGAGATTGAGGGGCCACTTAGAATCCCCTGGTGGACAGCTTTAGTGGCCTTGTTTTGATGGCTTTCATAGTGCCACCCTGATCATAATGAAAATGTGAAGTCTTTTTAAAAAAGTGGTAAATGAAGTCTTTCTCTCTGAGTCAGTGGCCCTCAAGCGCAGGGTGAGAAAGAGCGAGGGGCAAGGAGATTAGCTTTCGGGGGTCCCTGGGGCACCCCTGCTTGTCAGCAGCTTCAGGGGAAGGAGAATGGTGAGAGTTTCTCAGGATTGGGTATCTCTACTCCCCCATCCACCTCTGGTTCAGTTAATCCACTAGATGACAAATGAGGGAAGAACTTGGAGTGGTTTGTGTGGTAAATTGGTATTGTAGAACTTCAGAAAGCATTAAAGGATTACAGCTTATAAATCAGTTGTACCTGAGTCCAGACAGTCTTCAGATAGTTCTTTTCCAAGACAATTGCCCAAAAAAGTTACATTGAATTGCAGTTTATTGAAATTCATTGTTTTCAGATTTCAGATTTTGCAACAGCCTCATATCCTTCATTATTTGTCAGATGCAAGATCACTGCTCTCAGAGCTATAGAGACAACTGCTATAGAGACAAATTCTACTATTCTTCATACAATGAAACATTGTCTGTGGCATGAACATTACCAGTATATGTGGATACGAATTTATTGTGGAATTCTGCCATCCTGAATGAATGCTAACATCAATTGTGTCATGTCAAGAAGTAACAGCATTAGCCTATCACAGTAATTTCTTGTACAGCTACTCTTGTGACCTCACGGTCAAACGGTTGTCTTACAATCACTGTGAGGTTGGAGCATGGTTACTGAAAAAGCAGTGTGATTCTCTTCGAGGCCATGCACAGCTGTGGTCTGTTGGGTTCCAGCCCTTTCCTGTTGCGTGCTCTCACAGGTTAAGAGTTCATTGTTTTAGGAAGCAGTCTGATGACTGCTAACTGGGATACAATGGAGGGAGTGTGATTTGGAGTAATGTTTGTAGGGAAGTGTTGGACTGTGTGTGTATGTGTGTGTGTTAGCTTGACATTAACCATGACCTTGATGTCCAACAGTAGGGGAGGCAGCCTCTTGTCAGTCTCCACTGTACTGCGTTTTGGAACATAGCTATGTTGAAATGTATCCTGTTCCCAGACGGTTTTTATACATTGAGCAACTAATGATACAAGACTAGTCCTGTAGAGAGTAAATTTTAACCTTTTACATGTAATATGTATATCAGCACTGGAATTTAATTTCTCTAATCTAGCCCTTTTCTCTTCCCTCTCTTTTGTTGTTTCTAATGTTGATTTCTAATAGGATTTGGGTTTTGTTCCTATGATTGTAGTTTGTGTGTGTGTGTGTGTATGTAAGTATACAGAGAGAATATTAGGGTAAGTTAGTTCATTAGGTATCAGTGAGGTCTGTGTCATTAAGCCGCATCAACACCAAAGCTGTGCATCAGCATGGCTTAATCTTCCAGTCTGGGCTTTCAAAACAGTCGTCGAGTTCTCTCCCTGGCATTTACTTGTTCTTTAAAGAAAGACCTCAGACAATCTGCCGCAGCTCTAGAATTTTCCTCCCAGTTGCTTACTATGCTAACACTCTGTAGCCCACAATGGTCAGCTGATGAATGATGGTGCAAACACTGGTGTTTTCAATAAATCAATCCTTTTGTTATAGCCCACGTTACTGAAATACAACCAATGTCCAGTAGCAAATATTTACATCATGGCTGCCTGTGTGAAACTACTTATGCCTGGGTAATAAAGTTTATAAGGAAATCAGATTTCTTTCACAAATGTATTGTAGGTTAGGGCTGTTCCCGACAAGCAAAGGAAATAACAGTAGGTATTGGCTAAAACTTTCCTTTCTTTTGAATGTAATTGTGAAGATAATATTTTTGGACAGAGTTTGGATTCAAGCAGCTTTTTGCTGTACAATCTAGTGTTCACTCAGAGGATTCCTCTGTGACTACTTTCATGAATCCAAAAATTTCTGTATTTTATCAGTCATGTCCATATTGATCAAAAGAAAGATATGACACACATTTTCACATCATTAAATATATCCATTTATGATAACCATAATATATTAGTATGCATTACAAGACAATACACAACATTTTTGCCCTGGACACAGCTAAACATTCTTTACTGTACAGACCAACTATGAACAAATGACAGGTAATTTTCAAATATCTGAACACAAGAATTCTCCAAAGACTAGGAAAATTTGTCTCAATATAAAAGTATGTTGGTATCACTCACAGGACATTCAATATACGGTTCCAGCTGAAGAGTTTATGGTACTCAGTTAAGTAAATGAGGGAGAAGGATGGTTTTCATAACCAGTTTGGCACAATTTGAGTGTGTGTGTGTGTGTGTGTGTGTATCTGTTTGTGTGTGTGTGCGTGTATGTGTCTGTGTTTATGTTTATGTTTACGAGTGTGAATGTGCCATACTAAAATAAGATTCATAGTTTTTTTGTTTGTTTGTTTTTGAGCTTTCTCTAAGACATTCCTGTCAATAAATGTAAACAAGGAAAGTTAATGTTCCGTATGCCCACTTATTTAAATCTATGGTTCTCAAACCTCAGGTTAATAGAATGTGTATACAATCTAGTTAATGTCTTACAAAAAATAACTATACATCTATACAATTAACAAAATGAACAGAGCAGTATCACCAAAAATAAAAAAAGAAAATTTAAAGTACCAAGTCACTTTTTAAAAAATAGACATTTACACTTCATAGATGTGTTTCCATGAGGGCAAGTTAACAATAGGAAGAATAAATTTGAAGGTTTGACTGAATTACCACAAATTCCAGAACATGATTTTTAACCAACCACAGTCATATGCCTTAATTAGATTAAGTACACTCAGTTGAATAAAAACAAATTTTATAAGGAATGGATTTGTTGTATAATGCATGCATTTTTAGGATTCCTATATTAAAATTCAACAATGCACAGAAAAGAACACTCTAGGTGTGTATCTACAATACATTTCAGCTTATAGTCCTGTGAACTTTGAATACTTTGAACTTTGATAGCTGTGATGACTGTTAATACCACCTGGTTTAGGTCTGATTCTAGCTGCATGTTAAATAAATGATTTATATTCATGTGAAGCAAAAGGCATTTTCTCCTCACACCAGCAGAAAATTGAGGTTAAATGCTCCGGCGAGTCTTTCTATTAGATCCATGTTCAGGTATCTGTGTTAGCAAACAGTCACACAAGAAAGCACACAAAGTGTAAACCACACATTAAAAGTATTAAGTAAAGAATGAACGGTGACCCCCGCTGTCTAATTCACTAGCTGCTCCTCAAATCTATAAGATATGATTAGAGAAATGATTGAACTCAAGCCCCCCATCTCCATTGTTTTCCCCTTAAAATGAAATGATGCCTTGCTTTTATGCTTATATGCATTTCAACGATCATTTTACAGGCAAGAGAAAATGAGGCCGTGTGTTTATGAATTTCAACTACTCAACACAAATGGGTCATTTTTTTCCCCTTGTAGGACCTGGTTGTGTCATCATATAAACAGAAAATGTAACTGTTACTGGTGAGGTATTTATGAAGTTTTAACATTAAGGCACAAAGTAAATGTAATAAACTACTTCCATCCCCATCCCCCAACCCCCATAGTTTTACCAATGTGAGCAGAAACCACAGCACAACCACAGTTTAATGAAGAGTTTAGTGTGTTAACACTTCTAGTGGCAAGTGGTTTACACCGTTTCACTGGGTCTTGGCCAAGGAAAACAGCCAACCAAGACTGCTTCAACCACCAGCTCTTCTCGGTCACCTTAACTCTAAGCAAATGACAAAGTACACACAACAAGAGCCAACTTTGACTCGGACATGAGATACAGTAGCTTGTTTCTTGTAATCTTGTCTTCAAAAAGATAACAGACTGGTACAATCAATAACACCTATTGTGAATGAAACACAAAGGACTTGTACATAGTATTTTATATGCCGGGTTAGGTGCAAACTTTGCAAATCCACAATGAAGAAACACAACCCTTGAGGGAAAAAAACAGAGACTGTAACACTGGACTCCTTCACAAACAATCCTAAAGATGAGGAAACGGAGGGAAAAAAAACATTCGCTTATAATATTGTCAGTATGCCTCTACCCACGGTAGCAGCATTCCAGTTCTTTTAAGCCACGTCATCATCATCAATATCATCATCATCATCATCATGATCTTAAGCATATCTATGATATCTCTTTCTTCCTTTACTTCTCTTCACACTTCATTTTTTTTGCTCCTTCTTTCTTGCCACTTCATCCCGCTGCCAGACAAGGCCTAGCACTTGCCTCTCTTGTCTCGTTGCTGGAACTTGCGAAGGCGTCGTGCCCACAGGTCTTTCCATGGAATGAGCAGACTGCCTTTGTCGGCCACCACGCCACTCTGACCACGCGAATCATCCTCGTCAGATCCCAGCAGCAGATACTTGCGGCCAGGCTTGATCTTGGGGCACCGACAGGCTACATCCTTGGCACGAACCCACAGCAGCTGGTCCCCACGTCGGATGCGCTGGCCGCCCTGCTTGTAGACTGAGATGACATTGATGGTGAACTTCCACCACTCACCGGCCTTGTCACCCTTCAGCACGTGGACTTGGAGCGCTGTGGGATGAAGGAGACAGATGGAGCTCAGCTTAAGCTGTTTGACCGTCTTTTGTCAATATTTTGTGAATGGCCTTATTTTAACCTGACGTTCAAATTATTTTTTCAAGACGAGAAATAAATAATTGCTCCCAGTCTTTTTTGCACACATTTTTGAGAGCTGTTGGCTGAAAACTAAGCATTTCAGCCAAATTGATGTTGGCAGTAACCAATGTAAACATCAACTGTGTTCTTGGCCCTAAAACTTCCGATTTCACATTTTGACAAACGTTTTGCCAAAAGACCACAAATCCTTGGAAAACGAAAATAAATTCAGTGTCTTTGAACTTTTAGCGTGGATAACCCACAGATGGACTCATTTTGCAGGGCGTTTCTGGGCTCTTCACACTCACGGACCTCCAATCCAGCGACTAGGCTACCCACCACAGGCAGTGCGGTCCCTGAGAACGAGCTTCTCCCTCTGCCTCTCCCCCTCCATTCCTCCTCCATCACTAACCTCTGACCCTGGCTCATTATGCTGCCCAGCGTGCTTAGTATTGCGGCAACAGTTGCCATAGAGCTCTCGGTGCAAAGACAATGAAGGACCGCAGAGAGCATTTAAATGTGCCCCTCCCAGCCAAGTGGGACTCGCTATAATGTTTGACTACAGTGGACGTATCCTTAGAAACGCTTTCCTGCCCTCCACCGACACAGTTTTAAAAAGAGGGGAGGGGGCATGACACATGATACTACTGAAGTGACTGGGATATGAATGAACAGCAATGCTTAAATATCCACCAGCAAAAGTAGGGTACGGGGTGGTGAATGCAGGAAGGTGAATGAGGTGAAATTGAATATTAAGTGTGTGAGGGGCGCATTGGTGCATAATGCTCGCGGGAATTCTGTTTAATGTAGCCAGAAAAAAAAAAAAAAAGCTTTTCAAACATGTGTGATACCTTCCCTCGGGCGTCGTCTTGTATTGATTCACTCCCTGTGTGCATCATAATCAGGTGAGATTCCTTTGTAGTTACAGAGAAAACTCTGGGTCACTAAATTTCAACGTGGCAATGCATTCTGGAGGTGGATTCATGAGGCTAGGGCCAGAATCTACCTCAGGCACAGGGAATGCAGCCTGGATGGTTGTGGATTTCTAGGCTATTTCTGGGAAAGAATGGAAATGATGCCTATCTATAGAATGGGTTTTAGGAAGGAGACTTTGTTGTTTGTTTTGACGATGTATCAATAAGTTTACAGCATTCTTTCTTTATTCTTTATTAACCTGAGAAACTGCAGGTTATGTCATAAATGGTGGAAAAGTCTCACTCATTCTTTTGGATGTTGGATGGGCTCTCTCTCTCTCTCTCTTTCTTTTCTCTCTCTCTCTCTCTCTCTCTCTCTCTCTCACATACGTACACACACACTCTCTCTCTCTTCCTCCTTCTCTCTCTCTCATCCTCACTCCTGCTGAATGACAGCTTTCCTCTCTAAGAGATGGGGCATTATTTCTCTGCTTCCACAAAAGCAGCTTGGAATGTTCTGATTGAACAGCAGAGTGAGCAAATTGCACACAATTTGAGAATGGGGAGGGGGGAAGGGATGTTGGAGTAGGCAAGGGGGGTGTAGAGGAGGTAAAAAAAAGAGACTGTTGGGTCTGAGTCGAGCACACAGTCTCACAGCCCATGCCATTCACTCACAAAGAGTCCCTGGGCTGGAGCCGACTTGTTCGACCAGAGGAATAAAGAGGATGTGTGTGTGTGGGGGGAGATGGGATTGAGTGAGGGGATGGGGGGTGTGAGGAGAGAAAGGGGTCGGGGGGGGTGTCACACTATTTATCTTCCCAGCCGCAGAGAGCCTTCCAGAGGAATCTTGACGTGTTTTTGACCTCATGAGCAGTACCCGGGGGCCTACTCTCAGAGTCCTCTCTACTTCCAGAAGAAGCGGCATGAGAAATACGCTTTCGTCTCTCTTTCGTCTCTTTCTCTCTCTCTCTCCCTCTCTCTCTCTCCACCTCTGTGCCACTCAGCTGGAAGTTATGAATCCAAACTGTCACAGTCAGCACCTCTCAGTCTACAGTGGTTTGAGGTATGAGTGACAGACAGCACAGGCGATACTCTGTTGTAAACTCACTGCACTGTCTCAAGGAGCAGAGGGCAGGACAGTGAATCTGGGTGTCAGTAGCACGGCTGCAAACTGTAGCCCTAAGACTAGGGGCCTTGTCCTGACAGAGTGAGAGGGCCATGGCCCAGAGTATCCCCTCCCCCACTCACCCATCCCTATCTTACCCCTGGGGAAGTTGAAAGCAGCTCCCTTTCTTCTTCACTGGGGAGGGCAGACAATAAAGTACATCCACCAGATCACACAGATAGACATGAAGCATGCGCGACAGTCACAGAGAGAAAGAATGGGAGAGAGAGAATAAGAGAGAGAAAGACAGAGTGCAAAAGAGAGGAAGGGGAAAGAAAATGGGGGGAGTGCACAGAGGGCTGCCAAGTCTCCCGCTGGGTCGTCTCTTTCTGAGCGATGCGTGAGGGGTTGACTCGCATGCCGCCGAACAAGCAGCACCTAATCAAATTAGTGCGCCTAATTAGAGCACTGAGGCCCCCTGCGTTTTCCCTGCTGAGCTTATCACACACACGCACATACATCCATATGCTTAAACACATGCTTATAGAAAGACACGCATACCTCACATACTTTCACATATGTGGAAACAGAGAAAAGTACATAAAAGTTCAGACACACACACACACACACGCAGACACACATACACAGACACAGACACATACCACACACCCAAACACGTACTCACTCATACACACATGGACGGTGTCCTAAACCACATGCCACCCATTAACTGTGTTTGATTCATTGTCCTTTTGATGAAGCTGAATGTCAGTGCGACATTTTACTCCATCATGCTCACTGTCGTCTTAGCTACAGACAACAATGAAAGCCATTGTTATGACATAGTTCTGCTCTCCCAGTACCGCTGCAGCTGCCCCCTTTAATGCTCGCTCCCCAGTTTAGCACCTGATGCTCTGCTGGAGCGTTGCCTCAGGACCACACCACTGTGTTTGTAGTGCAGGACCTCCCGAGCGACCCCCATAAACCCTTGACCCCTCCAACACACACACAGGCACACACACACACACACACACAGAGCCAACAAAATCAAAAAGAGACATGGACAGGTTTGAAGGCCTCATCACAAAGACAGGCATCACACACAAGCTGACAGCTAGTTTTAGGAGCTTTAGTTCTGTCTGACAGAGCGGGGGGGTTGGGGGGTTGGGTTCTGGCCCTGGCCTGCCAAAGGACAAAACAACGCATCTTCTGTTTCTTCATTCAGAAAAAAGAGGCACTCTGATGCTGTGATTATCCGCGGACAAAAAAAAAAAGAGCCTGGTGTGTTTTCAAAACACTACAAAACAAAAACAACTTTCTGGTCCCAAATTTGAGAATTATACACAATGTGAATGAAGCTGACAGCTTGGTTACCACAGACGGGTTACATTAATCTCTCGTTTTTTTTTTTTTTTCATACTCAGCTGCAAACGAGGAAAGCAGAGAACTCTGGGACTGCTCTTTTATTTACTTGGAGGCTGTTAAAAGTACCTCTGACTTGTGTCCCTTGTGTCATTGGTTGATTGATGGGGCTTTGTGACAGTGTGTGTGTGTGTGTGTGTGTGTGTGTGTGTGTGTGTGTGTGTGTTTGTGTGTGTGTGTGTGTGTATGTGTGCGTGCATGTATGTATGACAGGAGACACATTGAGCTGTTTGCCGACTGTTGTATGTTTCTCCACTACCTCTGACTGCCCATTGCTTCAAGACAGGCTTCTTAATATCTTTCCGTTACTGCATTGAAAACAACATCCATCCCCGGTGAAGTGGTCAGAGTCAAACTTAAAGCAAAACACAGATCTCAAGTCCTGTTTATAGGTGATCTGAGAGTCAGGTGCTCTGGAATTTTTTAGAAGTGCTGAACAAAATAACAAGTAATTGGAACAACAAGGAATAAATCTGGATGTGGTGGGCAAATTTAAATGAACATCGTAGACAGAATGACATTGTGGTCTAGGTCAGATGAGTTTCATATGCAGTGCAGTTTTTTACTCTGGAAAAATGGACTGGGTTTTTTGGCTTTTCTGACATGAAAAATAACACTTAAGCTTAGAGGATGGTATTGAGGCAGACCTGTGCTGTTGGCTTAGCCCTCCCATGGAGTCTTACACACACACATACACACACACACACACACATACACCCACAAAAAACACACACGAAATATAAATACATGTATCACACACATCAAACAAACACAAGCAAACACACATGCCCACACATTCTCACAAAAAAACACACGCTCAAGCAACCTCACACACACACACCACACATAAACACACACACACACACACACACCAACACATACCCATGTGGTCATGCGGTGGGGAACCTCACTTGAATGCGTGGGAGGGGTGATTTGTTCTGTGGTTTAGGAGACACAAATCCGCTGATAGGATATCCCCACTGCAATATTGCTATGATTAATGAGGACTCAGAAATCCACAGAGAGAAACTGTATGCGGAGGTATGACAGCTACACGCAGGAGGCAGGACAAAGAAATACTATCTCTATCTGGGTGAACACGGACTGGAGCCTGGGAAAAAAGAGAGTGCCATGGCCAGCAATGCCAGTCACTTTTCTTCCTCTTATTTTATTTCCTTCTCTCCATCTCTCTCCACATTCTCTGTTCCCCAGCTTTTCTCTCACTCACTTCCTGCCTCACTCTTTTCTTGTTTTGTATCCACGGTACTCCCTCTTTCTCTTACGCTTTGTCTGATTATTTTTTAAATCGTTTTGAGTAGCCCTTTCTCACTCACACTCCCTCGCTGTAACCTTTAAGTTTTTTCTTTCTTGTTTTCTCTTTCTTTGATTCTTGCGCTCTCTCTCTCTCTCTCTCTCTCTCTTGCCAGAGGTAGCCAGCCCAGGGTGGTGAGGCTCTAGCAGTGAAAGGTTGCCGGGGTGTGTGTGTGTGTGTGCGTGTGTGTGTGTAGGTGCTGGGGAGGTTGGGTCTGGGGTCTGTGCCGTGAGGTGCATAGACGGAGCGTGGTGGGAGAGAGGAAATGACCCGTTAGCTGTAATTGAGTGGGCCCACGAATGAGAACAGCGGGGGGTGTGAGGAGAGGTAGGGGGCCACCGGGGGAGGCGCTGGGAGTGCGGAAAGCTGGCTAAGATCAGAAACCTGGCTCTTCACCAAGTAGTACCAACCCCACCTCAAAGCTTCACCACTCCCAGCCACCCCCCCCCACACACACACACCCCTCCCACTCTACACCCACAGTCAAGCTACCAAGATCCAGCTGAGCCCGTCTACAAGCTGGCTTTTGGTTCTCAGCGGCCCTCTGTTCAGCTTTGACTGGTGGAGTTTAACTGGTTGGCTAGGGCCGGGCGGACGACTACAGAGCTATGTTGAAAAAGTTGAAAAAGTCGGGAGCCTGAGAAACGTCTGGGAATTACTACGCTACATTCCCCATAGCAGAGACGAGCGAACAGGAATGAGATCAAGATGTTCAACCATGAAGTTAGCTATAAAACATCTGTCTGTCCACCCCAGGCCGACCCCCCTCCTACCTCAGTGAAGGTACACTGAAGTATGCCGTTAGCTCTCTTCTAGCCAGACCCTCTTATGTGCCCTGCATGAGGTCTTTGCTCCCATGAATCTTCAATAACAGTATCCCACCATAAAACACAAGGTGAGGGAATGTTTTTAAGTTCTGTCAGTGGTAGACGTTCAGGAGAGAAATCATCACCACCATCGCCTCAACTATGTGTGGATGACGGTGAGACAAATAGCTCAAGCATCTCCTGACTCTTCAAATCCCTCCGCAACAGCCTTTTCTCTATCTGCTCTTGAAGTTGCCTTTGAGCCTACAAATCTCCCCAAGCCCGCTACACTCTCCCTTCTTTTTTTTCAGCAATGGAAACCACCTGTGAGCGTTGATCCACATGGTGTTGTAATGTCTGCAGCCAGCACTGTCAGGAAGGACCCTGCTGGGCTGTGGGCTTTGATACGGTGGCTTTAATCCTGACAGTGTGAGTGAGCCATCACCACAATGCCTTTGGAAACAGAGGTGTGGTTCCGAAGCAGATAAAATAAAGATGTCTGACCCCGCAGGTCTGGTCCCAGCAGGTGGTCAGAGAGACACCGAGAACAGCAGGGGAGAGAGAGGGGAGAGAGAGGGTCGCTCACTTGCTCACTCACCGTAGTGTTTCTTGCAGTACTTCTTCATGTTGATCTTCATCTTGCCCTTGGATGCCTTGCAGTGGGTCTCACAGTCTGCAAAAAGGGAAAGAGTGAGAGTTGAGATAGGTAGAGTGAGAGAAAGAGAGAGAGAGAACACATAGAGTAGGGAAAAAAAGGGGGAAGGGTTGAGATAAAATTTGAGAGCTATAACTCTGACAAGCAGTCAACTCTCCTCAGATGTCTGAGTCGAGAGAGTTGAGAAATTTGGCCTCTGGATATTTATGGGTTTGAGTCTGCTGCATGGCCCTAAGTAATATGGTTTGTGTTCTGTAACACAGTTTATATAGTATAGTTTAGCCTTGAGCGCTGTTACGGCACCACATGGGTATATATTTTGTGCATGCATGTTTGTATGCCTCCGGCTCTACATCATCTTCAACAAATCAACCAGGGGCTGGACGTCCCATGAACTCTGAAAATGAAGCAGAAATTTGTTCAAAAATCTGTTCACATGAAGATAACTCCACCTCCTGTCCTGTTCTAAACCAGAGGGCCCCCCCAATCCCCATCCTCCTGACTCCACATCAGCTCTGGCTGTGGGTCTCAGCTGTGGTTGGTCAGTGCTAACAGGTTGTTCGGAGTTTATTTGTATTGAATCGTTGGAGGTTACTGGAGCTCAGTGCGTGACTCCTGTGAGGGCCTGCTGTCCCAGGATGCATATCAACGAGTGACCTCACTGATGGGTCCGGCCCGCTTCTCCAAGAAGATGACTGAAGATCTCCCCACGCGTTGGCCGAGGCCTACTGGCTTGGTGGTCCTGGAGGTCCTGGCTGGAGCCACCTCCAACTGAGTGATTGATCACTTCAGTGCACCAAGTGGACCATCATTCAGACAAACCTGCCAAAGCGCACAGGAGGTGGCAGGTCCCTGACCTCCTCGATTTTTTTGGACTAGGAACCACCGAGGCATATTAAAGGATTGAGATGGACACGTAAGGCCAGTGAGAAACGTTCTAGAACATTCTCTCATTTGTTTGTGTAGACTTGAGACTGGAAATGGAGAGTCTCCTAGCGTGGTCACCTGAGTCATGTGCAGTGGTCTCAAGATGTGTATGTGAGAAAAATATTTATAGAATAGAAATACGTATATGGGTGCGTGGGTTGAGAAAGAAGTGTGTGTGTGTGTATGAGAGAGAGAGAGAGACAGAGAGAGAGAGCGAGAGAGTGAGTGGTTGGGAGAGAGTAGGGACCTTTCAGCCTAGCCTGAATATGGACAAACTTCATTATTTTCCCTGGACCCTTCTGTCCGTTCCTTCCCCTTTATGTTCCTTTCTGTTCCGTGTGAATAAGGTTGCCTGGGTAACAGGAGAAAAGGGGAAAAAACGCCTCTGCATCCCCCCCTCTAGAAAAGTTTGCGGTAGCAATGATGGTGGGATTGGAGCCTTTTTGTTTGCCGAGAAAATATTTTCTGCTGAAATGCCTCAACAGTGGGAATGGTGGTCTGTTGAATGATAGACAAGAGGAACTATGGGAGTTTCGTGTGTGTGTGTGTGTGTATGTGTGTGTTTGTGTGTGTGAGGGAGGGAGGGGTTGTGGACACCCCACAAAAGCAAATGAATTTGATGAATCCATATTAACCATGCCTCATCAACACGCAAAACGAACCAGTCCAGGGTCTAAGCAGGGATTGGTGGGGGGTGGACCCCTGTTTTTCATACAGTGGCCCCCAGGGACCTCAAGCCTCGCCCTGCTTTGATGATGCCTGGTAGTGTGAAGCACCACAGCACCCTCCAGCCCGTCATTAAGTAGACTGCAGCTGTTTTTTGGGGGAATTATACACCGTTTGTGGAGCTCTAGGAATCATCATTAACTCATTTATCTAATAATATACCAACTAAATGGTAGAGGGGTATTCAGAGGTATTTTACTACTTTAAATGCAGAAATAAACAGTATGAAGGTAAGACAAAAACACAGTTGAATACACTCTGTTCAGTGATGCCATGAAAACCTTCCTCTGTCCTTCCCCATTGGAAACAAACCTCTCCAGCTAACTCCTTACCGGCCCTCTCTCGGCTCCTTGTTATTAAAGAACCCCTTCTGACAGCTCTGAGATCAGATGGGGAAAGAGAGCCTGCCAAGTAGTGTCTGTGTGTGTGTGTGTGTGTGTGTGTGTGTGTGTGTGTGTGTGTGTGTGTGTGTGTGTGTGTGTGTTTCTGTGTCTGTGGTGGCTTTTCTATAGTTGGCTCTGGCGGTGGGAGAAACCATCTGAGAGGCCGAGTGTCAGTAAGACCTGCCTCTACCCTGGGCCACTCATACTGGGCCCACCATGGTGAGAAAATGTGATAGTGTGAAAGGGGTGTCACAGCCTAGAATACAGCACAGCACCACAAGACGTCTTACTGACATCTTAGTGAGCCAATTAATTGAATCATTATTTACATTTACATTTACATTTACATTTACAATTACGCATTTAGCGAACACATTTAGCAGAGCATTATTGGGGTCTGAACCTCACTGGTAACAGAGAGAATCGCTTTGCCAATCAAGTGTCTTTAGTTCAGTCTTGCAGTTAGATATTAGAACAATGACAAACAAAATCATTTAAATGTTTTTGTTTTTACATGTCTTTTGCTCATTTCTTACATTTGTGACGTTATCACACAATTCAATACAATCAATCAATGTAATCGATCATTCTGATGAACATTTTTAATTGATTGTCACTGGTAAAATGCCATACAGCCACACACCAATGCACATAATACAGCTTAATGTAAGAGTTAAGAGTTCATCCGGCTGACGGAATGCCTCTCTCAGTGTTGTCATGGCAGACGCTCACCTGTGGGTTCTTCTGAGCTGCTGTAGGAAGTAGTAGGTGACGCCACGGGAATTTCTGTCAGGAGAGTAGAAGCACAGGATAGCAGTCAGTCAAACACATAGCACAGATGCACGGCACTTTTCATAAACTGCCCACCATTCATTATGGCCTTCCATCTTATGTTTCTCCTCAAGTGGGTCCTTCCACTGTGACTCACTGCCACTTCTGTTATTGATCATTGATTAGGATATGAGGGTTTAGGTTTCATGAAATAAGTAGCCCATGGTTCACAAGGCATTCCTTTAGAACTGTGAAAGGCCCTCGGCACAGTAAGGTAAGACACCACCAGGGGCCGGGGCCTTGTTAAAGTGTCTGCTGGCAAGAGGCTCGATATCACAAAAATTTAATATCAAACCGTAACATATTATCTCACAGGTCTACGAGAAACCAAATATTTTTCCACTAAATCTGCAGGACCTCCTCTCCCCCTCCAGTTTTTGCAGAACATTTGTAACTTTCCCAGCAAAATTAAGGAAATCCAATTCCAGACGGGTTCATAGGTTTAATTTAGCGTGGGTGGACCAGGGCCAAACATATCAGCAATTCCATATCCGCCACAGCTTTGACTGATGTCCAAATTCATCTTTATTGACTACATCGACTGTTATAGCCCATGTTAAACACAGCAGCGCTCATGCAGCGCTCGTGTTGTGTCGCTTGTCGTTGTCCACTGCTGCCTGCTACCTTATCTGTGTTTGGCACTGGGATAGGCTGGTGCCAACCTCTCTTTTTCCATTCAGCTCCTTCTCTTTGTGTGGTCCTGACATTTATCGCTGGAGAGGCAAGAACCTGAGAGCAGCCTGATAGCGCCTGTAAACATGCTGGGCCCATATTGCCTCAGCTGCCTGCGGGACAGATTTATAGGGGGGAGATGGCAGCAATGCCGGCAGCAGCAACAGCAGCAACGTGGCCGAGGGCAAACCGGGGCATGTCGGTGTTAGCACCTCTCACTGGTCTGTTTGTTTTAGCTCAGGTCAAACAGCAAACTGTCCGTCCAGAGCAATCGCACATCAGAGGAGAGAGGAGGAGCGGAAATGAAAGGGACCAGGGCCATGAATACATGCATAACAAAAAAGCTGGGTCCATGTACCGTGAAAAGGCTGGACGATATGGTTGAGTTAGCGACAAGGCCTCAGAAAAAGAAGGGGGGATTGTCAAAAGTCATGACCTGGGTCATTGTGGTGGCAAACAGTGGAGTTCAAGACCAAAGGGCCTTGATGGGAATGATCTTAGTGTGAAATGAGGGAATAGGGAGACCAAGGGCCCAAAATGTGCTTTTTAAAATGGGATTATGGGTGAAAATTTGGTCAAATGATACACCGAAAATGTTTTGCATAGGGGAGGCTAACTCTAGCATATCAGTGGTAGTGACAGGTGAGTCAAATAGGCCGTGTTGACAATGGGAGAGTCCTTGGAAGAAGGAGTAAGATGTGAAAGTGGCCTTACTGATGCAGGGGGCGATGGGGGAGCGACTCTGCTGGTAGCCCTTGGCGCAGCGGTTGCAGGTGAGCCCGGTCACGCCATCCTTGCAGGGGCACTGTCCTGTGGTCTGGTTACACGTCTTGCCAGCGGCTCCCACTGGGTGGCAATCACAGGCTAGCACCAGGAAGTAAGACAAGAGGAAAGACAGATAGAAAAGACTTTAAATATGTACACACACACTTCCACACACACACAGACACACTACACACCTTGTAAAACTGAGATATGTTTTACGTTAGCAAACACAGAATGAAGGTACCCACAGACAGATGGAAAAATAACGGTGGAAGTCTAGTAAGTTTGAGTTTTACTGGGTCACTGAGACATTGGTGTCTCACTGACATGAAGGTTGGTCTGTGGAACTTAGTGATTGCAGAGTGGTCTCTCCTATTCTGTTGGAGAGTTCGGCCCCAGATGTTCGTATGAGATGAGCCCAATGAACGAACGACCTCCAAGTTAATGAAAATTCCTCCCAGCACTCAATAAAGGCCAGTGCCGCACGCCCGAGTAGCAGTCACACCCGCCAGCGGAGAGACCACAAATGTGATACGGACTTTTGAACTTTCCCTTTTTTAACACAACCATAAATGACTGCCTCTGGAACTTCTCTCCCAAACCCCCATCCCCCCCCCCCCCAACCCCCCCTCCCCACACACACACACACACATACACACCTCACCTATGTTTCATGCTCACTCACTCTCACTCTCGCTCACCATGTGTGTGTGCATGTGAGTATGCTGAAGAGAGAGAGAGAGAGAGAGAGCTGCTTAATCTTGAACATGTGCGTGAGGGCGAAACCATGTATGGGTGTACACTTCAGTCCATGCATGTTCAGATGCCCACAGATGTGTCTGTGTGTCCTGTTCGTGTGACCCGTTGAAACACACTCCTGAGCTTATGCACATTTTCTGTATGCATGCATGTACGTATGTATGTATATATGTATGTATGTATGTATGTATGTATGTATGCATGTTTCTGTAGAGGGTGTAAAAAATTGCGTGCTGAGCAAACATTATGTCCACGTATGTCTGTCCTCAGTGTGTCTATAAGCATGTGTGTGCCACGCCACTCCAATCGAGTTTCCAGCTAGCGTGGAGGCCCTTGGCAACAGTGGTGCGGGCTGGGCAAATGAGGGTCTGAATAACACTCGCCGTTAACGGGAGCACGGGGCACGGCTTCAAAGGCCGTCTGTTTAAGCCGTTAGTCCAGAGGATCGCGCATTTTCATGTGAGCGTTTCTTCCTTTGCGTGCACTCGCTGCCAGGCGTTTACCATAAAGATGGCCGTTTGAAGTCCCAGCCCAGCCCGGCCCATTAGGCCTGCAGGGTTTTTTTTTTTTTTTTTTTCTTTCTCTATCCCTTTTTCTTTTTTTCCACGGGGCTGTTGAGTCGTTTGAGAAGCGCTTGAAGTGGTGCGGCCGTGGCGAGGGTGTTGAAACGTTAGTTGAGACTGAGTGGGCTTCATGAATATTAGAGGTCGCATGTTGAAATTTGATGAAAGGAAATAAAACAGGTTTTATTTTTTTGTTTGTTTTTTTTTCAACAGGGGCGTTTATCCTTCATTCTCTGTCCAAGAGAATGGGCCATAAACATTTTCTGAGGGTGAGCCTTTTAAGGTTTTTATGGTGTATTCAGATTTTATTTAAGTGTACACAAGGGGGTGTCCCGTGTAAACAGGAATGCCACACTTATTTGATGGCTGTCATAAAAAAAATAGAAAAGAAGTAAATGAAAACAATGCAATTGCAAAACAAAGATTCTAAGCATGGGTATGTATGAAACGGTCTGATTAGCCTACCCCTCTGCTTACAAAAACTATAATTTTCTTATAAGGCCAAATCTAATGACTCGATACACGACTGTCCACAGTGTTCCACTGAACTTAATGGAATTCAACATAAACTCCACCAAATTGCCGTTTTTGTGTGGGTGTGGTATGGACAGTGTAGTCAACACACTAGGGTTGTGTCAAGTTCAGCCCTCAGAGCATTATTAACTGCTTGGCAGCAATGTACGCTGTGGTGAGTTTCTGTCACCATCCAAACCAAAAATAAATAAAGCAAAATACATTTATTTCAAAATACCTCAAATATTTATCTAGACTATCTAGTTTTTTTTTTCCTTTGTATGAGGCATCTAGTGAGTTCACATGTCTAACACATTTGCTCCATGGCAATCCAGATACATTTTTTTTTTCAGTGGTATAATTGAGTTGGCTGAGCTGTGATGAGAGCATGGGCAGATGGCGGGGGCCCCCAGCTCCAGCTCTGGCTCCGGCGTGTGAAGTGGGACTTGAGAGGCAGCAGCAGCGGTGTGAGATCAGTCACCCTGACGCATGCCGCCGCGCTGCGCACCTCAACTTCAGATCCGCCTCCGGCTCCCCACTCCGGCTGCGCCTCTAACTGCCCAACTCGCCACACCTCACCTCACCACTTCCACCCCTACGCTCTCCAGCCACCACCACCACCACTACCACCACCACCACCACCTCCTCCTCCTCCTTCTGTACCCAGGCACTCCACCAGCAGCCTCCCGCCCTCACAGCCCACGGCAGAGGGGCCCTTGCTGAACCGCTGCGCTGCCGCGAGCAGGCACTCATTTTTCCCTCATCACGTAGATGGCCCAGCGAGA
The DNA here is from genome assembly GCA_015244755.2 of Tenualosa ilisha. Lineage (NCBI taxonomy): Eukaryota > Metazoa > Chordata > Actinopteri > Clupeiformes > Clupeidae > Tenualosa > Tenualosa ilisha. The sequence continues at coordinate 1,914,316 of PYXC01002370.1, read as the reverse complement.
GGCCGCTGAGAGGCTGCGAGAGAAATGAAGCGAGAGAGGGGGACAAGGAAGAAAAGAGAGGAAGAGAAGAGAGGGAGAGGACATAACAGAATAGAGAGAGAGGAACAAGTGGTTCTGAGTCCCTCCATGAGCAAATTGAAAGGGCAAAAAAGCGGCTGAGAGCCCTGCAGGTAGCAGGGGAGAGAGAGAGGGCGCTGTGCTGCTGGTGGGGGCGAGTGGGTAAAGCAAACGGCTCAAGCTGGGGACGGCGAGCGGGGTGTTTACACGGCGCTTGATGAGGGATGAAGTCGTTAATCTGGGAAATAAAGCATGAGGCATTTCACAGCACCACTAGAGACAAATTCACCTCAGCACTAAAACCTCACTGTGTGTGTGTGTGTGTGTGTGTGTGTGTGTGTGTGTGTGTGTGTGAGAGAGAGAGAGTCCCCGCCTGTACCATGTATAACTGACTCTGTGTGTGTGTGTGAGTGTGTGAAAATCCCTACCTGTACCGTGTATAACTGACTCCTTCTGTGTGTGTGTGTGTGTGTGTGTGTGTGTGTGTGTGTGAGTCCCTACCTGTAGCATGTATAACTGACTCTGTGTGTGTGTGTGTGTGTGTGTGTGTATTTTGTCTGTGGTGTAGGGGACATATTTTCTCTCTCTGCCTATTTTTTTTTTTTCTGTGGCCCACACTTTGCACCAGCGGCTGAAGGTGATCCTTTCTCTCCCTCTCTGGCTATTCGCTGGCAGGCCACGGCGTCCCATGTCTGAGCCAAGCCGGGGCGAGATGGTTGGCTGCCTCCAACAATAAATACCAGCGTCCCCTGAGTGATGTCACAGAGAACTGCACGCCGTCACCTGAGTAACGCTGGGCACATCAGCCAATCGCCTGCAGTGTTTTTGTTTTTCTTTACATCTTATTGGCCAAGAACTCAAACGCGCCACCCTGGCACTCAGTGTTTCTCTCCCCTGCACCTACCATCCAAAAACTGCCGGTAACGTGTATATGGTAATCTCATTACACGCAGACCAGGGAAGAGGAGAGAGACAGATGGCCCGAGTGCAGGAGTGTGTACAGCAAGGAACAAAGAAGTGAGAGTCCGAGAAAGAGACAAGAGTGAAAGTGTTTGTGCGCCTGAACAGTTTGTATGCGTGCTTGACAAAGCGATAAAGGGAGCGATTGCAGAGAGAGCGACTCTTAAAAGAGCAACCTGCCCACGTCCTCTCCTCCTCTGCACCAAACTTAAAAAAACAAATATCCCAAATATAGACTGTATAAATGTTTGGCCTGGCAGAGTAGCAAGTGGGCAAGAAGCATTGCTGAAAAACCATTTGTAACCTCCACAAGATCCCCCCCCTCACCATCACCACCACCACCTCCTCTCTCTCCTTCCCTTCTTCCCTTCTTCCCTTCCTGAGGCAGGCAGGCAGGCAGGAGCGTGGGGGTGATGACAGCCAACCAGGGCCAGTGTTTGCCATCAGTTATAGTCGGAGCTGGGGCTCTTGACAGCAACGTGAAAATAACGGCCCCGTGCGACCCACCAGGCGGGCGCTTAGTCCAATTAGCCGCTGCGTGGCAAGCCCTGTTGATACTTTGGGGTTTTTTTCAACGAGGGGGCCGCCGTTTGCGCCCGTCTGCAGAGGGATGGAGGGGAGCGCTGTAAATCGTAAGTCCCCTCGGCGCAGCAGAGGAAACGTTCTGCAGCGGTGCACTTCCTGTGCCTGATTGGCTCAGGGGCAGGGCGGGCAAAGGAGAACGGGACACCTCTCCGACACTTGATTGGCTCAATGACAGGGCAGGAGGAGGAGAACAGGGCACGTCTCTGACACAGTGCCAAAGTCGGAACTGAGAAGGAGAGCACTGCTGCACCCATATCCGTTCCTCCCCCTGCTGAAATGAAGTTTGAGGACAGACTGTCTGTTTGCAGGACAGACCTCAGTGCCAAAACCATTCATCTACGTGATCCTGGTCCTGGTGTGTCGTATAGGAAGGGAAGGCTGATTTGATGGTTCAGTACTAACCGGCCTGTTGCTTTCACATTTAAACTGCATGTTGACTCGGCGGGACACACTCAGTCTTCCTTTGCTCGTTAACCAAAGCATCTGCACCAGAGAGGGTAAAAGCGGAGTATTCAATGATCTCTTGCTGCACCCTCCCTACATGCAGCACTCCAGAAGCCTAGTCTGTACTCCACCTCTCCCATTCTCTCTCTACCTCCATCAGTCATTCGCTCTCTTTCTTACACCCTCTTCTTCTCTTCTTCCTCCTTAGACTCACCTGGTCTCAACTCACTTTTTTGCAGCTCGATTCATTACACTGCTCCACTGTTAAGTAAATAAAATCTCATAAACCTACGGAGCAGCTCATCTGTACGGGTCTTGTCTCAGGTCCTCTCTCAGTGTGAGTCCTTTCATCCAGTGGGATGGGATTCCATTCTTTATGTTTCAGTCAGGATGTAGGTATTGGGGTGAAAGGTTCTCTTTAATATTGCTGTCTCATGAAAGGTCTCACAAGAAAATTGCTTGTTTTCTTTTTTTTTTTGTTCTTTTTGCATAGTGTACTTGCATACTTTTTAGTACCCGAACGATAGATATAAGTTCTTTTAGACACCTAATCTGTGATTTGTGTACATAGGTGTGTGCATTCAGGTGTCTGTGAGAATACACTGTGTACACAATCAGTATACAAACAAGCAGCTAACATTAGCTCTCTTAGCTAAGAGTGTTGCATTTATATTTGCCTCTCTTGACAGAATGAGTTTAATTGTACATGTGTGTGTGTGTATGTGTGTGTGTGGGGGGGGTGGGGTACTATGCCTGTGCGTGTGTATGTGTGTGTGTGTGTGTGTGTGACAGAGAAAGAGAGAGAGGGAGAGAGAATTCTCCTGTGTCTGAATCCCTTTAAACCTAATGGGGTCACAGGGCTAAGACAAAGACAGGTGGGAGACAGGTGAGGGGGTTTGTCTAATCTGTCTCTCTTCCTACACCACAGATCAGGGGATTTACAGGGACACATTGCTCCTAGTGTTTTAATCCCTTTGCATACTGTGTGTGTGTGTGTGTGTGTGCGCCTGCTCCTTAAAAGTTCCTTGCAACGGCAGAGCACATACACAGAAGTTGCCAAAAGAAATGAGGGGCAATAGAAAATGCTCTATTATTAAATGTAGTTTATAGTGAAATAAACCAAAAGAGACATATTGACGTTTAAAAAAAGACATTGTGGGGTTAGAATTAATATTCTACTCTTGTTTACTCAGTTTAAAAAAAACAAGCTGAATGCTAGGCTATAATGTCAAAAATCTGATAAATCAAGTCAGTACGTACCAAAAAGCACTGTGTGTGTGTGTGTGTGTGTGTGTGTGTGTGTGTCTGTCTCCGTCTCTGTCTCCGTACAGGAAAGCTTCTAGATTACTTGCAATAACACGGGGGTGTATGCAGGCGTTACCTTTGCAAGCTTTGCGATGGGAAATGGCCTTGGACATGTCACGGTAGTAGCCCTCCTTGCAATAGTGGCAGTGTCGACCAGCTGTGTTGTGACGGCAGTTGAGGCAGACCCCCCCACTGCGTCTGCCTGACAGCTTGTATAACTCCATGTTGAAGCGGCACCGACGGGCGTGTAGGTTACAATGGCATGCTGAAAGAGAGGGGGGTGGGGGGGGTTGTTGGGGGGTGAGAGTTTAACATCAGTGGACCCTTCTGGATTCCAACCTACTTGAACGCTTGATTACAGAGCACACGCACACATGCACACACACTCTCAAATTCGTTCTTACATGCAAACGTAGCACCCACTTTATCGAGCGCTCTCTGAGATGAACAAATAGAGGGCGGAAATTGATTTGGTTTGCTTTTTACTGTGAACAAGCATTGAATAACAAAATCCCCAAGCCACCAGTTACACCAATTTATAACACACCAAGAGTCCCAAAAACTCTGTGGCTTTTATTCAGCCCCCATTACAACTGACTTAAATCTCGGCTCTGGTAAACTGAGAGTATCACCAGTGGTTGAGTAGCATCCAAGGTTCCCGTGGTAACATGAGAAAGGACTGTTATTGTAATGACATCAGCGAGCTGTGGCCTGGGCTTCTCAGGATTTCATTAAGGGACACTGGGTAACTGAAGCAGCAAGGCCAGGCTTTCAGGGACCTTGCTGAACTGAACTGCGATCTCGGTGTGCGTAGAGACCTTTGACTGCACCTGCAACAGGCCACTGATCCCTTGTGGCTGCCATCAGGCCAGACGCTTGGTTGGTTGTGCTCGTCTTCACTCGATGAGTCTAATATGCTGTCACATTATCCATAGAGGTTAAGGATGGTGGGACTATTCCCCACAAGTAGGGGACAGCACTATACTTTGAGAACAAACAGTTTTGGAGGAGAGAGAACCAAAGGTGGAAGAGGAACTGCCTGTCTTCCACATAGACTACCTTGCCAGATGTTAAACTTACATGCCAAAACTGTAAGATATCATGTTTGTGTCTGAAAACACTCACCCTGACATGTTAATCCACAGCTCTAATGGTACTTGTACCTGTTTTGGTTCTGCGTGGCAAACATATTCAAGGCTTACACACACACAGGCACACACACACAAGAATAAGGAGTCTGTCAGCACGGGGAAGCTTATTTCAAGCCCACCTCACCTTCAGGCTACTCGACATGCCATCTTTTCTCCACGCACTCCCACCTCTCTCTCTCTCTCTCTCTCTCTCTCTCTCTCTCTCCCTCTCTGTCTGTCTCTCTTATTTTTATGGTGCCATACAGTATTTCTCTTATTGAATTGTAATACATTTCTCTTTTCAATCAGTTTCCAATCAGACAGTTTCTCCTCATCCTGCCCCCCCCCCCCCCTGTCTCTGTCTAATGTCTCATGATAAATAGGTTGCTATCTAGCAGCTGTCCTCAGTCTCTTGTAATGAGCGCTGTGTTATCTCACACACACAACCCCCCCTGTCCAGCCCCTCTTATCGCCAGCCTAATTGTCTCTCAGTGCCAATGGCTTTGCTCTGATAAACTCTATTTAGATCAGCAAACTCGAAATGTCTCACCGAGCATCTGTCACACATTGTGTTTTTGACAGCCGCGTGTTTAACGGGGTGAAATCATCCAGCCAGTCTGAGCCAGACATTTCTGACATCCCTCCCAGCTGTGGTGGAAGTAAATGGAATTTAAAAAAAAAAGAATGTCTTTTTCTCCCAGTTGTTTAAAATCACACAGGGGTTGCAATATCCACATATGGGAGTTTGAATTCCCACAGTCCCCAACAGTCACACAACATTTTTTTGTTTGCTCTGCAAGGCAGAATATGTTGCTGCAGTGTTTCAGTACCAGTCTATCCAATATCAGTTCATTTTGCCATAGTCATCTAATCATCACTGGATCGTAATCAACCCCACCACAGCATTTTTTCTCCACAAGGGAGAATGTGTCCCTGCAATCTTTTAAAAGCAGCCTGTCCAAATTATCATCAATAGATTATTCCTTTCCTTACCATGTCAAATCTGCCTACAGACCAACTAAAATTTGTCTGGGTTTGATTCAGAATTTAGAATATCAAATTGCATTAATTTTTTAATCTTTTAAATTATGGTATGCCATGTATATCACAGTTCACAGTCACAGTATCACAGTTTTGATCAACTGAATAAGGCTTACTGAGTCTTTTGTGTGGCATGATATTACAGGATTTTTCTGTTCTCCAGAGACAACATTCACTTCACCATAGCTTCACCATAAGAAAAGGTGTTCCTGTTTGAATATTGATTTCATGCTGTCTGTTTATTAGATAATATAATGAGTAATACTGTAAGCTCAACCAGTCTTTGCAGCACACAGCAAATGCAATGTCTGGCACCAAGCTAAGTTACACTTATAAACTGAATTATGTTTCAGGGAGAGAAAAAAAATGAGCTCAGAAGTGCTTAGTGAAAGTGCTCATTACCAAGCCTACATGATGCTCTCATTGCACTTGCGTAACACTTGTGTAATGTGTGGGAGATGTGACAGAAATACCCTTTAAAACTCAAGAGTGCTGACAACGACTATTATCTCACGCTTGTCCACACTGCGAAAATAATATGAGGTATCTATTTCACAACGGTGTTAGAATCACCGGAAAAGAGTAGGGCTAGGATAAATGAATGCAAAAGAGGTTGGCAAGAGGAGTGAAGAGCATATCTCATTAGTTTTCAGCTGGCATCAGGTATACTGACTGCACGTCTATGTTCAGGCTTCCCTAGTCCCCTGCATGGAGTCAGCGCTTAGTATCTGTGAAGACTTCCACCTCTGCCCTAACCAGTGGAATCTAAGCAGAGTGTAAACAACAGAACAGAAACCCAAACGGTGTTGATAAAGTCCAGAGGAGCTCCTCACGCCATTACATCAGTCTCACTCTACAGGATGCTATATGCTATCTCCTGGCCACATTTACAACAGAGGTTCTGTCTCTACAGGAGCATTTGGATGGCTTGTGTACTAAAGGGCATGTAATAAGGCAAATGCGACAGTGTACAGTCAGCCTTTCCCTTTCGGCACACCTCAGGAGCAGCTGTTGCTTTGCTGGGAGCGGGTAGGAAAACACCCCTTAAGGTTCAACCTCAGCGATGATGAGTCCTTTTTACGACGAGCTGAAAGGCTTTTGATGACGAGTCCGAGGACGTTAAAAACATGGACAGGAAAAACTAAGCTAAACTTTGGACGTCTGTTTCTATAGAGGGAGACGCAATTGCCTGATTGTTCTCAGGGAACCCGTCACCCTGGCATTCAGAAAACAAATAAAATGATGAAGAGAAACCTACCAAGCAGCAGCTTGTGCTGTGCAAGAGCATGTCTATGACAAATACAAGAATTTCAAAGAGAAAAGACAGACAGACGATCAGAGAAATAGAGACAGAGACCGAGAGAGAGAGATGGCAGTACATTTGTAGCCACAGACTGGACATTGAGTGAAGCAAGACACATGATGTAACATTTTGATGTTGGTCCAGCATCTTTGTTTCTCCCTCATCATGATCAAGCCTTGGGACGCGGTCTATGAGAAAGTGTTGTTGGACTAGCAACAAAAGTTCGTTTTGCGGCATTTTTATGGTATGCCAGAAACATGCAAAAGGGCAGATGTAGGTCTCCAATAAAAATGAAAATGGTCCTAATATACAGTCATTCCAATCAAGACCAAAGCCAAAGCATACCTCAATTTATGTCGTAATTTATGTGAGTCACATAATTCATGTTGTTGGCATCAGCCAATATATCATCTCAAAGCAATGGAATGACAGTGTTCAGAAAAGGTGGGCCTTTGAGCTAAGACATGACTGTACCTTGGTAATATTTCTAATAAATAGTTAATAAATGTCTGAAATCCTCATGATTCATAGCTTGATTCAATCAATTGATAAGAAGTTAGAAACAACCACAGTGAAGCAAGGTGGCCAAAATTTTCTTTTCTCCCACAGGTCTACTTCCTTCCCAATGCCAAGGGAACAGATAGACACAAAAGTATTAAGCACATGGCACATTCCTCTCTGTCTCACACCGTCTCAGGAAGAGCAGAGTGTATTGGGTTTATTGTGGCAGAATTCAGTCATCACATCTGATCCACTGATTTTATAAGAACCTGAGCAGAGCTGGTCATTATTCAGTGTATTGAATGGAGAGGAGCTGCTGCTGGATTAGGGGCTGTGGCACCTTGGAGATTTACAGGGATTTATGTCCCCAGCAGAGGCCTGAGGCTGGACTTAAAAACAACAGAAGAAACCTAATGAGCTCCTGCCTATACTAACACCCTCAGTTCTGGTCCTTTGTTGCAGTGCCATTACTTGAGCAAGTTGTATAATCCCTGATGTATCTGTAATCTGAGTATGAAGACTGTAGTGCTCCCATCAGAATAGGACAGTATTCCCTTCCATTGTGTTAGGGAAAATAATGCACCCCCTGGGTTCTTCAAAAGGAAAAATGCAGAGTCAATCAGCCCATATCCCTGTTCATTAAGGCTGCCGAGTGCTGTCGGTTGGTATTAGAACGTCAGGATTTGGTACAACGTAGACCAAATTTGCAAACTGCCAGCTAACATTAATAGATGCGGGTTAGATAAGAAAACGAAACTCCCTTGCCCTCATCAGTTAACGCTGGCTGCCATATTTGATCTACATTGCACCAAGTTCTGTCGTTCTCATACCTACCAACAGCACTTTGTACAACCTGAAACAACAGGGATTGCTTCACTCTGGATAAACCCTTTGGAGATGTTGGGGATGGGGATTGTTATGAGGCAAATCTGATGCTAAGGGAAAAGCAGAGTGTTGCTCTCCCAATGGCAGCTGGGAAGAAGGCATCCTGCTGTCCCCCTGGCGTCTGTGATGTAATGGGTTTTAAGTGCCATTTTTTGTAACAAGAGGGGCTGAGGCTCAGCCTGTGATCTCTAGCCGACTTCAATTAGCTGAGCAATCGGACCTCCCGGCATTGCTGGATGAGTCACGCCTCGTAAACCAGTGTGGTTGCCTAGGCAGAGTGAGCGATGCAGCGTCTCAACAAAACACAACATGGTTAGAATACTGGAGAGAAATTAACGCACAAGTACGTTTGTATGACGTCGCAAAATGGCATTTTCTCACTAAGTAGACCATAAAAGTGTCATGTTGCCCGAATGGTGAAGCTAGGCCTACCTCTTCATCCAGTTATGTAAACAGTTGGTTGCATGAGGCGAGGGTGGCATGGACTTTATGATTACAGACCAAACTACTGTACATTTTATTGGTTACTGAGACGTGGCCCATGATTTAAAAGAAATGTATTATTCCTGGACTTCAAATAACCTGGTTTGGATGTTATGTGCAAACATACCATGCACCATAGCACATGACTGAACAGGGTGATGAGTCCACGCTGTCATAGGTCCAGTATAGTGACCCGAGTCAGAGCATTTTTAAATCATGTTTTGGCGAGTTAATGAGTGTGAATTCAACACTGTTGGTTTTGGGGGGTTTGCTCCTTTTGTTGAAATGATGTCACCAGTTTCTTTTTGGACTGCTTTGTTCTTGTCAGCATGTACTGCTTGCCTGCATGTCTAAAAGGTCTGCTGTCAGTTTCTATCATTGTAATTTAGCTTGTTATGGGCTAGATTAAGCAGACTGCGATGAAGAGTAGAGCACGGTGAAGGCTTTAACCCAAGGTTCAACTTGGACTGACGATTATGTGCTCTACCTTGTGCCTAGCCTGGCATTCAGAGGCAGAAAAAGAGCTTGACCCCATGAGAGCTCCAAAAATGATATGGTTGTGCAATAAGTAATGACTGCAACTCTTGCTGAGTACCATTCGCACACTGTGCCAATGATAATACATGCTGGTCTAGTGCCAGAGTTTCACAGCATAGAACACCCAACACCCAACCATGCATCCGACACAAAAATGGGAATAACTCTATCACAGGAGGGCCCTGAAAATTCCACAGTGTTAATGAGCATGATATCAGAAGAAGCTGGAGTGAAAGAGTGGTGCTCTCTCAATAAAAGAGCCCTTTTCTCAGTCCCTAAGCATGCACCCAAAACAGTATGTTCAGTGTGCTGACACTACGCACAACCTGAACCGCCCTTTCAACTGCCTCTATTCTCTTACTGTGCTTCTGGGAGAGAGTTAATAGCCAAAAAAGGTCAAGTGTTTGCAAGCCAGTCAGCCCACTTGATAATAATGATTATTGAACACTTCAGCTCTTCTAGCTGGGAGGTCCGTTTGGGGAAAGGTTCTGCTATTAAGTTTCCTATTAAGACGAGTGTTACTGACATTTTTGATGCCACATGATAACTTGGTTAGCTTCTGAGTGAGAGAGCAAGTACCCAGAATGGTATCAGTTTAGAGAAAAGAGGTGTCAGTTTGGACATGTCATTTCCTGTCCTGTTCGAAGCAGAAATGAAACCTGCGTGGCAAGATGAAAGCTCTGCTCCAATTCTACCCACTGCATCATAAACATGTGACAAACCTTCCCACTAATTTGTTCACCACTGCCATGTTTGTTTTCTTTTTTTAAATCAGGAACATAATATTCTTGCAATGTTCCAGTCAACCTTCAGCAATCTTGACAACACCTCTTTTCTCCTCTCCATACTCAAGTCTAGATCTGACTGCTCACTGTACTAATGAGGGTTCTGGAAAGTTCTGTCTGTAACACAGTGAGCTCAGAGAACAGAGATCCCAGGAGCTCTTTAAAATGGATGTGGCTCTCCCTTAGAGCTGGAGAGACAACAGAGGCACCGTTGGGTGAAGCCAAGCACAAAAACTGCCAACAAAGGACTGGGGCCTAGACCAAAGACTCTCTGTGTGACGCTGTATGTACCTCTCAATAATCAAGGTCAGTCATCTTTTGCCTCTGACACTGTAAGTGTTCATGCAACTGAGATGATTGAGTAAGTGTCGTAACATGGCATCAAAAGACGTGACGTTACTAAAGATAAAATCATCCTGTAAGTGACTACAACTAAAATGGTGAATTGAGTGTCAGGTCCACAGTCAAAATTAGATGACCTGTCCTGGGCCAGAATATGTACGATATCAGGGAATATTTATCTCAGTGAGGAAACAGATGTTTGTGTGATGGATGGGTAAGTGAACTCTTCAGGCAGCATAAAGTGAGTTTTTTTTCTAAGAAAAACACTACCCTGATTTCATCATTTGCTCTGGTTGTGGTCAGGGACTCTTGTGCTTAAACTGATTGCATCAATCATTACAGCGCTCCAAAATCTACAGACTGCTTTTAAAATCCCATTGCTGATTTAACAAGCGGCCTTGCACGCTCAGGTTCTCCTACAGGGTGAGATGGATTGATCAAAACGCTGTCATGAAGGAGAAATTACCTCTGAGATAACGCATGATGGTACCAAGTTGACAGAGACAGAAAGCACAGAACACTCTCTTAGCCAGTGGAAAAGATAGAGTTGTCGGGACACCAATGCTGAAAAAATGTAGGGTGAATGAATGTACATCTCTCCAGGCAATAAATCATGTCTCTGAGGACCACACTGTCAGGCCTTCCTTTCCAGCCGGCATTCCTGTATCTTTCTTTTTCATTCTCTCTCTCTCTCCCTCTCTCTCTCTCTCTTTTTCTGCCTTTCTCACTGCAGTCCATAAATTTCTTGCCTTGACCGGCGGGTCTGCAGATGTGTGGCCCTGGGTTCCCCAGCCCCAGTCCTCTCTCTGAAGCATGACAGCCAAAACCTTCCAGACCAGCTCCACAGTCACAGGTGTCATCACTGTGCACTGTCGCCTCTGGCTCCCGTTCACAGGATTTAGGGGCCTTCGGAGGGTGTTAATAAGTTCCTTCAAGCCACTCTATTGGAATGCAGCCCAACAGTGTGCGAGTGTGTGGGGGAGTGGGGGGGGGTGCTTCTTCACAAAGTTTACTGGGTGTGAAAATGATCTGGGTGACAGAGAAAGAGCAAGAGACAGGGAATAGATGAGAGAGGTTCCTGGAGAGGTTTGGTGTGTTACAGGTAGCTGAAGTGTGATGCACCACCAACATTGTTTGAATGAAAGCTTAATCAGCTGCTGTTTATTAGCCATTGGAGAGCTGGAGCACATAATAAGGATGCATGGGAGTAATTGTAACAGGGCCCATGGCATCTTTCCTCTACAAAGCCCTAAATGAATACATTTTATTTTATGAGAATAAAATGGTACAGTTCCAGGCCTCCACAGCACACGAGGCATAATGATGAGAAAAACATACAGACTTGTAAAAATGTTCATCATCATTATCGTACAAGAGCCATAGCACAAAAGCCCAAATTAGTTCAGCTGTTTTTGGAAAGGTACAGTATATACACCCAGTGTAAGTGCTCTTCAAGAGAAGGGGAAAAATGAGGATTTTTACCAATACAGGCAGAAAATATGTTCTCCATCCACTGGGAGCTGATTTGTGCAGATCGACAAAATGGGAGACACATGCTTCTCACACATTGGCGAGACCTGTGTCTGAATACTGCTTACGATGGAGATATGGAGGCACTATGGGGTATCTGTTCCATCATTAGTGCATTATTTTCTCTGGCCACATAGTTTAAGACACTGTACTTTCCCACCGTCAAAAACCCTGACCCGAGCACGTCTTAACAATCTCTGGCTGTGCGTATCGGAGCGTGTGATTGGCTGCATAGACTTTGGGTGGGATAGGATGCTTGGCTAACCTCTCTGTCATCTCTTCAACCAGCCTGTGTTCAATGGATGCCCATAACGTTGCTAACATTAGGGCTTAATTGGCGTGTCCTTGGATGTGTTGAGGTAGGCTAACAAGCAGTGGAAAGATGAGGTGACTAAAACTCCCCAGAGTCATGGGGCACATGTGTTTGTGCTCACTGACGCAACAGTTGCGCCTTGATTATGACAACTTTTGCATATTAGACAAGGGTCCATGCAAAGGCTTATAACTGAGTTGTGCTTAATGTATACTACATTTGACAAAACCCGCTGGCCTCCCACAGAGTCCCCACAACATCTTTGACAAGCTAGTGCTTAATAGGCCTCTTTTTATCCATAGATCTTGTTACAGCCCTCATCAGTGGGTGCTGCCGAACAGAAATGTAGGACCTGTCATCCGTCATTGTATCCGCTGAAAGTGCTTCATCATAGGTTATTTTCTGTACTTCTCAGGTAGAGTCTTTAATTTAATACAGAAGAATAAAATGAATAAAAAGAATAAAACCATACATAACAGCCTCAGCAACAAAACTAGACTACAGTAAGATATCTGTACAGTAATTACCCAGAATCATCTTTTAATTTTACCAACATTTACACCTAATGAGAAAGGACAGCTCTCTAGTCTAGAGGCTTCATTGAGATGCTAATATTCAGTATGATTTTAAAACCAAGAAGGGCTTTGGCTCTTTCTTGATCAGGTGCACATTAGTTAACTGGTGGGGTCACCCAACTGTAATATGCTGTTGGCAGGGTCAGTACAAATTTTAGTGAGTTGTTAGCACACATCAGGGGGTTTCACACCACCCAGAGAGTCTGTTCTGGTCTTCAGAACATTCTCCTGCTCAAACATGTTGACGTTTGTCAGAATTAGAGTCTGTGTACTTTGGACATTGTTAGCAGTATAGGGACAAAACAGTTTTAAGAGTTGTTAGCGCAATCACTGTACACCACAAGGTTGCGATGGGAGCACAGCTGTGTTTTAAAGGTGGCAGCAGCCAGTTAATTATATTTGCGGGGGTAATTTCCATTCACACACCTCTTGTGTATGACCTGTTAAGTTTATGAGTTTAATTTATATGCTTCTCTCACAGGCAGGCAAGCAGACATATACACACACACACACGCACACACACACGCGCACACACGCACACACACACACACACACGCACGCACACACACACATACATGCACACACACCATGGGGAACAGTAAAGAGCAACACTCCTTTGTGTCGCTATTCAAACTAATTGTTTTCTCTGTGGTTTTAAATCAGACATAAAAGTATTAAGTTGCAAGTTGTATGGGCTTTGAAAAGTATGTGTGTGTACTGTTTCTGTTGGCATGTGTATATAGTAGAGGTATGAAAGTTATTTATATATGAATCTGGCTGTTCTTTGGGTTTTAGGCTAAAGGTAATCATTAAATCGTGTTTTCTTCCTCTTTTACTCCCATCTTCACAAAACTGTACTCAAAATCCTTAACACACTGACATATACAACACTTATCAGCCTTCTATGTTTTAACACTAGAGACTGCTGTTACCCTTGTCACTGTGCTGTGACTGAAACTAACCTTCTGCTAATGGTATATGTTCTTGCAATAAGCTCTGACCTCTGAACTCGTCACCTAACCCTCTCCTAACTGAATTGTGCCTGCATGCGTTGCTCAGCATCTAAGAGGAATTCTTCAGCACAGGGTCAAGAGTTCAGCTGTAAGGCAGCTCAGGCATAACAGTAGCTCCGGTGAAAGTAATATTTGTAAATGTGCTTTGTGCTTTATGTTGTTTGTTCAACTGGACCTCATGTTGGCCATAATTGTTTATGTCTTTCTTTCGACAGCTGCAGCGTAGAAACTTTCCTCTCTGCACAGGGTCAAAAGTTCAGGTATCCACCTGCTCATGTCAGACTCCTGGGGCTGTATAAAAATACAACTCAGTCCCAATGTCTTGGTTAGGACATTTTTCTGAAGAATTTTTCGTGCATTTGCAATTCCTCCATTAAAGGAGAAATCCGGTTTGAATCAATCCATAACCCTTTTGTTCCAGTTCACCGAATGCTGTCGGTAGGACTTGATTGACAATATAGACCAAATAGTGAATCGGTTACTCTAACTGAATGGAGCACAGAAACTCATTTTCAGTTTCATTCTATGCCCCATTTAGTTACTGTTAGCAGCCAGTTTGTTAATCGGTCTATGTTGTATCAAATTTCTTATTCCTTTTCTTACAGACAGCACCCAGTGACCTCAAACAATAGTGCTATGGATTGAATCACACTGGATTTCCTCTTAAATATACTCATAAAATCGTCCTAAAGTTCTCCTGGGGTCATGGGCTATTGGTGCAGGCTATGAGGTCCAGCTCAGGGCACAGGTTACATCACAGCAGTGAGCTAGACTATGGCCAGTGTTTGTTACTGAGGGGCCCCACTCATTCCTCTTCCCACCCGTCTGAAAGGAAGCTAGATATCCTATCGCCACACAGTTATCCTGCGGAAAGTGGCCTCACTGTCTGTAAAAAAATAAAAAATAAAAATAAACTTTCTAGCTGGGAGATGAAGGCAACTCCTCATTTGTGCCATATCTGAAAAATCCAAATGAGCTCCTGTGCCACAAACACACACACACACACACACACACACACACACACACCCCACATGCACACCACACACACACACACACACACAAACACACACAAACCACATGCACACCACACACACACACACACACACACACACACAGACTGTATTAAATGCAGTGAATATAAAGAACAGGAAAGAACAAGGGAAGACTGGCATGTAGGGAGTGGATAAAGGAAGTCACGCCTGGATGGTTTCAGCTCCAGGGTAGAGAGGGGAGCAGCTACTCGCATCAGCCCAAGAGTGGTAGGTAGTGGGCTGCTGTGTGGACAGACAGCTGGCACTCCTCCCATCAGCTCCTGGGGCCAGAGAGGAGTTATGGAGACCTCTTCATCCTCTGCTCTCCCTGCGTAGAATATTAATGACCACGGCATGACAGCACCCGGAATGAATGGATGAATTCCCAGGTTGCCTCTTTCCCTCTCTGTCTGTCACTCTCCTGCTCTCTCTCTCTGTCTTTAAGGTTGTGTCTGCCTTTCAGATGCCTTGATGGGCTCAGGGTTATTTAGAGGTCCACTGGGGCTTGGAGTCTGGTAGTCATCCTCCTTCAGCCCTCTCGGTCTGTCTGCCTGCTATTTATCTCCCAGCCTGTGAGATCCTGTAAGTGGTTCCTGATTCTCAGAAAAGAGTTAGTCATGTTGTAGTGTCTGTAGTGTGTGTATGTTTGTGTGTGTGTGTATGTGTGTTCGAATCTAGCTTTTTTATCAAGACCAATTTCATCAGTATACTAGGAGGGATCGAAAGGTATGAGTAAAAAATTATGAGCCGTCCACGTGTTACACAGAGATGCTTTTCAAAATAGTCATCAAGTTAGCCTAATTTGTTTAATACCTAATAAAGACATTTAAATTGATCTTATTAGTACTCCAAACTCAGAAGTTTTAAATGTCAGCCAGTTCTTTAATGTTTAAAAGCGATTAATTAATAACTTCTAGAAAAAGACAGTTGACCCAATTGGGTCAGAAAACAAAGAAGGTCCATCTGGAGTATGACCAGCTGACTGTGAATATATACGCATAAACACAGCTGTGCACATGTTGTTGGAAAGAAAAATATTCAAAGCACCTAAAATGCACACACTGTACATTAAGAGAGCAAATCTTCCCTGACTAGGATAGATGATGACACACCTCATGCATTCATGTGTACATAAACTATGTTGAGATGTGGTAATGCAGGTGCAAATAATATGTATTCATTGTCTATTATGCTTAAATAGAAAGAGTGATGAAAGAATTTAGCAAGAAGAAGAAAAGAAGTAAAAGAAAAGGGTTGAACTGGACCATCTCTATTACTGAGTATTAGGAGATATTTTTCTCTGCCTAACATATTTTTCAAAACATCTCTTTATCTGCAAAGGAAAGCTATCAACAATGGCACAAACTCAGAAGAAAAGAAAAACATGCATTCTAGTGCCTGTGCCTTGAACTCACTGACAAGCATTTTGGCGCTCAGGTTACGTGACTGTAAGTAATTCAACTGAAAACAGACATGTTTTCTGTAAACACAAAAAGAAAATTAAAGAGCATTTTTCTACTGCTTTGAATAAGAGGATCAACAAAAAAAACCTTAGGGAAGGAAAACAGGACCCTTCCCCAAGACAGCACCACATTGGTTTTATTTTGCATTTGTTTACTTGTGTGCATTATGGAGATTAGAGCTGGGTTTTATGAGACAGATGGCGAGAGAAGTTGCTAAGAACCTCAGGTATGCAACGTAGCCCAGCAGTGACGGAAAGGGCTTTTCAACAGATGCACAAAAACCATGAGTGAGTATAGAGAGGGATCTAGACTGCAAAGCACACGAGAGCCTTCCTTCAAATTAACACCAGGGAGTGAAAGATGGGCAACACATACATTGAACGGACAATGAACCAAACCCATACAAACACAGTGGAAAACAAAACACACAGCCTGACATCAGTTTCTTAGACGGTGACACACTCTCTGGCAGACAATGCTGGAGAGCGTGGTGGCTGTGTGGGGATGAGAGGGGCTGGGGTGAGGGGTGGGTAGGGGACCTTGGGGCCTCGCCAGGGCCACCCAGCGGGGCCACCCTTCCAGCTCTGATCCCAGTTGACTGCGCCCCTGGCAGGGGAGGGAAGAGAGCCCTCCTCCCCAACAATTAGCCTCCTGCTGGCTGGGCTCGCTCCCGCTGGTAACCGTGTTTGGCTTGCATTCATGCGTCACGGTTGGGTCGTTCTCTTCCCTGGAGCTGGGGGAGCAGAGGGGAAGGAGAAAGAGCGAGAGAGGATCTGGTGCCCACAGGCTGTGGAGATGGAGGGGAGAGGGGCCAGAGGCCAGGCCAGAGGAGGGGGCAGAGCTGGCTGTGCAATTGCTCTAATTCCTCATCCTCTGGAGACTAGTGGTGCTGTTTACAAGTTAGCCACTAGGGGCCAGCATGTCTCTTAAGAGTGTCCACTATTGAGAGACATCACTTCACAGCTGTGTTAAAACTTGTTTGTGTGACTGTGTGTGTGTGTGTGTATACACCTTTACGAGTGTTTTGTTGCATTGTGTCACATTCTAGTTCTGTCAGGTGGCTATGAAACAGGAGAGCCAGCTGAGACTGCTGGGTTGAACATATGAGGGTCTGTATGTATGAATGTATGTGTGTGTGTATGTGTTTGTGTGTGTGTGTGTGTGTGTGTGTGTGTGTGTGTACGGCCTGAACATATCGTTTGCACAAGGGCTATTAATCATCACACTCCCAGCCCCTAGCCGTCTGCCCCAGCCACTTGCGCTTCACATACTCCCAGGGTGGTCCTGTCGCTGGCAATACTGCAGCCCAACACAGGGGGCATAGGGGTCAACCCCCTGACACACACACACACACACACATACACACACACAGAAACACCCTAATACTCAAACACAAAGCTCCAGTGATCAAACACCCATCAGCCTGAACACAAAAAGAACACAGCCACCAAGAAGCACATTCCATATTTGCTTCTTTCCCCCTTCCTCTGTTATTGTGGTTGCCGTAGCAGCCCGCAAAAAGAAATCAGCTCTTTCGGCCCCAGTTCTTCCAACCAAAGCAAAAAGAGACACCAAACGACTGACAGACGCCCCTCGTGAACTGTGTACTGCGTGAAGCTATTAGTTCTCTGGTTTTATGATCAAATTAACTGATAAATATTGCTCTCTATTGCTCTATTTAATAGTGTACATATATCTCAAGTATTTCATATTTGGGGCTGTGTGTCCACAATTTGAGAGAATGTGTAGCTAATGAGAAAAGGGACAGGACAGAGTAGAGATGAAAAGTATAATAATGCAAAAAGAGTACATGTACAGCATCTCTGTGTGTCCATGTTTGAGTGTGTATGGTTTGTGTATGTGTGTGGGTGTGTGGGTGGGTGTGACACATTAGTGTGTCTGTGTGTGTATACTGATCATTCCCTCACACAGTAAACATGGAGGCAGTGAGGGCATCTGATAAAGCAAGCATGTGCCTGGCATCATCTCATCAACAACATTTGAGAGCAAATCTCCATGTCTGATACTAGAGCTCTTCCTCTGGCTCCTCTGTAGTCTCCTGCAGAAGACCCCTGGCAGAGCACCCTGGGCAGGCCGTGTCACACAGTGCAAGAACAGAGATATTATAGGGGCACAGAAACACGGGTGCACATGCAAATACACACACAAATGCAGACTCAAAGAGATAGCAAAGCTTGAAACTGATCAAGACCATTCACCGACTGTGAAGATTAAAATATATGAATATTAGGGAGCAAACAAACCCCATGCCAAAGCAAATATGTACGACCAGAAACAAGAAAAAGAACCAAGACAAAAATCAGGACCACCTTCTGAAGCCTCCCACCACCCCACCCCACCCCACCACACACACGCACACACCCTCTGTCTTTTTCTCCGTCTTTCTCTCTCTCTCTTTTTTTTTTTCATGGCATCCCCTTAAAGACTGAGAAAAGCTTTTTGGCTTACAAATCATGTCTGTCTTGAATTATGAGCTCCACAAAACAAAATCCCAAAAACATGCAGCCTTTGCCCAGAGGACACAAGATTCCACCAGGGTTTGGATTTTAAAATCCCCAAAATACATTTCGCTGTCATTTTTTTCCTCTCTTGAGCATAGAGGGAACCTTCTCACTCTAACCACACCAGGCTTTGGTGATCTAAGTAGCGCCAAGCAGGCAGTTCAACAATGCAAACAGATTATTTAATGATACAACCACTGATCAATAATAATTACAGATGAACGGATATGACTGCAGGCGCCTACACTGAGTGTCAGAGGCAATAGGATCAGTTCAGAACTGATTGCAGTGCAGTTTCTGTTCAATTGGCTACATGTCCAATTGTTTCATGTGTTAGATTTTCTCATTAACTACAGTGACAGCACCTTTAAGAAATGATGTTACATTAATTAGAATTTTTTGTGGTACAATTGTAATTATTAGTCCTTTCGAATTCCCTTCAACCTCTGTTTGAAGAACTGCCTAAAAGTATCCAATGCCGCAACTGGCCAGTGTCTCTGTGCTCAGTCTGGGTCGGGGTGAGCTGCAGAGACACTGGCCAGTACACATGGTCCCTCCAGTCTAATCGCACACCTCACCTTCTGTTGCCCCTCTCCGAGATTCCCTCCATGAGGAAGGCCATTTGCAGTCGCTCGGCATTCCCCCAGGGGAATCGCAAGAAGGTGTCTGAGTTTCCATGCCATAGTGCAAAACGGCGGAGCCGTGTCAAAGCGGCCCCCAGGGTGGCCCGGTGAGAGGCGCACCTGCTTCCGATTAACAACCTCAAGGAAAAGAGGCTCTTTGACGCACGTGTTTGTTTCCATTTCTACCTCTTTTTTATGCAAGGATCAATTTTCTCTTCATTTTGAAAAGACATTTAGCCAAGACCTAGTTTTTTTTCCATCCATCCATTTGTTAACATTTAATTTCCTGTTTTTTTCCCCTAATGTAATTCCCCATGTTTTTGCTACATAATGCATAATGGGTTATACACGTAAACAGTGCTGGTTTCAAAAACTTATTTAACTCATGTAAGAACAACACAAATTGCCAGTTGGCTAAAATACATCTCTCTCTCTCTCTCTCTCTCTCCCTCCCTGACTCCCTTTTCATTCTCCTGTTACCCTTCCTTTCAACCTCAATAGTTCTCTAGAGTCTAGACTCACCAGCACACAAAACGAGGCATCAATGGTCTGGAAATCACTGTCTATGTGGACTGCTGATTGCTTGGCTTCAGAGTTTATGTTCTGAAGCAGAGACATAAACCCCTTTAATGACGTCACTTTTTTCTCGTAAAATTCTTTTCTGTGGTCACATGGACTGATAGCAGAGCTCGGACCATGGAAAACACAGATGTCCCACAGGCCAAGCTGGCTCAGTCCAGTGTAGTCCATCTGGGCTGCCCTGGGACCAACCAGGCCGTGAGATCAGTAGAAACAAAACCAGTGATCCTTGCTGCCCCCAGTCTAACAGAGGTAACCAAGGGAAGGGTTGGTATTTCAACTACTTCTGCAGTGGAAACAAGACACTATGTATGTGGGTGTCACATGTAGTATCTCAGAACATGTGTGTGTTTGTGGGGGCATTAAAAGCTTCACTGCGCTGGCCCATCAATGACGATGACTCTGTAGGGTTGCTAATTTGCATGAAACTGACTAGCTTGGTCATTCAGTGTAAGGCATTCATATGGCATTTTTTTTATTTATTTTATGTGACAGACATCAATTATTTCATTACACTCGCAAGGATAAGGCTTGGCTCATCTGCTAGTGAGATCTAAATCAAAGCCAGGTGTCCATTTATTTGGACAGAATCCAAATTCCTCAGTATTCTGCGCACATTTAATAGATAGAAGAAATACCTGTGAATGACAGTCATGAATCTGAAGGCCATTTCATTAGTAAGACCTTAGTCTCCTGAGTTTCTCTGATTTCTGTCCAGCAATGACCTGATCCTGTTAATAATTGATCACAATGTCACATGTGCCTGCATTATAAATTTTAAATTCTCTAATTAGAGAAATGGATTTGTTTAATATGACTTGTTTCCTTTTATTAGAACCAACACATCCGACAAGCGGTGCTTTAGGTTTTAGCAATCGCATGACATTTTGTGAGATGTAATTAGAGAAAGTTGTCATTTTCTTTCATGTACTCAACAAGTAGCTCATTTTCCTCTTGAAAAGTGTATTAGGTATTGGATTGGATGTGTTTCAGAATTGGTGAGTATTTCAATGTTCTTCTCTTTAACACATCTGGCCACCACTACAGAAGACTTGCAAGTTCTTATTCATGTGGCCACACCTAATTTAGTAATACCTGTGTTACAGCAAAGGAAAGTACAAGCTTATGGGAACTCCAATTTACAGGCATCATAACGTCTATTAGGATGAATGATTCATTAATTATATAATCAAGCATGACATCCTTGGCTGCAAAGAATGAATTTAATGGAATTTGTGACAACTATCAGCAGTCAGGATGTGGATGGCCTTCATAGTAAGAAAGCAGAGCCGTCTGCTAAATGGCTTAAGCAGATGTAAGAAAGACAAATCTTTAGATAACTGTGACTGAGCCATGGGGGCAAAACGGCCTGCAGTTTCAATACCCATACCAGTATATAGCAGTGGTACTTCTACAGAGCTCAAACACCTGGAGGTTACCACTGCAGACCTCTGTGATTAAGTCAATACAACCTAAACCAGTCAATTCAGTCAAGTCTAACTAAGAACTCTAAGAACTTAGAACATTTCCATCCAAAATGACTGTTCTAACTGAAGTGGTACCCACTACTTTTTAGGGGAAAACTTTTACTACTGTCTACTCTCCAATAAGCGAATGTGAGATGATCTTTGCTATTTTGCTCCCTGCTATTTTTAGGGGTAACCAAAGTCAAGTAAGCTACGTGAGGGACCATCTGGGAGAGGAGCCAGTGTGTTATTGATATACTCGCATCCCATTCAAAACCTCAGTCTGCATGAGTCACTCCCGTGACACAGTGACTTCTGTTTCTGCTGCTCAGCCACAATACCACAGTTCAAATTTGCATCCAGGGCATGTCATCCTCAGGTGAAGTTTACAAGGGATAGTGCTTGGAACAACAGATCCCAGTGCAGTGATCAAAGGTAAAGTTCAAGGCAGGAGACACACACTGTATATAGCCAAGTGAAGGCAGAATAATGTTTCACTCAAATTCGTTTATCCGTATCCTCTTTTACAAGCTTTGCTATTCAGTTCAAGCTCTCCACAAGTTGGACTAATCTGCAGTCCCAGCACTGTTGCAATTTTCATCTTTAGTGCTATGCTTTTGTTTATTATTTTTGGGCTTTTGCCTTTGTTCGTCCATGATGGCACTTGGAACCAAATGTGGTACGGACTGTCACCCACAGATGGTTTCAGTGTTTACATGCAAATGTATATTAACTATTGACTGCACTGACTGTTTATAGTGATGATAGTAATTTTCGTTCTGGTGCTACTCATTGACTTTTGTGCTGGAAATAACTGTGTGTTACAGTAATTAGGGAGACTGAGAAACCAGGAGAGGTGATGGGGGCAGAGGATGGTTAGACAGGGACACATGGCTCAGGACAGATGAAAGGAGCAGATTTCAATTAATGAATAATTTCTTTCAGATATACACCATTCTACTAATAGAAAGGACCAGTGGTTGTGAAACACTAAAAATGTCTAGTTTGACAGGCAGCCATTTGTCTGAAATTTCACAAGTAAAGCTGATCTTGGTCTGGGAAATAGTGACTGGCACAACTGCCCACTCGGCTATAAACTGTTATGTTCCTTTGTCCTAGAAATATGGCAAATATGGGACATAACCAGAAAATAATTCCGCAAGTTGTTCTAAAATGCTAAACTAAACTGTCTCCCCCCAAAAAATGGTATGCTCTGGCCACCACACAGCGAATTGTTTCGTACCCAAAACAGTTTGGGGGTTGTGTGTGTATGTAATGCAGCCAAGAGGGTGGCTGAACATTTCCCTAACACCGAACAATTACGAACATAACAGAACATTTATTTTGTGTCTCGACAGAATACATGAAAAGAGCCAAGTAACCCCTTGCAAAGGGATGAAAGAGGATAAACTGAGAACTTCAAAGTGTTGACAAGTGGGTGTCCATACTGAGTGATTGACACAGGAGGAGCTCTACATGCTAAATTTCAAACTGGACTGAGTGACTGTGGCTTTCCACCCCCACTTAAACTGACTCAACTTGGCATTTAATTTTGTTCACATTCTTTCAGACTCAATGGCCTAACCTCAGTCGAGACTGCAGTTCTGTCTCAGAGGACTCTGTGGCAGCAAGAAGAAACTTTGCAGGGGTGTGGAGTTCTAACTGTTTTCTTATAAGAAGGCTGATGATGTATGGGGAACTCTACTTCAAATCAGCAAATCAGAGGCAGGCACATGCCTCTCATGACATCATAGGAAGACAGTTGTACAACTTCAAGAGGAAATCAGTGTATATATATTCAGCACAACTATCTCTGCATCTATCCAAAGTGTATACTGTTTTTCAAATGTAACATTTAAAAGTAAACAAATAAACAATTCCTCTAGAAGTCTCTCAAATCAAATGGGTTAAAATAGTCTCAAGACTGGAAAATACTGGATGATTAAATAAATATGTGTATCATTTCCCCCTTCTGCAGGACAAAACTTTATTAAAGTGGTGAATGACAACGTGTTCTTAAATATGTATGTTTTTGTTTGTTTGTTTGTTTACCCTGTTTACTTATGTGTTTATTCATTCATTCCGATTTAATAAAGGCAGTGACATAGCACGGGTTACAAATGCAGTATAACTGGAAGTAAAATGCTTAATATTGCTTGTCTATTTACATTTTACCTGACCACCTTAGGCTGCATCTGAGCATATAGGTGGCAAAAAAGAAGTAGGCCTAACCTGTCCCGAAGGCCACAGCAAGAAGGTCAGGTGGTCACAGTAAGGTGGGGCATATAATGGCTCATTTGACTTGCCACTTTTCCGATCACATTAAATGTGACCTAAAAATGTGATGAAAGGGGCAGCTTGACATTCGATCGTTCTTTTAATCAAGTCATTCATGCAAAAATACATCGAGCAGTCAGTGCGACCACGTAATGGATGGTGCACCAGGTGTGAGAGAAAAGCAGTGTGTTACGCAGAGATGCCTGCGTAGTTTGCGCACTCCAAAGAGACGCTTTTAGTAATTATTTTTACAGAGTGATGCAATGCATGAACTCAACTTTGGAAGATCCCTTGGCTTATAAAAGCAGTTGATACTAAAAGTGCCAAAAAAATGTCAACAAAGCAAATGCAATCATCTGTGCAATCTGATAATGGCACCTGTCACACATTAGAGAGGAAACTAGTGAACGCCTTCACTGCTTTCCTCCCTTGGTTGCTTTCCTTCCTATGGAACAAGAGTTGGAGTCACCCTCCACAAACACATTTCTCCAAAAAGACGACACAATTAAACAGCCAAGTGTTTGTATGAAATAATTTCCTCTTAGCGTCAGGTTGTGTTATATCGTCACGCAAAACACTGGTGGACTGATCACTTGGCCAATGGGCCTACTCGCCTCAACGATTATAAGTATTGTGATATTGTTTGGACTTTTAAGTACAAATACGATTTCTACATTGATGAAAATTAATTACAAACTTAACTAACAGCATGTTCCTCATAAATAGGTTCAGGACCATTGTACATAATTCAAAGACACCACGAACTTTAAATTCCAGTAAATTAATTTGAATTTTTTACGCACAGCTCATGTCCTATGTAATCATGACAATTTCAATGCACCTAAAAATGTAACATGAACTTTTAATGCGATTAATAGGCCCAGACCTGGGTAAGCATCTCAACAATTACAGTACCATCTATACAATAATTTATTCATGACAGTTACCTGCAAGACACCATACTCGTCCTGCGTGAATGGTTAATAAATTACAGAATTTACTTTTCTACATAAATGTAGTTTGAATATGGCATAGAAACGCATAGAATTCTATTGCTTTCTCTAGTAAGGTACACTTTTCAATTACAGCATTGGCAAATAGAAGCCAAACTACTTCTACACAGGTAATTGGCACAGGTCAGTGGCTAAACTGCTCATACAAGTCACTAGCATAAATCATTTGTTTCTTTACATGCTTGGGATAAGTGACCAATGACCAAAGGCTCACTGATCAAATTAACTTTGTTACATTGCACACATATTTAATTTTTGCATGAAACAATATTTTTAAACGCAGTAAATTAAAGTACACTTACCGACACATTCGTTCGCCTCCCTTGCTGTGGCGCGCTGCCATGGACGATCATAGTGAAACGGTTTGCATCGATCACACTCTGGCCCTGCGGTGTTGTGCTTGCACTCACAAACCAAGTTTCCTTCCCGGTCTTTCACGCACTTTGAAGCGTGCCCGTTGCATTTGCACCGTCCGCCGACCTGCAGGTCGGACACTGCGTAAAAATACGAGTCCCGTGCCAATTCCGAGTCGTCCTCGTTTTCATCACCAAAAGTATGCAGTCGGCTGAATGTCACTTTGATGTCGGTCGCCGTAACCCAGTCCTGCAGCACGGGCGAGTTGTCAAAGTCGTGCGCGGAGGGTCGACCGTCCAAAGTGCTAAACGCAATAAGTCCTCCCGTCAGAGGATGCATGTCCGTGTGGGAGTCTGTGCAGATGGCCTCCTGCTCGTTCTGTTTGGTGATAACGGCTTTGTTTTGCCTGTTAAACATTTTCTTGCATTGAGTAGAGTAAAACTGAAAAGGAACCCAAGATTTGCCATAGTCCATTGACTTGTAAATGACCATCGATTCTGGTCGCGGTGAACAAAATTGTAGGCTTACATAGGTCACCTCAAATTTCTTACCTAAAGATAAAGTGAGAGTCACGTTTTGAGGGTATTGTACATATGTTTCTGACTGCCAACAAGTGAGGTTATGGGGGTTGTTTAGGTCAGTCAAGTAGGCAGGTGGATGAGCCTTCTTGGGCTCCTCGGCGTCACATGTGTGGCAGTCCCTAGACCTCTCCTCTCCTTTCTCCGTTACCACGCAGTAGCGCGCAGCGGGGTTACCACAGGTGCTTGTTACGCGCACATCTTTACCGAACGCAGCATTCACGAAATCGGGGATGCACCTCCTTGGGTTACCGTGCTCGTCGTAACATGGGTCAGGAGGGGATGACTGCGCGGCGAACATGCTCATCCCGTATCCTCCCCGTGTCTCCCTTACCACCAAGGAAAGTG
Organism: Tenualosa ilisha; assembly: GCA_015244755.2. Lineage (NCBI taxonomy): Eukaryota > Metazoa > Chordata > Actinopteri > Clupeiformes > Clupeidae > Tenualosa > Tenualosa ilisha. The sequence continues at coordinate 1,888,273 of PYXC01002370.1, read as the reverse complement.
TCACCAAAGCGACCCAAGTCCCAGTGCTGCTAAACATTGTAATCCGCGTCCTGGGATGTCGCTTGCCGTATCTCAGGTGTCTAGAAGGGAAATACACTTGTTTTTTAGTACTTCCAACAACAGAATTTTCACGTCACAAATTTGCTCGTTAACGGTGCACACATGAGGTAACTAGTACAAGAAAACTAAGTAGTAAATACGCAACTTACAAATCTGGACAATTTCAAAATTACATTGGGAATGAAACTACTCTGGCATCACAACTACCTGTGTAAATATAAAATGTTCCTAATAAACAAATCAACCGCTCACCGTGAAACAGTTGTATACAAAGAAATTCCTCTGAAGAGGCAAAGGAGAGGTCCACAGAAGACAGTGCCTTGGATGCACTGTTTTGTCTGAAAGAACAGTATAGCCGGCGTCTGACAAAAATATGGATGTATCTGAAAAACACCGCTGGGGTATCTGCCCGCCTCAGATCTTTCTCTGGTTTATTTGGAGCTCAAAATATCTCAAGCATATTACGAGAGCATTCTGGAAGTTTGCTAGTTTCTCTCTCACACTTAGTCACACCTCTGCCTCTCCTTCTGTCTGCCCCTGCTTTCCACTCTGTCCCTCACTCTTTCTGCCGCTCTCACTGTTTGAATAGAAAGTGAGATTCCGTAATTCAGCCTATTCTGAGGTCATGGAATACAGTCGCGCGCCGTACAGACCGGGAGAACAACGACATCCCCTGGTGGGCAATGTGACTCCGTAAAGCAGTAGAGGCAGTTGTGGCAGCTTGACAAAACAGGCAACACGAGTTTTAGTGAATGGATGCAACTTTTAAATAGTTGAATTATTATTTGAAATATTTAAAATTTGCTAACATGAATGTTAAATGACAAATACCTATTTTGTACGAAAACTTACTTATCAAGGTGGAATATAGTGTCTCAACATGATAAATATTGCGGATGAAATACTGAATCACTACATTTGATAATACATGGAAGAAGAGACTTTTCGCATTTTGGCCCAGAGATGCCCTCTTGAACACAAAATTACACGCGTACATGCGTTCTGTTGCAATTCCAGATTTCATTCAGACATGTGTTGCAGGCAACAGCCTGTAGCCTATCGCTTGGCCAACGTTGCCTCTGGATATAGGGTATGGAATTCAGTATTACACACTATCAAGATGCCACATAGCTTGTGTTTGAGGTATTTCACAATTGACCGAGGACACTAGTATTATTGATTATACATATTTGTAAATCTTAATATCATTATTATCATCATAAAACTGTACTCTACAAGCGGAAGGATATCAACGTGTGTAACCCCTAAGTGCAGGCAACTGTGCCATCTTGTGGATATTAGGGCGCATGGCCCACCGAATGAGAGAGAAAAAAATGTCACATACTTTATATATATTTATGACAGACCAGCTATCACAGAGATTTATATGGACAAATAGTTAACAGCACTAATTGTGTCTGAAAACACAGAGGTCAATTTAATTTTTCTAACATGGTGAGAGGTGTAAAAAGGTGGACTATGTCGTCACCAGGATTACATGTCGCCAAGAGTGCTACCTAATTTTATGTTATACAAACAAATAATTTGTGTGGTCCTGAGCAAAACGCATTCGGGATACTAAGTTAAAATAAAATCTTTTAACACCTTTGCGACCTGCAGACAGCGCACCGCACCCTGGTGACTACACTTTCGACACTATGTGAGAGAACACTCATATTTTTAGTCATCCTGTGTTAACCTTGTTTGAGCGTCTAAACGTCACTGGGCTAACTGTCAGAATAGATGTGTGTTGGTTTAAAAAAAACTGTATGCAGCGCTGTACATTCTTTATCTTCCCTTTATACTGTAGTTGCGTATGAAGTACAATGCATGATGCCATATCGCTGTGTTGTTTCATATCTGCCTTGCAAGTCCGAATCTACTCGAACGTATTCTTGCAGACTACTTCCCCAATTTCTCTGGCGCCATTGTAATACAGAATAAACCAAGAGGGATGTTGCTAGTTGTTGAATGGGCACTGGACATTTGACTGACGGCTATCTAAACGTGATACCGCTGTGAGTATAATAATTTATCCTGTTAAAACTCATATTACCTTGTAGCCTTGACAAAAATATGCTTCCTAAATTTTCCCATAAGGTGGTTGAGTAATATTTTATTAATGAAACATGCTGCATCTTGAAGGAGCCAAACCGTTTCAGACATTGACTTCAAAAGTACGCTGTCCTCTAACAGTCTATCATAGTCAAAATCGCGTTGTATTGGCTGTCATCTTTATCATCTGCCAAGCAGAAGTTATTCACTCAGACGACACTAATTTTGTACTAATAATTCTACAGGCTTAAAATGTGATTAAATTATTTTCTTTCCCTGCTCGGTCTTATCCAGAATTAACCTATTGGCACAATGTTTTGATGTGAGTGGCTAATTGTTTTTCTGTTAGTTTTTTATCGGGGTAAAGAATATTACATTGTGTTCAATATTACCATTATAAGGCTTTTCTACCATTCTTCCATGGAGTATCTCTGGTCTGATCTCTTGTAAGCTCTCCTATTGTTTATCAGTTGAACTAGTCGATATTGTAGGTCAGGGGACTGAAATGGCTATGGTAAAAGCTTGAACTGGTTTTTAACCATTTTGAGTGGATTTTGTGCGCTTGTATCATTGTCTGGCTAAGAGATCCACTAACAACAAAGATAGTTTGTTCTGTGTGGGTAAACATATTTTCATTTCCATTCACTTTGTAGGCCTACTTCCTGTTATCCATAACACCATGTATTCAAACAATTAGTTCAAAACCTTTCGTTTTTGAAGTCTAACAGCTAAGTTTTTTGCACTGTTCAGATCACAGCACCTTCCCCTAGTTAAATGCACTTTGTTTGACTTGTTTGTTAGTATGAGGGTGCTAAAGATTTGATCAAACTCTGTATTTACATACATAGCAGCGCTCTGCGTAGTAGCGCATGATTGTCTTAATTGTCTTATCAACTTCTCAATAATTACTCTGATCATTGTTTTGGGCATTCTGAGACAAGCCACGTGTGTCTTGTTTGGTATCTATCCCCTGTTGAAGAATTGTTTCCTTGAATCTTTCCAGTGGTGATTGATGATGGGGTTTAGCTACCCCAGCTAGACAGATGATCATGGATGAATTCCTTAAACAATTAGGTTAAACCGTTAAACTTAATTAACTATACTGTATGTGGGACCATATTCCATTTACATCTCCAAAATCTGCATTTTTTGGGCCAACAACTGTCATCATTTTGAGTATTATTGCTTGAATAACTAACCATGCCAAAATAGATGTATGGATTTTTTTTTTTCGCATGAAGGCCCATATCTTAAAAAAATGTTGCTGTTGTTGAATAGATGTGTAAGTACATTAATTTTACTGACTTTGTCCATGTAATTGCTTTGTCTAGTTAACAACTCTATATCTCTACTGTACTCACAGAGGGGTATCATTTCATGCAGCTCTGGAATTTATTGTATCTATATGTTGATTCTAAAGAATATGCACCCGTATCATTGGTGAGAGCTACTGCAGATATGCATACTATCTGCAAAATGTGTTATAGTTCCTATGTATGCATTGAACTTATATGTCTACCACAAGCTTCCATCATAGCACCACAGAATAGCCCATTAGAAGGTCAGACTGACCACAGAAAGTGAAGTGATGAGTAAAAGGGGTTTGTTCATGTTAGCTGCACAATGGCAAATGGGGAAGAATGTCCTTTGTGGTTGGGGACTTTAATTTAGATGCTGTTTTCTCCAACTTCTCAGTTCATCAAGAGATGAAGTATGACTCTGAAATGGTTATACTTTATTCTCTCACGATGGACAAATGAGATTATTAGCTTACTCTGAATCTTTTTCTTTCACATACAATTTAATTTGATGAGCACTGTTATGATACTATAACAAATTATATTAAAAAATATTGTATATTGTACTTTTTCTGATTTTTTACCTTTTTGTTGTGGTGGGCAATGTTAGCATCAGCAATAAGATAAGTAGCATGACTTCAGAGAAATCATGTGATGTGCTGACTCTCGTGCTCAGTAGCATTCATCGTCCCATGGAACTGTAGGGCTTTTCAGTGGGTAACAGTGTCAGGGTTCCACAGACACAGCCAGTTAGCCACATCCGACCCACAAGAGCCAAATTAGTGGCCTGCACTCTGAGATATGTGTTTCTAGCTCTTGCAGACAAGAGCTGAGCCTTCATGAACTCTGTAATGAGCCATTTAATCATCAGAGTTGATACAAAGTTAGTAAATTGGCCTAAAAACAGCATAGAATCTTAAAATTGACTGCAGCCTGTGAAGCTGTCCAGCATTATCCATCGTATTTGCTCTCTGATCCTACCTTCTCCAGTAGAACACCACTCATTCCAAAATCTTAATTTAGCTTATTATCTCAGAACAGGGTATGTGTTTAATCATGGATCCTTTGGCCCTTGGCTTGTATAATATATTGGTTTGATATAATTTGACCCCTGGGGTAAGCTAATTGAGCACCCCAAGTAGGCCTACACAATACATTATATATGGTTCAGCTGGTGTCCAAAACATGTCTTTGCAGATGAGGCTGCCTTGAAGTCGTTATGTGATACAGAGGATCAGCTGATCTGACCTTAACACCTGCATTCTGTGGGTTGTCATGGAGACCTCAGGTAGGCTGTTATGTTTTAGCATGGTTATGGAGAAGATCACTGAAAGTTACGTGATGCTTACATGACGTCTAAGCCCTGGAAGTTCAACGGAAGTTCCTCTTTTTTTTGTTCCTTTTGTACGACAGTATATTTCCAGCTATGCTGAGAAGTACACAGCACATTCTCTACGTAAATGTATACTCCCACTTTGGTCCATGTTAGTCCTTTCAGTCCTGTAGTTTAATTAACTTTGCACTCTCCATTGTCTGTAAATACGTGGTGAGCATAAGTCTGTGATAAGAAATTGCACATGTGGATTTCTGTCTTTAAATCTAAATCTGGACTAAATCTAAGTCCTCCTATCAGGCCTACCAGCCTGTGCAGTTAGACCAGAATGCAGCTGCATGTCTGGTCTTTAACCAGCCAAAAAGGGCACGTCACACCTCTGTTCATTGAGCTTCACTGGTTGCCCTTGGCTGCTCACATTAAATTCAAGGCACTTATGGTGGCCTACAGGGTGAATGATGGCTCTGCTCCCATCTACTTGAATACTCTTCTGAAGCCCTATGTCACCTGACGACCGCTACGCTCCTCTAAGGAACTTTTTCTAGCACGGCCAACACCTTGTGCAGGTCAATCCAGACTCTTCTCATATCTGGTTCTGCGCTGGTGGAATGACCTCCCAAGTGCTACCAGATCAACTGATACCCTCTCCACCTTCAAGAAACTCGTGAAGACTCAGCTCTTCCAAGAATATCTCCTGGCGTAAACTTTGAGAATGCACTTAATAATTTAATTTCTCTACACTGTGTTACACTATTGCACTTTCAACTTAAAATAGGGCAGATTCTATGTCAGCAATATGCACTCCTTGTTAGTTCATTGTGTTGTAGCTTGAATGTTATCCTCTTTTGTAAGTCGCTTTGGATAAAAGCGTCTGCTAAATGCCTAAATGTAAATGTAAATGTAAATCAGAGATCTTTTCCTTCTTAGAAGTCACATCCTCAGCTATTGAGTGCAACTTGTACCGCAGCATCCAAGCTATCCTCAGAGAAGTAGACTGTCCCATTCAAGGTGTTTCCACATGCAACAGAGGTGAGGTCACAAATTTTAAGATTGTACATTTCACTCTACAGAGCTGAAATTATTTATTCTTATGCCAGTGTGTCAAACCAGATAGCTGTATGTGGTGAGCATTTGGCATCCTTTGTTTTGCATCCTCCCCTTGTCCAGGGATGCTGAGATGGACTTTGCACAAGAAGATTGAGAATAACCCTTCACACTGCATCTCCTTGTTGAGAGTACTGGTGAAGGAGGTGGAGAAGGTCAGTGATATTGGTTACTTTTCTGTTAAAAAAGTAAAGCTGCACTTATCACAACCTTATCAGAAGTTGTGTAATGTAACATTTATATCTGTGAGAGGAGTCAAGGCAGTGCCTAGTGTACCTTTTCATCATCTACAGATTAATGTGATGATGGCAGCCACATCATGTTCTCGTAGCACTGGCCACAAATAATGAGTTATTAAGGCTCAGTTGAGACAGAACTATTTTGAGATCTGAAAGTTTTAAGGAAAACCAAAGGGTGTAGACATCACAGTTCTAGTGACATCAAGTGACATTTGTCACTGCGAGTGTCAGCCCAGCGAGGTGTTAAGTTTGAAAGCTGTCTTTGTTTTATTTGAATCCACTCATAGCCTCCTATAAATGGGCAGTTCCATCTCTTCCTATGAATGGTACAGATTCCCTATACAGGACCAAATTATGTCTGTTATTGTGTAAAAATCTTGACATGCTTAAGTCAGTATGGCAATGATATTCACCATGGGTTTCTGTCCACACAGGTTGAGAGGGTTGACTACAAGACACGGATCATTCCTCTTCTTCACATTTTGGCCTATGTTGTCCTGCAGGTTACAAATCTTTCTTTTCTACTTTTTTAAAGGAAAAAAAGTATTTTCACTGAGATTTTATGTTATGTTTGGGTGTGAAACAGACATGTTGCTCTCCTCTGTATAATGTTTCAAACAAAGGGTCCTGGCTTGTCTGTATTGGCTGAGCTTAGAATATTTCTTTTCCTGGCTGTCATCTGTAATTGTTCTCTCTTGGTTTGTCTTAATATTTGTACAATAGTGTAATTTAATAGCTATACTCTTGCAGTTCAGTCAGCCAGATTTCTTGACATTTTTGCACCAATGCAAAATTGACCACTGATTGTTTTGTCTTGAATTGAAAATACGACGGCGAAGAGAAGAACCATTCCTTTCCCATCTGGTTTCTACATCTCACTCAAGCTCACTACTCAGATGCTCAATCAGATCAAAAACAACTGTGTGTCTTTTGTTTTAACAGTCCGTCCACATTCCAGAGGACCTCTATGAGAGAATGTATATCGCCATTAAAAAGCTGATCACACTACCAGAACCTTTCTGCACTGTGAGCCTGGCCTATGCCCGCATTATCAAGATGGAAATGGGCACACCAGGTGTGGTGAATAGGAAAAGTTTCAGCCATGACTAATTTGTTTGTGCATCCTAAACATAATTATCATTACCGCCCTGGACCATGAATGGTTGACTGGATCATAAATGGTTGTCAGAACATTGCCATTACCATTAGGTTTACTTTAAAACTTTGTACCTAAATTAAGGTTCAAAAACTGTAATGGTAATGCGGCTAGAAGTAAAGTCTGTGGTTTCCCCTCTGAACTTCAGATTTCCCTTTTCTCTCGAAGGTGTGGGTGGCAAACATAGCTACACATCCCACTCGCTGAGAGCAGGTCACTTATTTTGGGCTCATTCTCCCCCCACCCCACCAGGTCTTTTGTACCAGAGGCGATTGATCGCAGAGCAGAGCTTGAAGAATGACAGCTACGCCTTGCAGGAGAAGTGAGTCTCATGCCTACTCCACCCACATTCTTCATCTTCTACAGCAGCACACAGGATGTTTACAGTCACTAATATGGTCAGTCACTAACGTGTTGTGGTCATCTGTCACTGAATGACAATGCAGTACGGATGACTGTTTTGCAATGAGGAAGTGCAGAGCCGGGCTGTGCTTCTCTGTCTGGGACTATCTCTCTGCTCAGTCATACATGCAAGACACACACACACACACCCATTCCTTACGCTATCTGTCTCTCAGAGTATGCACTCATCCTCTTACCCAACAGGGTGTTTGTGTTTGCGGATCCCGCCGTCTTCCCAGAATCCCTTGTGTCAGCCGTGAGGGCAGACGTGGAGTTCACCAGCCCAAACTGTGGCGAGGAGAGTCACATGCAGCGAGCTCTGCTGCACAGCCTCCAGGCCACTTTGGGAAGACGCTGCCATGGCCCCACACTTGCCCAGGCCCTTAAGGTGTGTGTGTGTTTGTGTGTGTGTGTGTGTGTGTGTGTGTGTGTGCCTGTGTGTTTGTCTCTGAAACAGACAGAGGATGAAACAAAGAATTGTAAGTGATCCTGTCAAACAAAATTGTCCACAAATGTTTTCATTTGGTATGTCTTCATGCTTCGTTGAAAGGGTCTGTAAACAGATTCCATTTTTTGTTATTTGTTGTCTGAAACATATTGCGGTGTCTGGGGAAAGATAGCAAACATGTTGTCTCTGTGTTTAATTACTGTTTAGGAGACATCTTGGAAAACTTGAATACATTACTGAGATCACCTGCATAAGACTATTCAACTATAGTCCTAAAATCCAAATCAGTCATTCACCTGAACATCAGATAATGTCAAGCTTGCCAAGCTCCTGCAATTGGGCAGGCAGATAGTACAAGTGAACCGTATTTGAACTTTCACCACTTTTGGCTGGTGTGTGTGTGTGTGAGTGCGTGCGTGCCTGTGTGTGTGTGTTCTGGTCTATTTCCCCTTGTGTGTAACAGACTTGCGGAGCACAACTGAGAAAGCATTTCCAGAATGTGATGACAGCGGTGGAGGAGTGTGTTGGTGCCATACCATGTGACCCTGGCCAACAACGGAGCAGATTGCAGCACATCTACACAGACATCATAACTGCTGCTAAGCAAGGTGGGCCCAAGGTGGGCATATGCACACCAGTGGAGTCCATGTGTGGACTGTGGTGATGGCTTGAGGGGAAGAGGAGGGAGGGGGGCAGGGGTGTTTGCAGGGGGTGGGGTTGTCATTTTCTTTCAATCATTTAATCTCAAATGGCAAAAGGAATTTGAATGGCAGGCTATAATAATTACGGATAGAATATCCAAATTCTCTTGACATACAGAGAGCAGATATGCTGTTGTTATGCTATCTCAACAGATTCATCAGTCTCAGGAGAGCTGCTTGGGGTACCCCTGCCTTGTCCTGATATCAGTTTCAATAGCTGGAAACAAGAGGAGCAGATATGTAGGTTTCTTTCAGTTTCTCTCTCACACACACACTAAAATGAACACCTACACTCTCTCTCTAACACACACACACTCATGCTATTCCACTTGACTTGAATCTCCACACCAGGGAATGAGCTTGTGAACTTTGCGCTAATGATCAGCCCGTCAGAGCGCAGCTTTGATGAGGACGACCTGGAGGAGGAGAGGAGGGGCTCCATCATGTCCAACGACAGTGGCATCGAGGGTGACTTGCCCGCGGCTGAGCTCTCCTCCCTCTGCCTGGAGCCCGTGGGCATGTCCTCAGAAGCCCTTAGTGAGCAGCAACGACGCTCGCCGCAGTTTGTCCGGTGGAACTGTGTGCGGCGGATGAACGTGTCAGATCGCATGGCACTGGTCAGGGAGTCTGTAAGGGTGAGCAACCGGACCAACCTGTTCCCACGCGAGGAGCGGAACCTCACAGCACGCGTGCTGGTTATGGGGGATGACCAGGTGCTCGGCAAGCTGGCCAAAGCATATCTGTCGATACGGTACGAGATGCATTGAATTCCCTTTGAACTTTAATCAACTAATTAACCTAATGATCTTTGATGATATTTTCAAAATTAATAAATGCTGATTTTACTCATGTAAGTTAATTTGTTGAATTAAGAGAGGTTGGGTATGGCTACAGAGCTCTCATGAACATGAAACATGTTTGTGAGCTCATGTGACCATGGCATGTAAATTGAATAGCCACTAAAAATGGGCGAGTTAGAGCAAAGCCTTGCTGTGATGTCATGTATACAAAACTACAACTACAATTCAATTGTTGTTGCTAAAGTGGGCACCATTTAGCAAAAAATGGACCAATCATTGACCAGCCTAAAAATAAGTCGGTAATAGGGCTTGTGAAATTGCATTTGAACTTATTTTTGTGGAATCGAAGTTGAACACATTCTTTTCTAACATCAGAACACAAGGTATAATATTCCATCCATTCTACAACTCCTTTAAAAAAGTTTAAGTGGTATATTTGAGTAAGGGATAATTAGTTGCCTTTCATTATACAGAAGTGTGCACAGTGTTTAAACATATGGGAATCACATGATAGATGCCATCTCTCCAGGCTTTCTGTGAACATGCATGAAAGAATAGGTGTTGTTAGCAGTTGGTCAGTGACAACTGAAAAACAATACAAGACCACCTACTACCGTCGATACATAAATTTCTGCATGTGTAACCCACGTCATCCTGCGTGGTCCAGCCCTGCATATGCCCAGGCTCAAACCTGCGACTCAGGAACATCATGGACTGGGAGTCCAGCACGCTAGTGAGTGAGCTAAAGCCCTAGGGTGCCAGTTTTAGCACGTGTGTTTGGTTTTCAGGAGGGAACTTTGTAGTATGGCTGCAGCTATTGCTTCATGGTAACTGAAGAGAGGCCCTTTTGAAGAAGACTTTTTTCTCTCTCCTTTTTTTCTGAAGATCCTGTCTTCTGTTTCTGTTTTTTTTTTTTTTTTTGCGGCAATGTAAAACACAGACTCATATAGCTACTGTTTAATTTGCCTGTCTGTAACCTTGCTGTGTACACTGAATATAACACATTCTGCTGAACCAATTCAAAGACTTGAGTATTTAGTAATACTTATTGTCATTTTTGTTGTTAGATTGTTCTAGACTAAACATGTCAATATAATAGTCTTATTTAGTTTAGCTTGATTATTTGATAGTTTGCTCTGTCTGAGCGGTGGTTAATAATCACCTGGCACCCCAAGACTTTAAATACAACCTACTACCGCCACAGGTTTACCAACGTTCTATTTGTGCAGCTAAGCTAGCTGGCATCCGTTACACTTACATAAAAACCACAGTAGCCTAACCTCTGTTATGAGGCAAACGTTACACTAGACACTGTGCTGAAATCATTTCCCCCCTTCAAGCCCTTTACATCTTGCCTAAGTACTGTCCTGTTCATTGGCTGATTCTACGTCTGTGCATGTTTGTCATTATTTTTTTTTCCTTTGTTGTGGGATTTGTAGGATTTCTGCCATTGCTATTGGATTACTGTGTGTTTACTGTGGCCTTTTGAAAACCATCAAAAACATCAGACATTTACAACTTTGCATTTTTTTTCTGTACAGGAAAAGGGAGGCCAGGCATCTTCTCCTGACCAAAAGGCTTAACCTAGAGCTGTATTACATTCCTGTGAGTAAAGAGCCTGTGGTCATCTCGTCAGAGGAGGTAAATACTAACCAGTAGTCTGAGCACTTATCAGCTTAGTTCATATTGGAAAGCGTCATTTTTTGATGGTAAAACACCATTATTTATGGTTGTCTTTTAGGAGACTACCACAGCACTGGAAAATAAGTTGACCCTTGCAAGATATTTGGGCAGTGTTGATCCATGGTACGACTGCAATATTAATAGTTTGGGAGCAATGATGTTGAAGCTTGCAAACATGGTAAACTCACTTTAGATATTTTTCAGAAAATCTTTCAAGATCTATTTTGATTTATTAAACACAGATGTGACTTTTAGATAAATGTAACAGCTTACTGATATCCACAGTATAACTCATGATCATGATGACTAATTTTTGGACTTGAGACATTCTTTGTCAATGTTGAGTCACATTTTCCAGTGAGAAAACTGAACAGATTGATTTAAATCTTATGTTTTGCTCATGCCATTTCTGGCTTTTGTAATGTTTATGCTGCGTATTATGTTTACGGCTGTAAGAGAATTCAGGAATTCTTTCAAAGTGATCATCCAAACCACATCTGTAATCTGTAAAGTGCATCTGTCATCTGTGTTAAGCAGTCCAGGAGCAATAAAGGAACGTCAGAGCCAAGCCCATTCCTAGCAGACATTATCTCCTACTACATCCGCACGGCTCTCCAGCCTGTCCACCTGCCCATCTACTCTATCAAGGTTAGACAGAGTCCTCATAAGTCTCTGCTACTTTATGGCTGAATCCCAGTGTCTCCCTCAAACCCAAAGCTTTGCACCTTCAAAGACTTAACTGGCATAAACTGACTTCATGACTGGCAGATTTATGCCAGTTTGCTTTAGAGATGAGAGAAGCACGATAAAATTGCAGCGAGAATGTTGTAGTTTTGTTACTTGGCTGTTAAAAAAATCCATATTTGCACAAACCCAAAATAAGTGATTGTGTTTCCCGTTATGCAACCCAGCATGTAACGCGCATTTTCATATATGAAATTCAGAATTATTCATTTGGAATGACGATTCTTTTTTTTTTTTTTTTTTTTTTTTTCAAAAAATGATATGTTCCCAAAGTGCTGCTTTGCATCCAGCCAGTATGAATTCAACATATTTTCATGTTGGAAGTGTGGCGCCATTATTGTGCATAGTAAAAAACAATTGGTCTGTTGATTGGCATGCAAAGGAACAGACCATTTTTTTCTATTCTGTTCTATTCTTTCTTTTGGCACTACATGTCAAAAAGGTTGTGGACCCCTAGCCTAGGACTTAGGGAGGGCATTGGGGTTCAGCCTATGAAACAACTCTTATACTGGTGGCCTTCTGGACAGGAATTGAACGTGGTCTATTAAGGAACAAATATCTTGATATATTACTTTTTGTGTGTGTGTGGGTGTGTGTTTGTGTGTGTAATGTATCAATATGTCTGTCTGAAGATCACCTTCTCCAAGCTTGATGCCAGCCATGTGGAGGATGTCTTTGTTTCCCATGTACAGATGGACTTCCCAGAGTTCAAATCGTTCAAAGCATCTGTGAAAGGTATTGCCTTTATATTAGTCCTCCATATTATGCTATATATTAGTGCCGTCAATCAAATAACAAAAAAGAATAATCTAATTAATCACAATAGAAAATTTCAGTTTATCACAATTAATCACACAATCCCCCGCTTGAAATCTACCATGGTTTGGCCTTTTACTTTTATTCAACGTGTCCATCAACTCTTTTAAAAATGACATATTATGAAGCATCCACAATTGTCATTATGCTGCTTGTATTCTGCGAATAATGTCAAAGAAAGACTCTTTCATCCCCGGACAGAGCTCTCAAAATCGAAACAAAAATATGAGACTATGGCAACTGTAGGCTACTTTGCCATCTCACATCAGTGTGCAGTCAACCTTCAGATAAACATGAACAGCTGTCTTTGAACAGGTGTTGCGCATATTGAACTTTTTAGTGACTGCAGATGTAGACTGTCTGTGCCCTGTCGCCATAATTTTCCTGTTATGGTCCTGCATTGAGTGTGTCCGCGGTCGCGTAGCACATTTTAGCCAATTTGCTATGCTATGGAACTATCTACCCTTCAACCATGCAGTCGAGTCTAGCGAATGCCTTTGTCATGCTTTGATTTTGTTTCTGTTGAAAGAGACACTGCATATTTCAACAACCTCGTTGTTACAAAAAATATATCAGAGCTATTTACAGGGTTTTGGGCAGTCAGTTTATGTTCTGTTTACAAGCAAATCTCTAATGACTGCCTACAAAGTACTGTCTGCTGATGGAGCGCTGAATTTAAAACATTATTGAAAGATAGGCACAGTACAGTTGGGATATCACGCCACTGAATTCAAAACAATGTCTTAAATTATTTACAGTCTATACAGTGGACTAGCATGTTTTTAAAACTAAAAGTACCCACAGTGGGCTACTGAAATACACCAACAAACAAAACAAAGTGAGTGAACCAACTAAACCAATCACAGCTCTTGTGTGGAGGGCATTGGGGTGGGCACTGGTGGGTAGTGTGACGTATGCGTCTTCATGATTAATTTGTGTTATAAAAAAAAAACTTTAAAAATACATGCGTAAATTCATTAACATTGACATATATACACTGTGTCCTGTGTTTCTATAGGGTCATTGCGACATAAGAGGGCCACACAACTATTCAGTGGGGCAGTTGTTGCTGTTAACTACACCAAAGTGAGTCAGTTCAAACAACTGCTTTGAATAGTTCATTTGGTTTTGCCATTTAGTTGTGGCATCTTCATATCATACTGTAAAGTTGTTGTTTGTGCACATGTGCCAATCCTCTGTTGACTGATCCATTCTGCAGGCCTCACTTAGCAAGCGAGAGGCTGACGCAGGATTCACGTTAAGGACATGTGGTGTTGCAATCAGCGTGGCTCCCTCTAGTGGTACCAAAGGTTAGTGACACTCACTCTGAGGTGTGATGAGGTGGGAAATACCCCCATCACTGTACCATCATTTATAGAAAGCTATAGGAACGAAAACGATTGTGACAGTAGGGACTCTTTCAACTGTGCTTTTTTTGCGATATCACTTGTCTCATCGCTGTCTTTGGAAACTGATCATTTTAACTTTCATGCCCGTGATCACATGAACTTCTTTTAGTAAATAAAGGAACTGCACTTCTGCTCATCTCTCAATATCTAGTATGGCCTCCCTGCCTCTCCCATCAGCATGAGTTCCGAGACAAATAGGATGTAAAATTCAATTGTCCATTTAAAATGCTCCTCAATACCAGGAAAGGAAGTGGAACTGGAAGTTACCAGTTCTCAAAAACAAAACAATCCTTATCACCTGTAATGTAATATCCTTGATTTAAGGATGAATACAGTGAGGTTACCACAGACAAACATTGTCCAAAACAGCAGGGTATGCCTGTGCTATTACCAAGAGCTTTCTTTCTATTATAGCTCCCCATATACAATTTTCTCTTGTGTTCATTTCTGTGTCAGATCTCAATAGCCTGTCTGTGACCTTCAGTGACCTCTTCCCAAGGCCCTCTACGGTAAGTACTTTTTCTTGTTTTATGACAATCAATGGCCAGCATTTAAGAATAGGCTATGTTGTGACCAGTGGTAATATGAGAGTCTTTTAGTCAAACAGGCCTTTTATAGGGAGGCAGGGTTCGGCTATCCTCTATTCATCCACTTTGGCTGGGATGCCCCATTGCTAAAATCTTTCCCAGATCTCTACTGCCTTGCTTTGGCAGACTTCAGGATTTAGCCACTGTACACACCATGTACAGTGTACCAAGTACAGCATGTTGCACATGCAAGCCTATTTAGTCAACCAGTCACATTTTAAATGTCAATCTTCAGGTCTCTGCCATAAGAACACATAACATTAAGATCCAAGCGCTGGAGAAACGACCCCTCACCGTATGTCTCGACAAAGACTCCCGCAGGGTTTTCACTGATGTTCAAAGGTGAGACGTGAATTCAGACCCATCAAACCAAATAAGATAATTCAATATGAAGACATTCTTCATTTTTATTCATATGATGCCTGACTCGTAATTCCTTACTCTTTAGCATTGACATTACTCCATGTGTGGACCCTGGATATTGCCTTCAGAAGAGTACCAAGTCAAAGCACAGCCTGGAGGAGGAAAAGGAGTCTGCACTCAGCAAATACATGAGCAGAACTTTGACCCTTCCCATCAACACCTTCTCTGGAGTCATTCACTGAAAATGTCCAGATGGATTTTAAAATACATTCAACAAAAGAAAACATCTCCCTAGCAAGATTTGTAGACCCAGACTAGACTGATGCACTGTACAGGTCTGAACATGGATGAAGTAGGTTCTTTTGTGAGTTCGCATGAGAGGAAAATTAGTTGAAGAGGATGTTTACTGACATACGATGTGGTGTAACCAACAACCATCTGCTTCCCCTCCAGCGGAAACCCACAAAGGGTTTTCACTTGTTCTGTGTAGAGAACTTGTTGCTGAACATTTTAAAAAGAAAGCTTTTATTCATTTTTCTTTTTTTTTCTATACAGACACACACATGCATGCAGTGACAGTCAGTACACTAGAATACAAATACTGTTGGGCATAATAGAACTGTGCTATGTAAATGTGATTTGCAAATGTAGAGTACTATATAACCTGTCCTCATTGACTCAACGAGATGTAAATGACTGCGCTGCTGGCTCTATGAAATTCCTAAGATTTGACTGGGACAACTACTTGAGTATATTGGTAAAGCTTATTTGTTTTCATAATTTGCTGAATATCTCTTCAGAACATCATAAAGCCTAGCTACCTCTTCCTTGATTTCCATTACCTGGGTTGTACCTGTGTTTTCCACCAGTTTTCAGTGCCCTTAATATCTCTTCTCTTTTGTTTCAAAATCAGTTTGCTATTTGGTTTTCACACTGTGGGCCTAAAAAAAAAGAAAATAGTTTTACAAATGAAGCCGACAGTTTCCCCACTCAGAGTTGCCTACTCGATGGGAAAATTTTCATTGGGAAAAATATTCATTGGTGCGTAACCACTGCGCTGACAGTGGGTGGCACTACGATGACAAAAAGTGCTTTGGGCTGTCTCGACAACTTTATTGTCACACTTAGAGATCTGACAGAGAGTTTTACACGTTGGTTCTCAAAGTCAACAAAGTGTGACGGAAATCGTTAGCTGGGAATAGGGGGTACTAGTAGGGCGCTTCAAACAAAGGGAAGTTTGATATCTAATGCATGATTTCAGTAATGTATTTCTTTAATGAAAATAAAGACGGCACTCCAAATAAACCAGACAAACACCAGCCATTAACAAGCAAACATAAATTGAAATCCGATCAGACCCAGGGGAGTGGTAAGAAATGTTTTGTTAGAGTATGTTTCAGGTGGGGCCTGTGATTTTCGCAGCTTTTAAAGTTGGGAATGGCAGGCAAAGTTTGAGAACCACTGGTTTAACACGTTTAAGTGTTGCACGAAGATGAAAATTTTGTTAACCAACAGCTCGGCTGGTGTGATTGTGCTAAGGAGGAACTGGCATGATTTCGCTGAATATAATGCTCTGAGTTTGACTACCGTCAAAGGCTAATGCAAGCGGAAACAACGGGCATAAAGACCACCTACAGTGAGCAACGTCAGTCAGCTCGGCTGATATTTATGGTTAATATTTAAGTATAATGTATCAGCAGTTATAAAAAAAACAAAGTTACAGAATGACATTTTTTGGGAGTTTCCGATAAAACTGTTCAGTGACCTTGTACAGCAGGCTACCATATGAACCAGAGGAATGTGTGGTACGCTACCTGTCGTACTAGATTATGAACGGGGGTTGCAGTTATCCATTCAGCAGAGGGTCGGCGCTGATGTTGTCAAGACATGCGGAACCAGCTGTGATACTCGAGAACCTCAGTGCCGAGCCAACTCAGTTTTGTTTAATAAAGTTAAAGTTGGTGTAATAAGATGAGGACAACAGTCATCTTTCGAGTGATATGAGTTAAGCTTGAACGCGGTAAGTTAAGTTTTTGTGTCAAGAACTCAGCCGTAGGCTGACGTGTACATTTTCCTGAAATGTAACAGGTGCGTTGTAGTTCCTTGCTTTGAAGTCTGCCTTCGTGTAACCTCAGTGCATTAGAATTTGGACGGCGAGCGAAATAACACTAGGCTATGTCTTCTGCCACCACCAACCTAATACAGCTGCATCGTGCATGTCTCATTTCTTTAACCTGATGTCAATTTACACACTTTTCCATTTTCACGCTTTTCAATTTACACTAATATTATGCAACTCCAATGCTTCATTTTTAACTAATCTTGAAGTGGGTATTTTTTGCCTGCTTAAATGCAGGTTTCACTGACACTATTTTTAAATAAACTTAGGGTTCTTTATTCTGGAGGAAGAGGAGGAGGATCAAGCATGAAGCGGAGCAAGCAATGGGATATCAAGTCTGCCATGGTTCTGGCAGGGGCATTCCACTTCCTTAACTCCTGTGGCAGAGCCTGCCTTATGCCTTTCCTCACCCTGTATCTCAGGCACTTGGGTCTCAGTGCCTACATGGTTGGCATCGTCATGGGCACCCGGCACCTTATCTGTCTGATATGGCACCCCCTCTCCAGCCTGCTGGCCAGGCACCACGACAAGCGACGGGTGGTCATCATAGGCTCACTTGTCTGCTCTGCTGGACTGGGCTTGGCTTTCTTGCTCCTGCCATCCACAGGGGTGGCAACTGGCACCAGTGTTTGCAACACCACCACATCTCCCCTTGGCCTCAAACCCACCACAGAACCTGCCAACAGTCACATGGAGAGCCACATAACAGGGCCCAAGCACATCTCCCCCACCGACTCACCGTCCAAAGTAAGGCTGACTGTGCCAGCTCCTCACCTTACTGACAGAGCATCTGTAGGATATGCCATTACCACTATTACACAGAGCAGGAAAATCCATGAAAGTGTGTCTGTTAGCAAGGACAGGGGAGAGATCCAAAGTCAGGGGGCTATGGACATGAGTCCTTACACAAAGAGCAAAGTTGGACCACACAGGAGAGCAGCCAGGTCTCAGAAGCAGGAAGCAGTGCTGACGAAGGAGGAAGAGGCCCGTTTTGAGTTCCTAGGCAGCCAGAATGGGATGGATGATCAGCATCAGCTCTTCTTCCTGGTGCTTATTGTGATGGGACTGTGGGAGCTTGTGGCTGCCCCCCTGGAGTGGACAGCAGACGATGGACTCTACGAGTACTTGGACTTTGTCGACGCCACTGACCGCCATGGTCAGGTGTGGGTGTGGAGGCTGTTAGGAGGAGCCTGTGGTGTGTGTGGAGCTGGGCTCCTTGTCTCTAATCTGGACTGCTTTTTGTTCGGTGGCTCCAGTGTGCCCAGGGGTGCTGTGCATTTTTTTGCTTACGCTCTGCTGATGCTTTTGACCATCCCCGAGGCCACATTTCTCCCACTCTATCTCAATCACAAACAGGGTCTGCAGCGGGGAGGGAGGGCAAACAATGGGGTCAAAGCACTCCGGCTGATCAGGGAAGACCTCGGGCACTCCTGTGCGCCGTCACCGCCTGCCTGGTGGGTGCAGCGAGCGCCGTCATCGAGGACTTCCTGCCATGGCAGATGCAGGACCATGGAGGAGGCGAGCTACAGGTGGGGGTGGCCCTAGGCCTGGCATTGCTCTTCCAGGTGCCGTTTCCACCGTTGCTCCAGAGCGGACGTGTCTCACGCTTCCTGGGCCCCCACAGTCGGCTCCTGCTCCTGGCAACCACAGGCCGCGTGCTCCAGTGCCTCTACTATTCCTTCCTCTGGGGCCCCTGGTCCGTGCTCCCTATCCAGGCCCTTGACTGCCTGAGCGTGAGCGCCTTCTGGTGGGCATTGGAGGCACAGTGCGAGGATGTGGCTACGCCTGGCACAGAGAAGGCCATGCAGAGGGTCTACCAGGCCCTGGCACTGGATCTGGGTGGTGGGCTGGGCAGCTTTGCGGGTGGGTTGGTAGTGCATAAGTTCGGTGTGGCTGTGCTCTTCCAGGGACTGGCTGCTGGCCTCTGTGTCTGGTGTCTTGTCCTCTGCCTTCTCCACTGGAGGATCCCAAGGCAGCGACGGATCAACTACTCCCGACTCTTGGCAGCGGATGCCAGTGAGGCGAGTGAGACAGAGTCCGAGCAGGAGAGAGACTGGCTGGACAAAGCCATCGAGGAGGAGAATAGCAAGAACAACAACAGCCACAAAAATAATTCTAGGCACTAACTGGAATGCATAAGATGTTCTTCACTCTGTGAATAATAATATAAAATGCTTCAGATGTAGTTGTTTTGATTAAATTTGCTATTATATTGGGATGAAATTAGCTTCAACCGGTGGGTAATTGACATTAACGCATTCACTGAGTTAGTATAGGTCAGACTCATTAATTCATTTTCAGAAACGTTGTACTGAAAGGTTGTGGTTCAGACAACTCAGCGTAGGAATAGTGATATAAAGGAAATAAATGCCTATGTTTATGTCTTGAATTACTTTACTGTAATTACCCATGGATAGGCTATGTGCTTGTCTGTGAAGTGTACCATAATTGTGTGTTCTTTACTTTGTTTTTTTTTTAAATAATGTTCAAAAATGTTTTGCCCAAGGCAGTGTTTGTCAAGACTTGATATCTCCTTTGATGATGTGAAAGCACTTATAATATACATTAAATGTTTTGAACTGCAGAAACACACTAACATGCTCAATAGGTGTACTTCGGATTAAAGGTCAGAATATGTATATTAGCCTTCAGGAAGTGAATCATAGAGTAAAGCACAGGGAGTAAAACCTGCTTTTCACGTTACAGGAGCTCTCTAAAGAAGACGTGATGTTGAAACAAAGAAACAGACCTGTTTGGCCAGATGACCAAAGCTTACATGATCACATCAAACACACATTCCACCGTCTTTTTATTACCAGACTTTGTCCCTTACTGCTGTGAAACGGAAAGATATGACATTATCAGCAGCAGTACGTCCAGGAAGCACTGGGTGCTAGTCTGCTCTGTTGATTTATCCTGTTCTAATGCAGAAATGTATAGTAACTAAGTAAAAATACTTCACTACAGTACTTAAATATTTTTTGGGAGTATCTGTACTTTACTTGAGTTGTTAAAAATCTGTCAGCTGTCAGCTTCGACTGAGTGACTGCGGCAAAGTTTTGGTGAAGCCCATTTGTCATTGACGTGTGCAAACAACACATTTTACGTTAAACCTCTAGATGTGATGTAGGCACTATTTTTCACTCTGACTGTAGATGTATGGTATTTTTTCCGTATTTGTTTTACATTTTTTTGAAGTTTTTTGTAAGCTATGTGTTTTAAACAGACTTTTTTGGCCTACTTGTACTTTTACTACTTAAGTACATTTAATCAAAAATTACTTCTCATACTTAAGTACAGTAGCCTAAATACAAGATACTTTCAGAGTTTTACTTGAGTAACATGCTAGTGGGTGACGAACTTCTACCAAAGTGTTTTTTTGGTTGGGTGCCTGTACTTTTACTCAAGTGGGACTTTCGAGTACTTTATGCAACACTGTTCTTAGACAACAGCAGTGTTTATACAATTCATAATTCAGTAAGTTCAGTTGTGTAGATGGAACTACGTTCAATGAAGATTTCAACTGTTTATATAGGTTAATATACCAGGCAGTGAGGTGTTTCCACTCATTCGGCTCAAAAATATGCATTCGATTTTATGCAGACGTATCGTCTATATGCCAGTAGGAGTTTTCCTTGACCATGCAGTGTTATGCCTCCTTGTGGTCAAAAATGTTATACCCATGTTGCTCAGGCGAATACTTTTGGACTGGCTTTTTTGGTCAATTAGATACAATATAGTACTGTAAATTGTGGTCAAATATTCCGAGGGCTTTTTACATTTTATGAAGCTCTTTCATTTTTGATACAGAAAAGATGTGTCTCCCCGTTTGGAGTCCTAAATATGGTCAATTTTAATTCCTTCGCTCATTGTCTAAAAGGACCTCTGTGTGTGTGTGTGTGTGTGTGTGTGTGTGTGTGTGTGTGTGTGTGTGTGTGTGAGTGTGTGTGTGTGTGTGTGTGAGAGAGAGAGAGAGAGAGAGAGAGAGAGAGAGAGAGAGAGACAAAAATCAGACAATGACTCATCCTGCAAACGTTTGTTTTAGTATTGTGTCTTGGTGTTTTCAGGCCTGCTAAATGAGATGGATTAGAAACAGGACAGGGGTGCTTTAAATTAATGCAGAGTTTAAATATTTGTTTAAACTTATTATTTGCTGAATATCGAGCAATGGTGTCAAAACGTCACTAAAGCGCTGATATTTGTTTAAAGAAGTAATATGTTTTCATGTTAGACAGCAGGTGGCGCTTTGATGTCACAGCAACTATTCCATTAATTCCGCTACCTTCACAACTGTACAGAGGCAACAAAGGGCTGAACAGCTGTTATGGTGTTGTGCGTCAAAATGAATTAACTGTTTGACAAGTGAAACATTTGGTCGAGCTTTGTTGTTTCACGACTAGTTTCATGAGGAAGCATTTTATCCGAAGCGCATTATGGAAACGGACCGACAGTCATCGACCCAGTACGGCTCTCTGGACCGAACACCAGTAGCTGAAAAGGCTTGCAGTAAAGGTAAATACATTTTTCTTGAGATGGTGTTTAAAGACTGCGATGTATTTTTTTTAACCAGTGCTGCCCACTGAACATTACTACGCCTCTGGTGACTGCTCAACTGTTGTTAGTACACTAAAATATATATGTCAGATGTTTTCATGAACAAACTGACAGCTTGTCAGAACAATTAGTCCTTTACCAACTTAATCTGTTTTTAACACTGTCATTGCACTACTCCATGCCGTGGTTTGAGGTAGCTGAGTTTAGTCTTTGTAGAGCTGATGCATGGAGCCTCTGTATTTACCCGATACTTTTGCGTAAACTTCGAGAAGGATAAATAGCGCCCAGTGTATCTGGAATGGCAGACAACAGGGGGAAAAGGGATGCATTTGTTTGAAAGATTGCAGCATCTCCAAAAGCTACTCAACATGTTCGTTCATACTCAGTGTTTAATTTAAAAAATGTTGGATTTTGCAGCATCATTCTACATGGAGTTGAACTAAAAAAGCCCATTATTTTTTTTCAGAATTAAGGCTTTGCTACTGACAAACAGCCCAATCTGTTTCAAAGGTCTTATCTTACCTTACCACTAGTATGTATTGATACTGCATCTCCATCAGTAGTTGCAGGCCCTGTTGATGTGTACATCTGTGCACAGTTTGGCAGTTACTCCAACCTTCCACCCCCTTTAGTGTTATTTAATGAACACGGGAAAGTTTTGCCAAAATGTTCACAAAATTAAGGATCCAACATCATTTTGTCGTTGTGTAAAGAAAGTGGTCTCCATGGCATGTGGATGATATAATCACACACATCATTAGTCAGCACTTGTGACTGTGTACTCATTATTTGAAGTGGACAGTAAAAATTCTAGCCATAGAGAGGCAAAGCAGAAAGACACTATTTGACATATAGTGGTCTGCATATCAGTTTCATTAGCTGGGCGCCTTCAGTGTCTGTCTGTGGGTGTCGGATATGTGGCACAGTAGGCGAACGGAGAGACCACTTCTGCTGACAGCAGCTATCCTCCTCATCGTTACGCAGGGAACACAAAGTCCCTTGTCTGTCATATACACACACACATACACACACACACACACACACATACACACACACACACACACACACACATTTGTGCATGTATACAAACACACATATGCTTGCAAAGACTCATGCACTCTCTGTGGACATGCAAGTTATCAGAGGTTAATTCTATGTATGTATTGCTTGCATGGTCTTCAAACTCTCTCTCTCTCTCTCTCTCTGTATTTTATCTCTCTCCATCTCTCTCTCTCTCGCACACACACAAACACACACACACAAATTCCTTGCGTGTATGGTGTGTTCAAGGCTTGTCTCTAACCCCTGCGGAGGACATGCCTCTCCGTCTCCTGCATTGTGACTCATCTAGTGACTGCGCTCCAGCGCCCCAGCTCTCCTGTGGTGTGGGAACGCGAGAGCCTCTATGGAGAAGGCATTATGTGTGAGAGGCTGTCGGCAGCATGCCTCACACTGTGTACAGTTAGCAGGAGAATGCAATGCAAGAATAATGCACTCATGTCATTGTTAAAACTCATATTGTTAAACTGACACATGTCAATTCAGTCAAGCAAAACAAAAAAATACCCTCCACAGGTATTAGAAAATTCTATTCTTTGTTTAAATAGCGCATCTATTGCTGATTGTCAGAACAATGTAAGCTTTTTTCTCTAGGCAAGGAAGTCTAGCTTAAATCTCTCAAGCTACAAGACATTGTTTGTCAGTTTATAATGTTGGAAGGTGAAACCAGCAGGCATCAGTTTTTTTGTTTTTTTGTTTTTTTCTGGAAGGCAGCTGTGGCATTTGGGTGTCAGAGTGCCAGAAATTGTTTGGATGAGCAAGGTAAGTGAGATCAAGGAGAGACCAACCAGGTGTACATCCATCAACTCCACAATCCACTGCAGAGCTACTCGCCACCCAATTCACTTGGATTCGCACATAACATTTTTGCCCAGTATTTGTCTATTTCTATGTTTATGAGTGATGATGGAAGCTTTCCTTTTAGCTGATTTGTCCTTCATGATTTTTTCGGATGTTTGTTTTGAATTCGTTCTGTTTTTCCCCCCTTCTTTGCCGACAAGGTCAGGCAATTAAGAACGAATCCCTGTGCTCCAAGATGAGTCATACTGTAGCCTACACTGCAGCAACCAGAAAGGGGAGAGAGAGATCTAGAGAGAGGTGTGCTTGTTGTGAAGACTGGGGCAGCATTGCATGTTTTTTTCTGCAGAAATGAGTTGAGCTGAAGTGAAGGTAGGGTGAGGTTGAAGGTCAGAGAGTGGAGAATGTTCTAAGAGCTAGTTAATGCTATGCAGACCATGAATTGTGTCTTGCACCTACAATGAATGTTCGGGTAAAATGCATTCAGTTTTGGGAAAAAAAAGAAAAATACTGACAAATACCAGCCATGATTTTTTGATTCGCAATGTTATTGCTTCACAGTTTATATGCCAGTTTGTGTGACAGCTTTTGGAACACATCAAAAAATGGTTGTATTGGCAGCTAGTTTTAAGATCATTTAGGATGAAGTTGGTTGTATTCGTCGAAGTTTTGGTAGTCTTTCAGTTTGTTTACTAGCCAGTTTTAAACTATTAAACACACTCTTTGGTGGAAACTCTATTTAAGAATAACATATGGAGTAACATTTTCTTGGTGTTTGGTCTTTCCAGTAAGCATGCCATTGTGAAAGAAGACAATATGCAGAGAATCTTTTTCCAGTGTCGTTACTTAGAATGATTTGATTCGATAATGATATGACTCTGGAAGAGCTGGTTATGGCCCTGGAAATGGGAAGTCAATCACTCATTGATAGACCTTACATCTTGATTGATGTGGATCTGCTTGCCAGGCTACAAGGCTCACATACCTTACAGGAAAAGTAATTATGTGTATTCAAAATGAAACTGGCATATGAATACAGTTACTGGCACAGGCTGTTTTCATAGTGACAGTCCTTAGCTTCAGAATAGATAAAGATTTTTTTAAAGCAGTAGTACTATGCCATGTGTAAAAGTAACTGCCAGAGGTTATGACACAGGGAAGTAAATTAAAGAGGAGCGCTGGTGAGATTACCCTGCCAGACCTCTGGTTCAGGGGTGTGTGCCACACCCACTGCCATAAAGCGGATGCTGCGTCTGCCTATTGCTGCCTTAATTAATGGCAGCTTAATCAGGGAGTTCCGCTTGATCGGCTCATTACCTCGCTCTGATATTTGGACCCAGTGGACACGGACAAGCAGTCTCAGTGGGAGTTGTCATTTTTGCCCAGTCTTAGTGATGAAGAACTGGCATGCTGGGAGTGGGGGGCTGATGGTTAGGAGTTAGGCATGGATGTCATGGTTCAGAGCTGAGCTGCCTCGTTGGATTGTATCAGATATAGCTGCGAAACAGCTAGCTTCTTGTGGTTTTTTATTTGGGTACAAGCCATGAGCAGACTACACTGTGCCATGAACCACAATGTAAAGTGATGTGAAGTGTCCAATGAAATGTAGAGAGATTCCAATAAAGTGCTGACCCAACTCCATAAACTGGCCCTGTGGGGTTTTGTTCTGTGTCTCCCAGGGCAAGAGGACATCGTCTCCATGGCCGACTCATCTGTCACGGTGGACGACATTGAGGGGGAGCTCTTCAAGATTGAGAGGATTCGTGACATCCTGGTGCGGCGTGAGTCTGAGCTGAGATACATGTGAGTGATTCTTCCATCACTGCCCATCATGCTACATTGTAGCCACACTTCTCTGCCTTCACTCACCTCCCTTTCTCTGGGACTTTCAAAGTGTGTCATGGTTTATGATTCATTTGCTGTAGAAATAATTACTTCCTCACAGCCAACATGTTCATATGAAAATCCCCTCATTCTCCTGGTTCATATCTTATATGCAGTATGACCTGGGACTAATGTTATTCACTGTGGTTGCAAAATCTCCTAGTGTATACCTGTTTTTGTACTGCTGTTGTGAAGCTCTAGTGTGTAACTGTGTTTTAAGTGCTTTTATATTAAATTCAGAAGTGTAAGGGCTAACTAAATGTATGTGTGTGTGTGTGTGTGTGTGTGTGTGTGTGTGTGTGTGTGTGTGTGTTTGTGTGTGTCTGTCGGTCTTTGTGTCTTTGTGATCTCTGGATCTATTGAGTGTTTGGTCCATTAGCAGAAGGAAGTCCTGACAGGGAGGAGTGTGATAATGGGCAGCTCAGAGTGTTCTACAGTGGTTATCTCTCAGTCTGTACAACAGATCTCCCCAGTGCATTACCTGACATCTACGTCTGTCACGCATGAGGCATACTCGTCCAGGGAATACCACAAGTCTCTGTCAGTCAAATTGTTATAATTAATTTATCTCCTCAGTCCTGCTCTAACAAGCACTCATTCATAGGGGTGGGAGAAAGTGGTATTGCAGTGTGCCATGCCATTATTATTAATTTAGATAATTAGCTCTTTTCTGTTTTAAATGCATGTTTAATGAACCCTCTCTGACCTTAGGTCTCTAGCCTAATCCTCTCCCTCACCTTCTGTTCATCCAACAGTTGGCTCAACACAGTTGAAAGATGCCATAAGAAATCAAATCCTTCTCTGGGGTCTTGATAGTCTCTTTGATGCACTCTTATGGGTGTAAAGACTGTTTAGAACAAGAGTGGGGAATGTCCGGCCCTGGGGCCAGATCCGGCCTGGCAAAGCCTTTGATCCGGCCCGTGGAGGCAAGGCCATTTGCTGAGTTTTTTTTTTTTTTTTTTTAAATCCTAAAATCAAATGTTAACAAATGACAAGCATAGGCAATTACTGGAAGTAGTAATGTTTAAACTTATTCAGAATATTCAGAAACATGACACTGACACTGACACCATGTTGAAAGTAATATATTACAGAAGTGTAGAAAATTGTTGTTGAATATTGGTGCTCTTGCTAGAGATGCTTTCACATGTAATATTGCCTAAAAATCAGTTAACCAGTCTTTGGAACTTCAATATGATGCCCGTTCGGCATCTCTAAAAGTGTCTATATGTGCTCAGCTCTGCGGTAAAAAAGAAAAAAAAGTTAGGGCCCCAAGACAAGTTATAATAAATGGCCCTTGATGTCAAAAAGGTTTCCCAACCCTGGTTTAGAAGGTCTAGACACACACACATACACACATGGGCTGGTTTAAGTAAACAGAAGAAAGGATAGTTCATTTATTAGTGACATTTTCATTTTCAATGCATAAAAAATTATGCATTACTGTAGACTTAGCAGATTTAAGCAAGTGAGCACAGAGAGAACATAGAACAGAAATAAAAAAGAAGAGCTTCCAATTTCCTAGCTGAGAAAACCCATCAAATCACACTGGTTTGTCTGGAATGAATGGTCTAATCATTCATAGTTAGTGGTGTGCCATGGTCTAATTCTACTGATTGACATCAGAGCTGGTGTGAGTCTCTGGGAAGGGTCTAATAAGCTGGGACTCAGCAGATGGTGATGAAACAGTTTGGATGATTAGGCAGGTAATTTTTCCAGTTTGCAACTGCGTCAAACATGACATTTACAGAGTTCCCACTCCTGAAATTGCGCTTTTTCAAAGTTTGCCAAGCCCTCTATAAATGTCTCTCCCAGTAACACTGCAACATTGATTCCTCGGTGACGGATATCATACATTTCTATATTGATTGAGTGTCACACATTTGATGGAGCATTTTTTGTGTTTTGTGATTGAAATGTGAAAACAGCTGGTGTGTAAAATGTGTGCCTTGTGAAATTTTCCCCAGTTTAAAATCACAAATACAAAGATACACCAGTATTACACAAATGAAGTACAATCTGTTTGAAAGCTTGACAGAATGGCCTTATTATCAATATTTATTTATTTATGTATTCCCCTTCTTTTTAGGCGTTGCTCATACTCCTACCCCTTCTCCCCTTGTTGGTTATGTGAATGGATTTAGAAACAGATGTGGAAAATAACTAACTAAATAATTCTGATGCTGTCAAGCTCTTTCATGATGATGAAACTATGTTACAAAGGATGTTTCACACCTTTGAATCCATAGCCGAAGTAAAAAAAGACATTTATTCACTGCACAGTACAATGGAATTGGTATCTAAGACATGATTGGAGCTGAATCAGTTAACAGATGTGGGTTGAGATGCTAACTGGTTGATTACAAAGTATGTCTCATAGCCATCTGTGGTGGTCCTCCCAGTATACATGCTCAAGGATCAAGCTAGGATGTTTTGACAAACAAATGCCGACATCACGGTCATTACCTCCCACAAGCTGAGCTTTGTGGACAATGAGGCATAGTGTTGACAGTTGTTTCAAATACACATGTGCCTAACATAAACCGTTGACACCTGACAGATGTTTAAATTCAAGGTCAGGCTGTATATATGAAAAAAAAATGTTGCCTTGAATGAAAATTCACGTCTCCACACATCCACGGCTATTTCATGTTTGATGGGATTTTGTTTGTTTTTTTCCTCAACAGTGCTGAATGGTGTGGAAATAGGCGAATGGGGCGTGAGATGGGTTAGGATTACCATGAGGTTGATACTGGTGCAGATATCCTGAACAGGATGATTTTCATATGGAAGCTGAATGAGTCATAGTCACTTTGCTATCTTTTTCTCACCAAATCACCTAGCTGGTGTTTGACCATGTGACAGCCACCAGGATGTTAGCGCCGCAGCTGGAGTCATGCATCTAAATTTGTTCAAAGGATCTATATAAAATATTATTCTTTACCCTTCGCCACCAATATGAAAAGTCCTCCTTCCTTCACTATGCTTACCACACCTTTGTATTATAATCTAATATGTAATAACTCATTGTCATAGTCATCAGAGCAGATGTTTTTTTTTTTTTTAGATGATGTAAACCTACTGACTGCTGATTTCATTAGATATCTCACAAGCCATGTTTGATGAGGAGCTCTTTTGGGAAATCAGTGTGTGTGTGATATCCTTGTCTTTCACATATTGTCTCTGCGTTGTCGTGGTGTAGTGTGATATCAAACACTAAAAAGGATTTGTCATGATTTAATAGAAGATGAAAGTAAAAAGAATTGAACCTGATTAATTCAGTTAGATTTGAAATGGCAAAAGAGAAGATTAACAGTAAGTAACTTGTTTGTTTTTCCATCTCAGGATGGATGACATACAGCTCTGTAAAGAGATCACCAGACTCAAGAAGGACCTACAAAAGTTAATCTCAATCCCTGGTATGTATTTGGAGATCTTTCCCTCACCACAATTTTTTAATTTTTACTTGGTTGTTACCAGTGACAACACATTTTTAGATGTTACTAAATGACATAAGCCTGTCATAAACATGATGACGTGTCATGGACATTAATGATTTAATGAATGAATGAATTAATGAACATTAATTAAATGTTCATTAATGTTATCATTCTGTTGTGTCATTGTGTCAATGTGTCAGTCTGTACCCCAATCAGTGTCAACTTAACATTACAAAAACTGATTTTAACATTACAAAAACAGTCATGAACATTAAAAAAAGTCATTCATGTCCATGACACGTCATCATGTTTATGACAGGCTTATGGCATTCTTATGTCGACCCCCTCAAGTAGTGTTACCAAAAAAAAAAAATTTTTTGTTATTGCACTTTGTAATATGTATGAATTCAGACAAGGACAAAACCAGTGAGAACCGGAAGAAAGAGGAAGAGCTGCTGCAGCAAATTCACAAGCTGGTGGAGACGCGAGACTTCCTCGTGGACGACGTTGAATTTGAACGACTGAGGTAGCCTGTTTCCAACCTCTTGTAGAAGCATCCAACATCAGTACTGTGGCTTTAAGTTCTCAAGCTGTGTCAGAATGCAGGTTTGGGCCAGGCTCTTTAAGATCTGAAAATAGATCATTATATATAATGGCTTCAAAAAAATCTCTAATGACTCCTCCAATACTCCAATTCTGTTCTCTCACCATGACCAAAAAGGCTTCAAACTGAGTCTGTCTGATGTCGATGAGTGACTGCCTTCCACCTGTTTTATCCATCACTCAAGGGCCAGATTACAGCCCCACCTGAACTCTGCAGAATAAAAGAAGTGATTGATTTATTGGCTGTGTAGAAATTAGGGGGGGTGGTTCAGAGTGCTGAGCTTGACAGACTACAGGCTAAAAAGAAGATTTGAGATCTGAGATCACTGAGGTGCATCAGAGCGTGTGTTTATCAGGAGCGCATGGACTCACTTACTTAAACCACTCATCCACAAGCCACAGGTGATGACAATATATTTACATTTAGACATTTGAGCAGGGTGGTGAAAAATTAGGCAGATTGCTTTCATGTGGCTTTGTGTAAGGACAGCATATGACAAACATTCCTAAATCAGTTAATCCTGATCCACGTCTCATACAAAAAAACCCCTCTTAACAGCAAACATGGTAAAATAAACAAAATACCTATGAGGGGATCACATTTCCATTTTCAGCGCCTTTTCCTGCTCAGAGTTTGAGATATTCTTACTGAGCTCCCCCTATAGCTTGTATTTATAGACACAGAAAGACACACAAACTCACATTCACACTCAAGTGTATAGTATGGATTTGTCCAACCACCACATCAGACAACTGTCATGGGGATGACGTGCCAGTGAGAGTGGCTTTGCCCGACAGCTTTCAGCAGCAGGTGACAGAAAGAGGCATTTTGTCTGGTGCTCAATAATTCAGACACCTCCAGAAAAGGAGGAAGCAGAGCCCAAAAGTAAAGATTGTTTACCCAGAGATGCGTACTACATGCAGCCAAATGACTGCCTACAAAAAAAAAATTCTTAGCTATTATGCATTTTACCTTTTTTTCCAGACATGCTCTGTTCTCCTCTTCTTTCACTGTTTGATTTCTCCTTTTGAATAAATAGATTACATTTAGAAAAAATATTCACTTATCTCAGGGCAAACAGAGTCACACATATATCTAAACTTGCATATTTTGGGTGGTTTTCATCATGGGAGCCTGTTAGCAGACCTCTAATTCTGCATCCGCAGGGAGAAGGAGGAAGACAAAGAGATGGCTGACTTCTTGAAGGCTAAATTCCCTAACAGCTACAAGAAGAGCAGTAAGAACACATTCTGCATTGTTTCCATGGAGCTTACCAGTGAACTCCCGCCACCTCAGTGCTTCTGTGTTTCCTCTGCACTACAAGACAGCATTTTATACACGATAATATGTATTATCTATCACTCTATATTTTATAACCTGTTCATAATCTTTGATATGGGATTCAATATGAATGTATTGATATTGTAATATAATGTAATCTTTAACATGTATATGCTTTCATCTCTGCTTTCTTTTTCCTTTCAAGATGCTGCAGAGGACCAAAAAGTGAGCCCCACTGTTCCCCATCAACAGACCTCCTCACCGTTCTTCACAAAAACGGGGCTTGCACTCTTTAAAGAATGCTGTGGGTTCACCTGCTCTGTCATGTAGAGTAAGAAAGAGATGGAGAGTAGGAAAAGAAAGTGTGTTGAGCTGACGGTGGGTTTGTGTGTCTGTGTATGTCTGTCGGTTGTGAGACAGAAGGAGAGAAAGAGAGAGATAGTGAGGGGAGGGAAGGGGAGGGAAATGTAGGAAAGAAAGAAACAGTAATGGTTGCTTGGGCAACCTGAGGACTATAATTTCTAATCTATAATAGAGTGTAATCTATTTCATCATAATTTGTTGTGTGTGTGTGTGTGTGTGTGTGTGCATGTGTTTGTGTGTGTGTGTGAGAGAGAGAGAGAGAGAAAGAGAGAGAGAGCATGTGTGTGTGGGCAGTGTGTATGTGTGTGTGTGTGTTTGTGTGTGAGTGTGTATGTTTGTGTCTGAAGCTAATATGTCAGACAGATATTTATTACTCTATTTATACAGTGTACATTAAGGTTATTTGATGTAATGTGTCAGCAGCCTTGAATAGTCAGTAGTTTCTGGACAGCTGTGAAGCCCTCACATGAGTGCAAAGCTGATTATGCAAAGTCACAGGGGCTGAAATGCAGCAAGCAGACAACCGTACACATTATGTGATCTGTCTGTCAGTGTAGCCAGTTGTGGAGAACAACAGTGTTACATTTTAAAGTGGTTCTGTAGCATTCAGTCACATTCAGGTCTCAAGCTCTCAAGGGAAATCTAAAAGCAGTGTTCTGGAACTCGAGCGTTCACTTTAGCTGATGCCAATCCAGCCACAGGTCTCCGAGCGTAATTAAGTGGTCAGTTCTTTTTAACTTTCAAGCTTTCACATGTCACTTTTATTTAAACAAAAGGTTTTGTTCAGGATGCATTTCAAATATCTTACATGTGATCCAGATATTGTAAAATATAAATGAAAAATCATGTGACGAAGCACGGAACAAGATTGTTAAATTCCATTTTATTTATACATCATAATGCAACAAAAATTCAAGGGTCTTTACAGAGCCCAGCTTGAATTTAATGGATCTATAAAATCACTTTGAAAAGTCTGAGTATCACCTGAAGTACTTGTGATAACTGTACTGTGATATGACATTATGCCAAACCGAATCATAACTGGAGAATGTGTGAAACATGCCATTAATGCAGTATGAATTATGTGTACATATTGCTATTTGGCCTGTACTGCATACTAAACCAGATGTCACGCCACATCTGTATTTTTGATGATTCACATCTGTG
Organism: Tenualosa ilisha; assembly: GCA_015244755.2. Classification (NCBI taxonomy): domain Eukaryota; kingdom Metazoa; phylum Chordata; class Actinopteri; order Clupeiformes; family Clupeidae; genus Tenualosa; species Tenualosa ilisha. The sequence continues at coordinate 1,855,806 of PYXC01002370.1, read as the reverse complement.
TGGAGTGTTGTCAGCTGAAAGAAATGATGGCTAGCTAATACATTTGTGAATGTGTTTTTTTGTCATTGCGTACCAAGTATTGTGACTCCAGCAGAACTCCATGCACAGATGTTACAGTTGTTTGCGCAATGAATAAGAGGCTCCTGTTAGAGAATTCCCCTACTGAATTGTAATGTTGGGAGATACATAGTGCAGCCTAGTCTCTGCATCATTGCATAGATTCTCTATGCTGAGGTTTTTAGCATGTTCTCAAGTAGCACACTTGTTCTACGTTAATCATTTCAGATGATTTTGTGAAGTGATGTTTTCACACGTTATATCTGGTCCTTTCATGTCATTAAATGAATTCAAAACCATTTCACCACAAGGGATGACTTTTAAAATTACTTTATATTTTCTAGATCAATGTTTTGTGATGTCTGTTTTCCTGGGTCCTGTTCTGGGTTTCTAATGTTTCTCAACACTCACCAACCAACCACAGCCTTGTTTCAAAACACACTTGGACATGAAAAATGTTAACATGCTCACCCGCACTTACACCCACAGACAGACAGACACCCCCAAATACACACACACACACACACAAACACATATACACACGCACACACACACAGTAAAATTTGTAGTTACATTGAGTATAAATCAGTTTTAATGAAATCCCAAACTTACAGACAAGGGATGATAATAGGTGTAACAGTGTAGCTGAGGACTGATTATGGGTTTTGTGTGTGTTTGACCTTGCTGAGGAGAATAATGACCCATAGTTGTTGTCATGTCAACAGCCATGACCTCATTATTGTTTTCATTCTCAATTATCTTTTTTCTCATGGTTTTACCACATAAAAAAGGTCACAGTTCTTTTAACAGTTCTCCATCCCACCTCTATTTCCCCCCATCCACCCACCTGCTCTGTCATACAGCTGTATGAGTCATACAGGGGATCTGGGAGCGGGGTGGTTGGTGAAGCTATGACGCACTGTGATGCGAGGGGAGTGGGGTTGTGTTCCATGTCTATAGACCACAACAATCTGAGGATGGAGACAGCCACTGAGAGAGCACGAAGCTTTGATGGAGAAGATCTGGCAGCCTTAATCACACATTCCAGCCATGACCCCCTTGGGCTCCTGGACTAGTCATCATGACTTCCCCTTCCCCTAATCACAGCAATTAGAGAGGTGCATCGGGTGAGTGTGCTTTGTTGAGTTAAACTATCACGTGTATCACATCATCAAGACACTTCATCAGTGTTAGAACATGTACGACAACTCATTTCTCACGGTACATTTCAGAGGCTGAGTAAAATGCCACTGTTTCATTTTAAATCAAAACTATTGATCACAGCCTACATGTTAACTTCAAACTCTCTGTGTGCCCATAAGCAAATATGGTGTCCCTGTAGTAAAAATGTCACTACAGTTAATGATAATGTCCATGGTGCCCTACAAGAAATTGGATTTGATAATTCTTCAGCACTCCGCCTGTTACAAACCAAAGTTGTTTGACTAAAACATGAGAATGCACTGGATGCCAATTCCAAAGATTTTAGATACCAGAATTAAGGCAATCAGCAGCAGCTCCCTCTGGGCAATGAACACTATTATCCAGGAGGCACTGGGAATAAACACCATGTGAGACTCATGTAATTCTCTAAAGGCATCTGCAAGCACAAATGGAAGTTATCAGCCGCTGTGCCACCTTTGTTGCTTGTGTTGAGATCACAGGTACAGTAATTTTGTCCTCTTCACCTTTTTTTAACACAACTAGAATGTCCATGTTGTAATACAATAAAATTTGATTTAACTTTTTTCTCTACCAACCAAGTTATAAACAGAAAGAGCGAACAAACAAGTGTACAAGTCTAAGAAAGGACAAAAAAGAAGATCTAGAGAGGTTAGCAGGAGGCCTTTCAGCGATTCTGATTTAGCAGTGGGATTTCTCATGCCACTGTACCAAGGACACAAGAAGATCACAGCACGTCTTGATACCATACATGTTCCAGAACCAGCGGCAGTCACGCTTTTGAGTTTAGTTCCCTAGCAACCTGTCAGAAGGTGAGCCAGAGCATAATGTTGATATTGACTGATTGCAAAGGGATATTGCTCATTCTCTTCTCATGTTCTTTTTGGAATCTCAACTTTGTGTGGAATGCAGCACTCTAAAGTGAAAACTCAAAAGGAGAAAATGGCATTGGGGATGAAAGAAAATGATCTGCAGTGTTCTTTGCATGTGTCTGTCTTATATGATGAAAATTTGGTTGTGCCACGTAGTTGTTCTCACTCTATAGTTATAGAAACTTTATTGATTTTGAATTATGAATTCTGCCATTATTCTTTATTAGTCTCATACAAGTTTAAGATCTGAAGCCTTTCATCACTAGTCACTGAACGACAGAAATAAAAGTGGCATTTTGCTGTTTTAGTGTTGTTCAGTTTAAGTTTTTTGTGAATTAATATCCACATTTAAAAATGCTTATTTTTACTTTTCTTGCGCGCCCGCGTGTGTGTGTGTGCCAAATCATTTTTAATTAAATCAAGCCCTGAAAGCATAATGTGGATTGAAAATTAACCGTCTGCACAGGTGTGATATTCTTCTATGCTGTGTCTCTAATTATGCTTGAGCCTCTTGCCCAGACATCAGACAAGAAAAAGTCAGACAGAATAATCCCTCAGATACAGGGGAAAGTGCTCTGTCTTGGGTTTGACCATGGCATGAGAAAGATTATAGGTCCTTCACTGAATCTTCCTCAGAAGAAATTTCCAGTGCCTTTTCCCAATTGCTGACCTTAAGGTTGGGCCATCTTGGCTAATCATTGTGTCCTGCTGTATTTCCTCTGTGTCACCGACCATAAAGAGGGCCACAATAACAAATAAAAAAGATTATCAAATGTAAACCCAAGTATAATACTGTCATTCCGGTGGGCCACCAAGTTTTGCATGAAACAAATGTAGATTTGTCATGTCTTGATGTTTACCTTTGTTTTCTCGCACAGTGTACAATAAAGCACACTTATAATTCTCTTGCCCAAACAACACCTAGTGCAAAATTTAAAACGCTTCCTAATAAACGTAGTAAACATATGATTATGTGGTCTGAACACGGCATTATCTCACCATTTTTATGCAAATGGCACTGGTCACTGACAGAAATTCAAATATTGTACTTTGAGAAGTGGTTGATATTAGACTTGTTATGAAACAGCGTCACTGTGTGGGCGGTAATGATAATGCAGTGGTTGTCTAAGGATGCCATCATTTGTCGATTTTATTCAACAAGTGCTGCCCAGCAAACTTTCACCACAGTTTTGCCATACACACTAGTCACTATAAGCTGTTTTTCTTTAGGCTGTATTCACTATAAGCTACTTCTGAGATGCAAATGTCAAATTTAGGTTTGAAGGTTGAAAAGCTACAAATTTTGTATATCTTATGCAACAGCACACAAATCGTAGATTTAATCATCCGCTAACACCTTTCGTATGTCTGAAATAACGAAAATAGACTAAGGTTCCAGTACGAAAAACTTTCCCTTTAACAGGTGACGTAGCAGGGTTTAGTTGGCGTTCTTCAACGCCGACTGAACTCCCTCCTAAATAAAGACAGTGCATCACAGAACGGACCGAGTGAGGACACTGCTGTCCGGGCTTACGAGACTATGGAGTTTTTAATAGGGAATCCCTTTTCCACATCAGTGGGTCAACGAATAGGTAACTATGATACTTTAAAAACTACTAAATTAACGCGCATTACGCGCAACTTGGCAACTACACTGATCCCGGCATAGCCAAGCAAGCCGTTTTGGCTACTATTGTTACATTCGAATGAATTCTGTTGTCTAGACCATGGTGAACGAAATACATCATTGGTTGATGCGGACAAAGAACCATAAAGATCGATTAAAATATGCACGTCTTGAACCGTGAGAAATTTACCTAATTAATCAAGATTGACAGTACAATAAATGATTACGGGCTGGACTGACACCTTCTGTATGCTATCTAAATACGGAGGCGGGTCTAACTTTTCTTAATCTCCGACCCGATTGGTAAAATGGATATTCTCTCGACTGGTGATAGGCGGGAGATGAGGCGAAAACTTGTATGGACTTCCTATAGCCCATGTACACAAACTAAAGTGTGACCTAATTGGAGGCTGTAGGTTCGTATATAATCATGATATTATGCTATGTCACTATAGTAGAGAGAGATAACCTACGAGAGGTTCTTACGAGGCAGTTTTGTTGTGATAGGTATATGTCTTCTGTAAAATATCTCTTGAGATGTGTTACACCTAACATATATGATATTCCAAACTGGATTGTTGTAGCACTGGCTTTTTGTAGTCTATATGGCGGTGAAGACGTCTAGAAGAAAGAGGTTGTTTTTGAGATAACACTACTTGAATGTGAAGCAGTTGCTCTGTCCAGATTCCATACCCTCTCCACCAGTACACTCAGGGCTCTGTTGTGAATAAATGGAATGACACTTAATTTGTGTGCCCAAATGGCCACAGCAGCTGACTGTCACATGAATGTGGGATGAAACGAGAGTTTAGAATGCATAAAGACAAAGTTTAACCACGGACAATATTACACTCCCAAAGTTTTACTTAAGCACAAAGCACAGAAGTTAGAATGCTGTATTTAGCTGTGTGCAAAGTAGGTGTTGGCCTTGTCATGGTTGATTTGAATTTTAATCAAACCATATTATGTCATCTGTAAAGCGGCTCCAGGACTTTCCAAAGGTTGTTTGTATTTGGCATGGTAACTTCATACGTTAAACCACAATGTTGACTTAAAGCTCATATTGACAGAACTACACAGCTGCTTTAGCACCCCCCCCCCCCCCCCACACACACACACACACACAACACAGTCCATGTAAACAGTATATCAGTGGTACAAACTCACAGTTGTGTGTATTTTATGACCGCTTGAGCCAAGTATTGTGTTGTTGGTTTCATGAGATAAAATCTCTGTGTGCTTATGTTCCCACCACAGAGCATGCCACTAGCTCCGCATTACCATCAGAGGACTGGGCCCTCATTATGGAGATCTGTGACATCGTAAATGAGACTGAAGAGGGGTATGTTGTCTAATAGTGAGAGCTGTGATGTGTTTTTGCACTGTCATTACTATAATTTAGGCTGTATTAAAACTTAACAACAATGTTATAAGTCATGTATTGTACAGATGTACTATAGTTGAGGCAGTAGATGCTAAAGGTATGATGGTTTCATTTTTTTTTTTACTTAAGACCCAGAGATGCCGTTAAAGCAATAAAAAAGAGGATTGTGGGAAACAAGAACTTCAAAGAAGTTATGTTGGCGTTAACAGTGAGTATATTTTCACTTCATGTTTTGAGTGAATTTTTACATTTGTACAGTTTTTGATGGTTTAGTCTTCTTTTTTGGGCCTAGGTGCTAGAGGCATGTGTGAAAAACTGTGGCCACAGATTCCATGTTCTGGTGTCGACCCGAGAGTTCATAGAAGGGGTTCTAGTCCGAGCCATTTTGCCCAGAAACAATCCTCCATTGGTGGTGCAGGACCGAGTACTCAGCCTGATACAGGCAAGAATATATTAAATCAGTCAACAGCTCTCATTCTTGGAGATTTACAGTATCTGATCTGTGCATGTCTGCTCTGTCCAAGTGCTGTTTAGAAGTCTGCAATGTATTCTCTTGGTGTTAATTGGCACGTGTTTATGGGTGTGTGTCTCTTCAGGGTGAGTCTTTAAAGGGAGTGTGTTTAAGGGTGTGTTTGTGTGTGTCTGTGCTGGGACCTTACTTTGTGTCTTCCTGTGCTACAGGCGTGGGCTGACGCATTCCGCAGCTCTCCTGACTTGACGGGTGTGGTGTCTGTTTATGAAGATCTCAGGAGGAAAGGCCTTGAGTTCCCCAACAGTGACCTGGAAGCTCTTCCCCCTATCCACACCCCCAGCAGGGTAGGTGACTGCACATTCATGAAGCCACCTCAATAAAAAGAATATGTATCTTGTCAGATTGAGTCATATTACTCATAGAGTGTGCTGACCTCATGCCTTTCAGTCATACTGTGTGTGCACCTGTGCTCTGACATGTTTTTTTCTTTCCCCACCTTTACCAGAGTGTGGCAGGTTCCCTTCCTCCTGTCACAGTGTGCTCTGCACCCCAGTCTCCAAAACCATCATCTCAGTTGCCCAACCATCCACAGCCTCAGCCCCCACAGCACCAAAACCCAGATGAACCTGTCACACTCTCACCTCAGCAGGTATGTTTGTTATTGTTTACATGCTTATTATTGTTTACATGCTTGTTATTATTATTATTAGTAGTAGTAGTAGTAGTAGTAGTGTTAGAGTAGTAGTATTATTGTTATCAGGGGACATTCATACAAGAACCTTTGGTCTGGACCAGGGTTCGTTGGACTGTTGGTTTGGTTATTTTTGATAGGGTAAACTTAGTAAACTGAACTCAGATGTGGACCTGAGACTGGACCCCAGTCCGGCTAAAGAACAGCTGTCTTGGGTGCAGTTTGCTTTGGTGTGAATGCTGTTTTACCTGATACCAGGAAGTAAATGTTATTGATGACAAATGTGGCCAGGCAGTGTTGATAAACAGATGTGAAAAATATATATGTATATTTGTGAATGGAGACCAGCTAGGGTAGGGTTAAAGGGGTCACTCAGCTTTGGTCCAGTTAAACGTATAAGTGTGAAGGCAACCATACTGTTCCTTGTATATACATTTTCAATAAACTTCCTGGTAGTAGACTGACTCTTTGGTGGTTTGTTGGAACTGACCATGTAAATTTGTCTTTACAATGACAGTACAGCAGCATTATTACATATTTTAGACATTTAAGGTGCTTATCCAGTCCTCTTTTTCCTTACTCACCTATGTTGTTGAAATACCCTTTGAATAGGTAACATGCTGTACAGCTAGAGAAGTTTGAGTATTTCAAGGCTGCTGGAGCAACTGGTGGGAATGTAGTCTTGTGACTAAAGGAACAAACAGCATTCCACCCTGATTCCAGTGTCACCTCTGATTGTAGTATTTACATCCCAGAGTCTTAAAATAGACTGTTGGTAGAAAAACTGGAAGGATTTGTGACTCTTGCATAACTGTAAAATATGGATGTATTGGTTGTATTAGTAAAATGTGTTGATTTATCATAATTGATTATTGATTATATACAATTATAAAATTGTTACATTATAAAAGGATGAATATTTAAGACAAAAACTTTAGCCTTCTACTTTCTTCTCTTCCAGTTGAAGAAATTGAAGTCAGACATTCAAGTGGTCAGGGGAAACCTGACGGTCATGTCAGACATGATGACTCAAATGCATCCAGGCTGTGCTCAGCCATCTGACAAAGAACTGCTGCAGGTGGGACTTCTTTCATATCAGCATGTTGTTTTCTAAGAATTTATTCACCATGAAAAATTATTTACCATCTAATTGTGATGTGCGTTATTGATCTGTAACTAATATGATAATTTCTTATATCCAAAATTCATATTATGAGATATTTACATCATAGAGTTTTATATCACAATCTTCCTGAAAGAATACTTGTAATAGCGTTTTGTGTCTCTTGGTCTGCAGCAGTTGTATGGGACGTGTAAAGACATGCAGGAGAAGTTTGTGGAGCTGATCCCTCGACTCTCAGAGGAAAAGCTGGTCGAGGAGCTCCTGGTCACCAACGATGAAATCAACACTACCTTCACACGATTCAGGCGGTCAGTCACAGAACTCTACTACTTTACTAGACTAGCACAGGAGCCACACTTACAGTGATACACTGTGTACCAATGGGTAAAAGCCAGGAAAGCTAATTTATGGTTTCTCCTCTAGGTTTGAGAGACTTTATACTGATTCAGACACCCCTCGACAGGTAAGGTGAAGATTTGTACACCACAAACCACAGGTTGCATATGTAATGACTCTTGTTTGTCTTGTTATTAATAGTTTTGTTTCCTTAAAACCCTCAGTGCCCCACATATGCCAACCTCAAAGACTTTGACTCATCTTCTAATCAATCTGAAGTCAAGCTGTGTAGACAGCCACCAATCAGCAGTCTTTGCAGCCAAATGGCAACACTTCGTAAGTGAAAAGTCACAAACGAAAAAACAAAGCATTTACATCAAAAATACATGTTTTTGGAGAATTACCTGGTGTGTAGACTCCATCTTTGTTATAGAATTTGTAAGTGTCCTGTATTCAACTGTTTTCAATGCCGTGACCTTGCACTCAGGGTCAGCATGAAAGCCTAATACTTTCAGTATTGTTGCTTTTGGGTTCCCCTGCAGACACAGAAGACATTAAGTCAGCACAGGGGCAGAATCACACTGGACCTCCACCAATAAACAGGTAAACTCTTAAGAACAGTAGCACTATAACTACTAGAGAAGTAGCACTATAACTACTAGGGAACAAATTGGAAAATGTGAAAAGAATGAAGTGTCTATAATTAATGTTTTGTTGTGGTGTAAGAACAGAAGTCTTCATTTATAACTTTATAATTTTGGATGTGTTTCAGTGAGCAGCTTGGTAATTTTGAAGTTGAGGCCCCTAATAGTGTACGGCACAACAGTGGAACGGTCAGTATCTGTCATCTGTCTTTTCCCTTTTCACCTAAACTAAACAAGCCTTTTGTTCTACACGAAAGAGACACCTCACCCTATCCTTAAACCTCCACAAAACACACAGAGATAATGTGTTCTTAACTGGTGCAATACCCTAAAACACCTATGTTATCACTTGATTTGACAAGTGTTAAAGTCAGGATTTTTGTTGTACAGAGTAGAGATGCAGAGAGTTTTTCACTGTCAGCTGGTTGAGACATGGATTTTAAAAAATCCAGAATATCCTTAGTTAAATCTGGTGTAGCATGCAATCATGTGAATCTGGAGTATTTATGCCTGTGTTGAATGTGTCAGTATTCTGTAATAGTATTTTGCAATAGCTGTGTTTGACTTGACCCGTTTGGAGCCAGACATTTACATATGTTTGTTCTACCCTACTGCGATATTTGTCTGTGTGACAATTCTGTCATTGGACTGCACAATGAAGAGTGAAAGCCCAGACTCCACTCCCCTCAGCTCCTCTCCACAGTTTGATTGGATGAAGGAAAAGGGAATGGTGGGTCTGAATGGCCTCTGAGGTCGTACACTCATGCTTCTTGCAAACCTCTGCACCCTGTGCTTTGGGCCTCATTGGCTGACACTCCTGTTTGAATCAAAACAAGCTCTTTTTAAGGAACATCTCTTGCTTTTTCATGTGCTCTTGTGCATTTCCCACTGGAATTGGTGTGTGGAAAAATCATAGACCTTTGCATGTTCTTTATGTTCTGCTGGTGGCGACGAATTTCTTCTGTCTCCTACTGATAAATTGATCTGTGACGGCTAATCTGTGTGTGTGTGACTGTTCTATGGGAAGTTGGTGGTAGTGGTGGCACTACAAGATTGATGGTATTTCTGGAAATCTCATGGACTTCAAAAAACACAAGATTGTGTAATACGTCTACAGTCAGCATTCACCAGCTGCTATAAAACAACACATTTATGTTCCTTTTCTTTGATAGATTCCTGTAAGTCAAGCTTCAGCAATGGATGACATTGAGAAATGGCTTGAATTTGATGACGTAAGTCAATCTGGCTATCACTTCCCTTTTATTCCTTTTGTGTATACAGTACATGTCTCTTTGTGAAGTTCTTTTTAGTATCCCTATATTTACCAGTATCATGTCTGAGGAAATATAATTTGCATTAGCGTTCTTATGGTAACAGCATAACAATCTTCTTTCATTTTTTGTTGTGTTTCAAATGACACAGGAAGAGGACATGGGAGATTCTGAAGGGGTAACCAGTGAAGGTATGTATTATTTTTCCCTGTACCTTTTTAGTAGTTAGCTGACACAGGCTATCTGTTTGTCATTCTACTGCATATGAATGTCCATCACATTCCTCTGACCCTCTCTCATGCCTTCTCCAGAGTTTGACCGGTTTCTGGCAGAAAGAGCGAGAGCAGCAGACCGTCTTCCTTCAGTGAGAGCATCACAAGACCCAAGCAATTCACAACCCAATTGCTGATTTATTTTTCCACGACTTATCATTAGTTACAACCCTTCAAAAGTCTTAATGCTGCATTGGAAAACTGTTACTTCACATCATCTTTACCATGACAAACAATGGCTAGTTGAGTCTCTTCAAGCAACTACGCTCTGTCATTCCACAAATTTAATTTTAGAACAGTGTAGAGAGGAATAAGCTTAGGGCTATACATCTAAGCCATGCCTCATCATTCAATCTGCTGATTCTCAGTGCTACAGGTTTGTATGGTTTCCACTTGCATTGACTTACTGTTCTATTAACCCTGAGCATTATGACCCAGCTCTAAACCTTTAGTCAAGACTTAAATCCTTTCCTTTAGATATTACCCCTTACCTTCACCTCCGGGTTAGGCTCATTATGCCAATTAGCGTAATGAAGTGGTTGTCTGGAGCGTACTGAACACCAGGCTACATTCTGAACCTCCCCCTGTCCTTCCAAGTCTCATTCCGGATACACTCAGATGTGAAGTGTAAAGACAAGTTTGAGGTATTTTTATATGGAAATTTCAGCTGATCATGTATTAACATTTTATAGAAATAAGTGCTAGCCAGCATAACCAGTTTTCAAGGTTACAAAAGCACAAACTGTGTATTGTGTTTACTCATTGAGTTGTATATATTTGTAATGCACTTGCACTCTACTGATGTGGTAATATTTGAAGGAAGTAAATATTTTTCAGACTTTATTAAATGACTACACTTGAATAATGAATGTGAATATGTGTATGTTATGATTTAAAACAAAGACATCAATCATGACAGATTCAGTTTTAGACTTGAACACCTCAGGCGCATTAAGAGGACATACTTAGCTCAACCTGCATTAGGTCAACTTATTTTTAGCCACAGGAAAAAACTGTTGTGTCACTGACTGACTTCTATACTACACTAATGCAATGAAGCTGATGACTGCACAACTGTTAATGACAGAACACTGTTTTCTCCTTGCACACGCCATATGTAAGGAAAAAAACAGCCTATGCTGCTCTACACTGTACACCACCACAGAACTTCAGTTTTCTCTCAGACTGATGACTAGGCAGACAGCAGACTATTATACATATACAAGATTTAACTGAGCACTTCAATCTCAGGGGTATATCAAAAGATGGCGATTTAAAAGTAGGCCCATGCTTAATCGACAGCTGTGCATTGGATTGTTAAGGAATTAGACCGAAAATATATCAGGGAGATTTATCATGTCACGGATTTTATCGAGGAAACAACATTAGTATGTTTCGTAAAACTTTATTGGTTGGTAAATTTCGAAACTCCATTCCTCCCGTTGTCTTGATGAATGCTGGCTTTCTAAGCAGTAATTGTGCGACGAGACGTGGTCATTTCGCTCAGTTATTGAACATAAGAAGCTCAGGTAGATTCGGCTAATTTCATTGGTTAACTTTGTAACGCCTATGGTAACGCCCATGAAAGTTACATATCCTCTCTGACGTCATGCATTCAGCCACGCCTCAACTGTGCACGCTAGCATTGACAGAGGAGAAAACATGTCGCTACGATCAGCTGTGCGTGTCTTTGGTACCCCTTTGAGGGCTGTTCTTCGACACACAACTAGAAACAGTAGCCGAGGATATGCTGCTATTGCAGAAGCTCGCTCAGTGTTGGAAAATGAACTTGATACAATCCGAGCGGCAGGCACTTGGAAGGGAGAGCGAGTCATCACGTCCAAGCAGGGACCACACATCTACGTGGATGGCAGTCGTGGCGGTGAGTAAAAGCGCCCCTAGCTAACAAGTGCCCACACAGCATTGGAAGTTACCCCGAAAGACATACACTTGCACTGTATAACCTGACCATTTATTAATTTTGGACAATGTGAACGCCCATCTTTTGCGTTTTGTGAGCGCAGAGCTCTGACGTGAGGCGTTTTTCTACCTTGCTAGCCAAATAGTTGTCTGGCGTTATCTTGAAAGTCGCCATGTGGTAATTGCAGATACAAGTCTCATAGTGTTACAATGCATGTGCACTGATGTTTTGTGTAAAGAGCAATTACAAAAAGTATCAATATAAAATTTAATTATGTGAAGGATAACTTTGTAACTTTTGCCATTTGGCTGTTTTTCTTAGAGAGAGAGTTCTAACTCTTTGTTTATTTTCTCACTATTGTTCCAGGCTCATTGTTTAGATGTCAGTGTTATCTTTTGCATGTCCCTACTGTCACATTCACACAGATGATACAGCAAGTCCTGTGAGGCTCTCCTAAAAAGCAGTATTGTGATGGTGCCTGAGCATTCTAAAGGATCCCTTAATCTCTCTGTATTTACAGACATATTAAACTTTTGCGCAAACAACTACCTGGGTTTGTCCAGTCACCCAGAGGTTGTAAAGGCAGGTATTGAGGCCTTACAAAGGTATGGTGCTGGACTGAGTTCTGTCAGATTCATCTGTGGCACACAGGTAACCATCATAACATCTCTTTTATTGACTCAAGTAGTTTGGGTGTCCAATATATATACATTTATGGTTATTCATTTACACACATTCTGCACACACTGCATTTGAATTTGAGTGCAATGCGTCTTCTCAGGTATATACTCCATTATAATGACCGCTCTTGTTAACAGCTCCTGTGAGGAGGCTATTACTGTTGTTCTGCATTTTACAATGCACCTTCACTATTTTGGGATGCTTTCTTGTTTTTGTAGATGCTGTATATCGGATGGCTAAATTTCACTTGAGACTAATGCTATATTAATCCATAACTATCTGGCTGTTTTTTTCCAATAGGATATTCACAAGGATCTGGAGCAGAAGCTTGCCCAGTTTCATGAAAGAGAGGACTGCATCCTTTATGCTAGCTGTTTTGATGCCAACGCTGGACTATTTGAGGTTCTGGGCAGCATTCTGTTTGACCCCTCTCACTTCTTTTAATAGTTCCTTGACTCAATGCTCCCACACAAAACAGGGAATTGTTTTGTTACTCTCGCCCCCAACAGAGGGGCAGAGGGTACTGTAATTGGCTCTGTCCATCTGCCCACATGAAAAACACTAGTTGAATTTTAGGAATAAGGTTAACATACTGTATGTCAAACCTCTGTCATAAAGATCTCACTCTGGCTCATGATAGAAATGCAGGAATTAGTGGGTTGCTTGACTGGTCTGTTTTTTCCTATACTGCATTCTCTCAGTGTTTTTCATATTGGTCTCTAGCCAAACGACAGTGCAAACTTAAATTATGTTGTTTTCCCCCTCAGGTGTTGTTAGGACCTGATGACGCTGTGCTGTCTGATGAACTCAATCACGCGTCCATCATTGATGGCATCAGACTGTGCCGAGCCAAAAGAATGCGCTACAAACACATGGATCTGAGTGACCTGGAGCACAAACTTAAAGAGGCCCAGGTATACAAGTTGTATTTCAACTAGACAAGATAACCATTGCTGGTAACATAAAATAAAAATGTCTGCACTGCTTTCAAAACACAACACCAAATATCATTCAAAAGAAAGTTGTAAATGGAGGACTATGTTGGTTTGGTTGAGAAAATTTGTTACCTATAATTAGACAAGGACTTTACAGGTTCTTCTGAATGACCTTTACACACATCGTCTTGTCTAAAGTCTAGACAAGACTATGTGTGTAAGTCTGATCTAGTCTAAATTTCTCTTTTTTGAATCCTTAGTCATCACGGCTGCGTCTGGTTGTTACTGATGGTGTGTTCTCAATGGATGGTGATGTGGCACCACTCAAGGGAATCTGTGACCTGGCTGAACAGTATGGAGCCATGGTCTTCATTGATGAGTGCCATGCCACAGGCTTCCTGGGCCCAAGGGGAAGGTGAGTGGCACACAGTCAATAGATAGGTCTGTATTTAACTTGTCAGTGCACATTTTTCCTGGCCAGGCTAGTGCCGCCTAGTGCATCATGGATCTCTCCAAAAGCTTAAGTCTACAAAAGGAGTCTTCTGCTGTTTAATTTTTATTTTTGTAACATTTGTACTTTTTGCGGTATTAGTGATAAATGAGCGGAAAGGTTCCATTAAAAATAAATACTGGAACTTCAGAATTTCACAAGAATTCTATTTCCCATTGTTGTCTAGAACCTGGCTAGCTTACTTCTAGCCTGGAAGTTGTGGGTTCGAATCCCGGCTGCCACCACTGTGCCCTTGAGCAACGGGGACATTGGCGCTAATATAATTGATAGTTGACAAATGTATGTTGCCTTGGGTAAAAGCGCCTGTTAAAAGCATAAATGTAAATATAAATATCGGCATTATTCAGTGGTGTGCATCAACCACTATTCGTTGGTGTGCACTCTAAAGCATGTAAAGTGTTACTGTTAGCCTACACATGTCAAACGACCCTTTCTAACAGGAACTTAAGCAAATAATACACATTCTTACATTAAACATGTGCGTGAGCTTCTGTTTACAATCACTTCTGCTCATACATGTTGACTATGAAATTCTCTCATTTTTGGGATTGTCCAAATGAAAGTTTGTGCTGTTGCAGCCACTTTAACAATATCGACCTAGCAACCAACATGGAAACTAGTGATTGACATTTCCATGCACTATGTAATCTGTAAAATGCAAATCTAGTTGCATTTGTTGTGTCTCTTCCGGCATGTTTCCATAAACACTGCAGTGATGACTTTAAGGTTTGATAACATAGGGGATGGATACACATGCACATAGGCATTTTCCATATCTAATTTTTCCACGAATTTGCAAATTAGTTGGAATGGAAACCTGCTTCATTTTATGAAGCACTTTATGTCATGACAAGGATGTGAACTGCCACTGAAGAGCCACTGAGATTTAAATTTTGTAGTAAATGTAGTGTAGTTAATCTATGAAAGACTACACCCGCTGTAATAGTGTATAGTAAAGGGAGTTTTGTGTTTGTTGTATTATTTTGCAGAGGTACAGATGAGTTATTGGGAGTCATGGACCGCGTCCACATAGTCAACTCGACTTTGGGGAAAGCCCTGGGTGGAGCAGCTGGTGAGTATCAGATAACCCATTAAAGTCAAGTGTTATACAGACACGTTTTACAAGAGGAGACATAAAATCTTTGCATTACCAAGTCCCAATCCGCTCCTACACCCAAATATTACCTTAATTGAACTACTCTATACTGTTGAATTTTCTTGTTGAGGTTAGATGTTGTTTCTCTCTATATTTAAAAAATATATATACTGGATGTTTTTATTCTTTGTAGGTGGGTACACTGTGGGGCCCAAACCTTTAATTGACCTTCTCAGGCAACGATCACGTCCATATCTTTTCTCCAACTCTCTTCCCCCACCTGTGGTAGCCTGTGCCACACGTGCTGTGGAGTTGCTCCTGGCGTCCAATGAAATTGCTCAGAGCATGGCAGCCAAAACCATGAGGTAGGATTCCAGGGGTGGAATATAACTGATGTGGCGGGTGTCCAAGGTTGCCTCTACTGTTGCTTATGCAAGTGTTTTAAACTGTGACCTGATATCCCTGCAGAAAGACGATAAGACCCTAGTGTATGTTTTTTTGTTCTGAAAGGCAGCATATCTTCACTGAACACTGAATATGAACCAGAATACAAATATACACATGACTTAGTTGTCTTCATAATTGGGACCTGGATCTACAAAATAGAAATTAAAATAAATATTTGGTCAATGATTCATGGTCTTTGTTTATACTAGACCTATGTCATGTTATTTGCTAACTACATAGAGGTCATTTTCAAACCATTGTACTTTATTGTCCCAGTAGACTGCAGTATCGGGCATTACTGATGGTTGTTTGTAATGAGCCTCATGATGTATTTCTCTGCATCAGACAATAAAAACAAACCAGTATCAGGTGGGGAGTAGTTAGTAGTTACCTTTCACCACCTGTCACCAAGCCACAAGGCTGAAGTTGTCTGTCTGTTATTTTCATCATGGAAGGCTAAACGATTGCCTGGGCATATTGTCAGGCTAAATCACAAATTTCTTTTTAGCTAAAATATAAATAATATAACTAGAATATTGTTAAACCTCTTCAGGAAGCTCACATTACTAATGAAAATACATTAGAAAAAGACATTTTGGAGTGCTTCATGAATGTGATGAAACCCCTGTTGATGTCCACAGATTCAGAAATGCTATGACTAAAGCAGGCTTCACCATTTCTGGATCGGCCCATCCTATTTGCCCTGTGATGCTCGGGGATGCACGGCTAGCCTCGCTAATGGCTGATGACATGCTGAAGCTAGGTGAGGAGTCAACCCGCGATACAAAATGTATCTTTATGTATATGTAATGTATGTAAAATCAGATATGTCTGACTTTCATTTGCATCAAGAGCCCTGTATATAACCTGCTGACTGTTACGCTAACATACAACTGTAACCATGATTAATTACTTTGTAAAACCAACCCTGTTATGCTCTACCTCACCATAAATGGTGTGGTGCACATGCTTTCAGTGTATCAGTGTAATAATTTCCTTTTTGCACTCTCCTCTTTCTGTGCTTAGGTGTGTATGTGATTGGATTTTCCTACCCGGTGGTACCCAAAGGAAAAGCCCGTATTCGCGTCCAGATCTCAGCAGCCCACACTGATGAGGACATAGACCGCACCGTGGATGCCTTTATTCAGACAGGCCGCAAGCATGGGGTCATCTCATAACCATGGCAACACTAGAACGCCGTCAACCGTTACAGCAACAGGAATCAGGGAAGGGGGCTTGCAAGGCTGCTACTGTTACAAACATAAAATTACTGATTTAAAGGAGAGACTTTGCCAATAGTGTTTACAATAATGAAAGGCCAATTGTGAGTTGCATTTTGCTTTTTAAGTGCTTAATAAATAAGTTTTGTCAACTAATGATGTCAGGATACTCAGTGCTTGGTTTTCCACACCATTCTGTAGTAAGACAAGTAACATTTTCAATCAGTGGCCATAGGACACTGTGAATGCTCTGAGAGTGACTTCAGGTCAAGTCATGGTAGTGCGAGCCCAAGAAGTATTAGTGATCGGTCCATTCTTTAATCACCAAGGGACAGGGGGCCCTCACAATGTAAGCACTAAAGGTTTTAGGGCCAAACACCAAGGGGCCCAGATGTCTTCAGAGTGCAAACACTGAGGCCCTAGTTGTTACTGTGGATTTAGTAGATAACCTGTGTTGAGTTTTCTTGTGATGGTGAGAAATCCTGAAAAGAAAGTTGTTTTGGCATTTCTCCAAATTCCAAAAAAGGGTAGCTCTATCCAAATGCCACAGAGACTCAAGTGGCATGCAAACTCCAGGGAGATACAAATAATAAAAAAACTGCTCTCACAGCAGGCCTAGACTTACTGTGTGCCATTACTGAAGAACAGGTCTGCTGTACCAAGTCACCTCAGGTCTATCCTGACATGTTGAGGTCAAATTCTGTGACTTGCCAGCCGCTGTTTTTCCAAACAAAATATTTAATATTTAAATGACTCAAACTTGTACTCCTGACTGCTTGTCTTTAGAAATACACCTGTGAAACACAGGAAAGCATTTGTTTATATTATATTAATCTCCACTAATAGGAAAAAAAGTATTTCAGTCAGTGAAGCTATGCCTTGCTTCAGGAGCACAGTGTTTTGACTGGTGACCCAAGTACATCAAGACTATGAGCATATTCAAGATCAAGCAGACCTATGCAGCGCTGACTGAACATGATACCGGTTAGAAAGGGTAACAATGACTTACCAGCCTGGGTGTCTGGGTGACAATAAGGCCTTTGCGACACAAAACAGTAATGTTGCTTACAGCATGGGTTTTTGCCCAACAATAAAAGCTCCAGCCAGCCAGCCAGCCAAACCGAACAAGTCAATTTAGTCAGACCAGCGCAAGGCTGCCTGGTCCTCTGTAATCTTGAATACGGCTTATTCCTTAAAAACATTTGGGACAAGGCATGTCCTTGGAGAGGTCATCACGGTCCATCAGTGTGAGGAAAGCCCTAAAGTGCTGCATTTCAGTTCAGTAATTACACAGAGCTGTTGCAAAGGGTTAGGCATTTGTCTTGGACAGACATTTCTTCAGTTCTGTTTATATAATACACAAATTATTAGTGGACTATGTCATTGTCTTACTGGACAATCAAAAGTCGTTTCATGCAGACATAGTATGATAACAAACTTTGGTCTAGGTAGGGTATCTTTCACTCAACCTATTTTATTAAACCGTAAGGAGATCAGTAGCTTGTACAAAACTATAAGAGATGTCGATTTCCAAGATGTTACAACTTTAACTGATTTTATGGGTGGCCCTGATACGATTACTCTGATGCTGTTTTCACCAAATGAATGCTTATTTCAGGAAAACAAAAGTTACCCACTTACTTCAAAGATTTCGCGCCAACAAATCGGTAAAGGGCCTCCTTCTAGTCACGTGTCACCATTCCCGCGAGTTTTCCGTGCTGTAGAAGCCAATAAGAGCATTTGGAGGTAAAGGAGGCGGTGTCCAAATTGATAGTGACGCAAAGTTTTGCCGCGAAAGTTACATCGCGTGGTGGTATTGTTGGCAAGAGGTTGTACAGAGCTGGGACGGAGTGGAAATATAAAATATTTGTTGCATCAGAACAGTCTTACTGTAATTGGGCCATCAACCACTTTTGACTACAAGATACGTCCTGAAATAATCTGAACAAAATGTCTGGATTTGACGACCCAGGAATCTTTTTCAGCGACAGTTTCGGCGGTGGAGACTCCATTGGAGATGAAGGAGCAGTGAAAAGAAGTCAGATAAAAAAAAGATTTCGCGAATTTTTAAGACAGTTTCGCGTTGGTACTGATCGCACAGGATTCACATACAAATACAGGTAAGGCAATATTTATCCCTGCATAGCGTGCATGTACTCCAGCTAGAAGTTAGTCCCACCATCTGCACTGCTAACGTTAAACTAACAATTGGCTAACCTTAGCAGAAGAGTGCTAAATTTTCGGACGTTTAGCGTTAACAGGCTGTTTTGCCACTGTTTTGCCAGTAACCTCATTCAGAATTGAAGAGCTATTTTAGTTTGGTTGTTTATTGTAATAAAGTCTTACTTCATTAATTTTTTCTTTGTTCACTTTAGAGATGAGCTGAAGAGACACTACACCCTAGGCGAGTATTGGGTTGAAGTAGAAATGGAGGACCTTGCCAGCTTTGATGAGGACCTCTCTGACTGCTTGTACAAGCTACCCTCAGAGAATCTGCCACTGGTAATCACCGTTATTAACTTGGGGTCCAGTAAAAAGGACGCAAAAAAACCTGACAGTTATACAGTTATATGGAATAGGCCTGTTGGTAGTGAGTTGTCTAAATTAAAGGGGCGTAGAATGGATGAATAGATTATTGTACCTCTTTCTATGATGTTAAAATAGAATATATTAAACTTTTATTTATCAAAATTAAATTAAAGTGCAGTTTTACAAGCCAAATTACAACCTTGTATTTAGGCTAGGTATTGGACTGGTTTTGGTTAGATGCCACCCTATTTGGCAACAACAATTCATTTGTGACATTTGCCATCACATGTAGGCTTTGTTCTAATTTGCCCATGTTTGGCCAATGGCTATTTCCAAGTTCAAGATTTACATACGAAGTAGGGCACAACTGTCTCATGTTCATGACCATGCACAACCTCTCTTCATTCAACCAAGACGAGGCAAAAATTGTTTTCCAGTCTGTGTCTCCTTTATATTCAGACTAGTCCACATAACAGTTGTAGGTCTTGTTTTGTTTGCCTGTATGTGCTAATGTTCGCTATCTGTCACAGCTGGAGGAGGCTGCCAAAGAAGTTGCTGATGAGGTGACTCGCCCTCGTCCTGTAGAAGAAGAGACTGTGCAGGACATCCAGGTCATGCTGAAGAGCGACGCTCATCCTGCCTCCATCCGCAACCTAAAGGTATGGGTCACACTTGCACATCATTCAGTAGCCCACTGTCCCAGTCCAGTGTGTCTGAATAACAAAATCAATTTTGCTGCAGGTTAGTGGTTGTGAAGTGCCTGTTAAGTAAAGGATTTAAACCACTCTACAGTGATGTTAGCTGGTATTGCTGGAACAGTATTAGTGACCCCCGAGTTACTCCTAATGTCCTTGTATTTTCTCCCTGCAGTCAGAGCAGGTGTCCCGTCTGGTGAAGATCCCTGGTATCATCATCTCCTCCACAGCGGTGCGGGCCAAGGCCACACGTGTGTGTCTCCAGTGCCGTGGGTGCCGCTCGGTCATCAGCAACATCCCTATCCCCCCTGGCCTGCAGGGCTATGCCCTCCCCCGCAAGTGTAACACGTTAGTATTTCACTGTCTGCCTTTCCTGGAGAGATTAATGTTTGCAGTATTCTCATTTTCAACCATGCCTGATCAGAATACACATGAACTATTTGTTCTCTTCCACAGTGAGCAAGCAGGCCGTGTGAAATGTCCAGTGGATCCCTATTTCATTATTCCTGACCGATGCGTCTGCGTGGACTTCCAGACTCTGCGGCTGCAGGAGTCCCCTGACGCCGTACCCCATGGAGAGATGCCCAGGCACATGCAGCTCTACTGCGACAGGTACAGCCCAAGTCCCAACATCACACAGCACAAAACATGCAGGGAAAAAAAACACTCCCCAACTTGTTTATGAACACTAAAACAGCATTTGAAGTTAATGTTCACTGTCTTCATTTGCTGTTCAAGACAGTCATTTCAAAATGGGCAAAAAGTTCTTTGGGATCTTATAGCTGAGTTGAAACAACTGAATGATCAAATCCATTCCATTGAGTATTTGGAATCCAGCAATTGCTATCTGCACATTGTTAGGAGTGAAATGTGAGTCAACCGGTCTGTCCTTTTCTACCTTCAGGTATCTCTGTGACCGCGTGGTGCCAGGGAACAGAGTGACCATCATGGGCATCTACTCCATCAAGAAGGGTGCCGCCACAAAGGCCAAAGGGCGTGACAAGGGCGCAGCTGTGGGCATCCGCTCCGCCTACCTGCGGGTGGTGGGCATTCAGGTGGACACAGAAGGAGCAGGTGAGTGAGCTGGAGATGAGGGATGAAACCGTTGCAGTGGTTCACAGCACATTGTTTTTGCAAAGCCACTGTATTACGAATGACTTGTAAGAGATGGCTTGCTTTTAAACTCTTTCTTGTTCTCTTTCTCTTCCAGGTCGTGGAGCCACTGGCTCAGTCTCTCCTCAGGAGGAAGAGGAGCTTCGTTCCCTGGCCGCCTCCCCCGACATCTATTCCTCCCTCTCCCGCTCCATCGCTCCCTCCATCTACGGCAGCGACGACATGAAGAAAGCCATCGCCTGCCTGCTCTTCGGAGGCTCCAGGAAGAGGTGAGTACAGAGAGCGGGGGATGTGTGTGTTAAATTTATCCAATGTGAACCTATTCACTTACAGTGTGCTTTTTACTGCTGTGTAATATCGATTTCAAAACTGGGTCTTGAAACGTTTTCAAACGCAGGCTTCCAGACGGACTTACTCGCAGAGGTGACATCAACTTGTTGATGCTGGGAGATCCAGGAACAGCCAAGTCTCAGCTGCTGAAGTTTGTGGAGAGGTGTTCTCCTATTGGGGTAAGGCACTTAAATTTGGGTCTATATCTATTCTATAAACTATGTCTTCGTAATGCTTCCAATCATTTGTTCCCATGATTTTTACAGCAAACAATCTTAACATGGATTTTTGGCTAATATTTATGTTATTTATGCTAGACAGTAGTAATGAGCAACATTTTTAGCCACTTGTATATTGTGTAGGTGCAGTCTTGCAGTGCACAGGTATGTTTGTAGTGTTTTGTCTATGTAATGCTTTGTGTTTGTAATGCTATGTGTCTTCTGCTCGTCTCAGGTTTACACCTCTGGGAAGGGTAGCAGTGCAGCTGGTCTGACCGCTTCGGTCCTGCGTGATCCCAACACACGTGGCTTCATCATGGAGGGGGGAGCCATGGTGCTGGCAGACGGTGGAGTGGTGTGCATTGATGAGTTTGACAAGGTGAAGAGAGCTGCTTGCTTTCTTCCTTTTGTCCATAGTTCATTGCATGTGGTATCATTCAGTTAGCATTCGCTGCAGGTTTGCCGTTTGGGCTATGTTCCAAATTCTCTTGTTCTCGCTTGGCAGTCTTGTTCAACAGGGCTATGGTTGAAATTACTCTGAGCTACCGCTTTAATGAAGATTTCTGAGTACACTCTCTTTTTGTTTAGTTTAGTTCATGCCATCTGACCAATGTAATCTTTCTTCTAGATGAGGGAAGATGACAGGGTTGCCATCCATGAAGCTATGGAGCAGCAGACCATCTCCATTGCAAAGGTACACTACATGCTACCATGCGCAGCACCATTAGCACTGGCATATGCATGCCACATGTGTCACTGTGTAACGTTTGTCTCTTCTGCCCATTCTAGGCTGGCATCACCACCACCCTGAACTCGCGTTGCTCCGTACTGGCAGCTGCTAACTCCGTTTTGGACGTTGGGATGACACCAAGGGTGAAGACAATATCGACTTTATGCCCACCATCCTGTCCCGTTTTGACATGATCTTCATTGTCAAAGACCAGCATGACCAGCAGAGGGACATGGTCAGTGACTTTGACTGACTGATTTATTTATTTATTTTTAATACACCATAATAACAAACTGTGTCTTCATAAAACGTACAATGTTATGAAAGGATGGTCATACTGAATTGGGATTCTTGGTGCCCAATGTCTGGTGTGCTAAATGTGTGTGTGCGCTGCTGTGTGTTCAGACTCTGGCCCGTCACGTGATGAACGTCCACCTGAGTGCCCAGACCCAGACGGAGGGTGTGGAGGGTGAGGTCCCTCTGGCCAAGCTGAAGAAATACATCGGCTACGCTAGAGCGTGAGTCACAGTCAATTTACAGATTCATCTTTAATAATCAATGAAACATTTCCGTTTAGTCCAATCTTATGACATTCTTAAACATCATAAACCGATAGTAAAGTTTATACACTTGTTTATCATAACTACGTGTTTATGCAGTGATTTGAATTCCCACAGGAAAGGAGGGAAGCGTCATTATTAAGGTTTATTTTTTGTGTGTGTGTGTGTTCTCTCCAAACAGGAAGTGTGGCCCCCGTCTGTCTGCCGCAGCAGCAGAGAAGCTGAAGAACCGATATGTGGTGATGAGGAGCGGAGCCCGGGAGCACGAGCGTGAAAGCGACAAGAGGGCCTCCATCCCCATCACTGTCAGGTAAGCCATTCCAGGCCTCTCCACCCTTCAAATTCCAGTTGGAGCCGCTATTACAATCTATCAAAAGAGGCTTTGAGATTATACAATATGTTTTACATTTTAAATACACTGTTGTCTAAATCTGTACCACGATTGCAATATTTTGGACAAAAGAATCCTTAGTGCCTTGAGTGACAGTAGGAGCAGAACTGGTACGGTTGATGGTTGGCATTAATCGCCATGGCTCTCTGTCCCCCCCTGCAGGCAGTTGGAGGCAGTGGTGCGTATCGCAGAGTCTCTGGCCAAAATGAAACTGCAGGCTGTGGCAGGAGAGGAGGAGGTAGACGAGGCACTCCGCTTGTTCCAAGTGTCCACACTTGATGCTGCCCTGTCTGGAAGCCTTTCAGGTGTGTGTGTGTGTTGGTCAACATGTTTGTTTCAGAATATTTTTGTTGAATCACTTTTATTGTGGACCTACAAACCGATAAATTGATAGAGAGGAGGTAAAGCTTTGGCTTAAATAGCTATTTTCAGGCCAGGCTGCTTTGAAACAAGTCAGTGTATGCATGTCATTAGCTTTAGGTGTAAACTGTGTTTGCTGCTGTGTGTGCAGGTGTGGAGGGCTTCACCTCTCAGGAGGACCAGGAGATGCTCTCCCGCATTGAGAAGCAGCTGAAGCGCCGCTTTGCCATTGGCTCCCAGGTGTCTGAGCACAGCATCATCCAGGACTTCACCAAACAGGTGTTTGACTTCATCATTTCCACATAAAGAACACCAGCACTTTGTATTATAAGTAATAAGTAGTTCATCCAGATGGTGAAATGACATATGTCTGGTATACAGTGCTTGTATAACCTATAGATATCTAAAGCGTCTCTATTCTTCAAAGAATAGCTTTTAACCTTTTTCTTCTCTATCCGTCTGCTTTTTCACCTCTGCAGAAGTACCCAGAGCATGCCATCTTCAAGGTGCTGCACCTTATGCTGAGGAGGGGAGAGCTTCAGCACCGCATGCAGAGGAAGGTTCTCTACAGAGTCAAGTAGAGCTTTTCGAGTGTCTCCTCCTATGACGATCTGCGTCTTTGAGGTGGCCATAAACATGTCATGATTCCTGTTATGACTGTGACTTGTTGGACCATATAAGTTGTGAGGGCATACATGCTAGCACATGTATTACTTCATGCACTTCTATTTGTAAATATACAAAAGGGGTTAAGATGCTTGATATCCGAAATGGGATGAGCCTCTAAAACAAAAAGTTGACCCCTATGATGGGGTGGGGGTGGGGTGGAGTCAAGCCGAAATGTGCAAGTTCTGGCACTTGCCAACCCCTTTTTTACTCCAAGGTAACTATGTATTGTAAGGTCATGGTGAGCTTACTATTCGTGTATGATGGAGAGAGCCCAGCACTAGATTTAAAACTGTATGAGTGATTTAAGATGAGTTAATGTTTTGTGTTTGTTGGCAAAAAAAAAAAACGTATCTAAATAAAGGAAATTATTGTTCGTGCTTAATGCTCGTTCCACTAAATTAAGTACAACAGTGATGCATCAAAGTGCGGTTTCCATTTAATTTTTTACATTTATGCATTTAGCAGACACTTTTATCCAAAACGACTTACAAAAGAGCATAACATTAAAGCTATAACACAATGAAAGAAACTAACATGGAGTGCATATTGCTAACAAAAAAACTGCACTATTTTAAGTTGAAAGTGCAATAGTGTAATAAAAAGTGCAGTATAAAAGAGAAATTAAGTGTAAGATGTTAATGCATTCTCAAAATTTAAGCCAGGAGATATTCTTGGAAGAGCTGGGTCTTCAAGAGTTTCTTGAAGGTGCAGAGGGTATCAGTTGATCTGGTAGCACTTTTTGAATTTTGAATTAGTCATGTACATTTTATTCTATATAAATATTGTATAATAGTTTATAAAGTTTCAGTTAATTTACAATACAAATTCAAAATGCATATGTTCCCATGCCAACAGTTGCTAAGGCAACACATACACCTGCGGCAAACTGAAAGATGGGATGGTAAAGAGTCTTCTGACTGATGGCTGAGGTCTCATCCTTTGATGCATCTGCAAAAGCAAGTTATCAGGGTTAATCTCTTATTTCAATCCATTTGGCAAGGCCTATAGACTTTTAGGCGCAAAGCGCTTGAAATGATCAAAAATACTTTAAGAGACTGGGACAACTTTAATGTTCAATTCTACAAAATATTGATACAGTGCTTTCATAGGGGGTCATACCTGTGTTCTTGGTGAGACTCAAAATCTTCTGAAGGTCATCAAACATCTGATAAAGCGGGAAGACAATAAACCCGGTTCATTGCTTGGTCACGCTTTACTAAAGGCTACTTTGGGTCATATATTCTGGAACATGCTTACATAAACTTTTGTATTTCCTCTTTTCCCTTCTTTTTTTGACATGATTTCATATTTCAAAATGTGGCAAGCAACACTCCTGCCAGTTGGCCCCAACATCCTTGTTATTGTTTGTTGCCGTAGTAATTATGTTGCTGGCAGCCGTAATCTAGTGCTGTTAAAACAACCTTTTCTGACGGCGATAAGCTTACTTCCAGAAAACGGGGCCCCTGCATTGAGAACTCGACAGGGGGAACAGAAACTGCTATTGGTGTCTGTTCCGCTCACCTCAATGTTGGCCTCGAATGCCTGGACAGCCTCGTCCAGCAGCTCCTGGCGCTCCTCTTTGGTCAATTCGATACTGTTCATGCGACTGCGGTAGAGTTGCTTGAAGCGGTTTGGGCTGGGCACGCCCGGAAAGGAGAAGAAAGCCAGGCCCTCTTTACTGCTCAGCCCCAGAGACTTCTGGGTAATGCGTCCCAGGACCTGACCACCAGATAGGTCACCCAGGTAACGGGTATATGCATGGGCCACCAGGAGTCTAGGATTCTGTTTTCCAATCTATTTTTAGGGAAAATAAATAAATATACACACTTATTACTTTTGCTGATGCCAGTTTTAGGTTATAGATAAATAAGTCCTATTAGTAACCTATAATATTTTAAAATTCCTATACTGTACCTCTCTTAGTTTCTGGACATATCTTTGTGTCGCTGCAGGCACAGTAATTTTTCTGCGCCAGTGTGGGCCAAAGAAGTGCTCCAGGTCTTCCTCCAGGGCCTCCACTCGGGCCAGCTCCTGAGGGAAGTATATGGGAGCCACACTCGGGAGGGTAGCACTCTTGTCCAGCTCATCCTCAAGTGCATGATAAACCTCATACAGGGAGCAGAGCAGCAGCTGCAATCAAATAAGATAATGTTGGCTTTTCAATGAAGGGGTTAATATAATTCTGTTTCATTGTCAGACATTTGAGGTTGAATGAATATGAGTAAGGCTGAATATGATATATGAACATGTGAGAACTTCAAGCTTGAACAAAAAATACTCATATCTTAGGAGTAATTCTCCTATGAAACATTTAAAGTAAATGCCAGTGACTGCATTATGTTATAGAACATGTTCACACGAAAATCACAAGAAAATCTGTTTGTCATTATAGTACGTATACGCCATGAGAATTGTTTGAGTCCCGCACTGGACATACCAATGTTAAAACAGACTTTTCACATAGTCAGCATTTTTTTTCGTATAACCGTAACCATAGCAACATTGATTGAGACCAACTCATTATACAAGAATGAATATAACGATGTGGTTTACAGCTGAAGAATCATCGTGACATGATTTCAGCATTAGCTAAATTGTATCACAAAACACAAGGCAATCACCTTATACTGCGGGAGTGTGATTTCTCCCTTCTGGTAGCTCAACATCAGCTCAGTGTTCTCAGCTCTGACGTGGCTGTCTTTAGTCACTGCCTTGATCTGCTCTGACAGGTCACTTCAGCAGAGAAATAAAACACTTTTATTAGTTAATTAATTTTTGTTTTGCTATGGCATAGAAGCAAGAGTTCAAGCTCAGCAGAAGTTAGGAGTTGAAGGTCTATCTTGGCAAAATGTAAAATTAATGTTAAAGATATGTCAAAATGATATGACTCACTAATCAAATGATTAATGGCCACTCAACACAGCAATAGGAAAATTCTATCTTTCTGACATCGTTGAAATGATATGCATCAGGCCAGTTTTACATACATGGATGTGGCCCTAGTCCTGCTGAACTAAAAGAGAACCTACGATATATATCTATTGAGTAAAAGCTTTTATTCAAGAAATAAACTTAATGTAAGCAGTGGGCAGCGGGTAAACAGTGTAGGCTGATATTTTATTAATCTTCAAAGGGAAAAACAGAAGCTGATAGTGGTTACTCCTTACCTGTCAGTGATTTTGGTGTCATCTCTGCGGCTGCTCTTAAGCTCCATGTCTGCAATGGATTGTGTTACTGTAATTAATTGAAAATCATAGTCAATTTGCTAAAACATTTAAATTATAACAATGATTAAAATGCTACTAAATTCTTTCATACCGGTATTTTCAACTGTATCTTGAATCCTTTGGTGTGTTTGAGATGAGTTAGTCAAGATCCTCTTCTGTCTTGTCTCAGTTTTTGTTATGTGCTGTTTGCTCAGTCCCCCTTTATATTCTGAACCAAGAGGAACTGGGATTGTTGACTCATTTCCACTCACAGCGGCTTACCATGATCAGGCTGTTTTTTCTCCAGATGGTGACTAGTGATGTTGCCTACTGGATCGTGACTCAGGGATAAATTCATTCCTCCCTTG
Organism: Tenualosa ilisha; assembly: GCA_015244755.2. Lineage (NCBI taxonomy): Eukaryota > Metazoa > Chordata > Actinopteri > Clupeiformes > Clupeidae > Tenualosa > Tenualosa ilisha. The sequence goes on along the minus strand of PYXC01002370.1, from coordinate 1,827,895 downwards.
AATGTTAGAAGTCCAGTAGGTCAGCAGTCAGCACAATTAGCTAATGTTTCTGTTTTGTAGTGTCATAAGATCTCTTCATCACTGTTAAAGCAGAACTGCCTCAATAACAAGAGATAGGTCAGTCTGTTTTCACAAATACAATCTGGATCTGTAGTTGCTAAACATCAGAGATATTTTCAAAAGCAGGTCTACTAAAGAGAGTATACTATGTTACTACGTATAGTTCATAGAAGTAAAACAATTACACTGAAATTACAAAAACATTCACACTGAAATTTCACATGAGCTTGTATCGACCTTGGATTCACTCTGGTCAGACAATGCTTTTTCTGACAGAATAAAGATATTCCTACTCAGAAATTGAACAGAAATTTGTATTACAAATGTAAACAATCTTTCATACAATTTTTTCTTGCTGTAGCACTGAATTACTGTATTGATATTGTAGCACTTGGGCGTAAATACAAATTGCTGTATTATATGTTAGTAATTTATCTATGAAATGTATGCATGTTGTTTGGGTCTTGAGATGGACAGTCATTGGGATGTAGACACGCCTCTTCTTACATATGACGCCCTTTGATTGGTCATCAGTGCTGACGGCAAGTGGAGTTCTGTGATTTCAGAGGATCTTACAGCTGTTTCATCCAGTGTTACAAAAGCGGGCTAACATCGGAAAAATGTAGGGCCTGTGGTCCACTAACACAATCGTTTCTTACGTTAGCCCTGAATTGGGATCTGTTCCATCGGAAGGTAAGCAACATAACTGAAGAGTATTTTCTCTAGGGACATCACTGTGCTGCGGGAAATTAGCGGCGGTAGTGATGAGATGCCACCCCGGAGTTCAACATCGGAGTTCGGTGCTGCTCGAAGCACAGCGCGTGGATTCATCGGCCTTTTACCAAACATCTCCAAATTAATTGTTCGTGCTTTTATGCTCTGTCTGCTTTTCGTGTGCCTGCTCTGTGAAACATCATTGGTTTGTTAGGCTATTTTGTATTTTGTGGTGTAAATGATACCCTTGAAAAGTGAAAAGTGGTAATGACTGCAATGATGTGCAATGATGTACTGCAGTCGAACACTTTTCGACTATAGGTGTGATAACTGACCAGTGGTCAGTCCATTACTTGCATCACCATCTGTGTCCTCTGTCTCCTTATGTGTGACATGTGTCTCCTTAGATCAGATGGACTTCTTTCCTTTCCTGCCTCTTCTCTTCACACTCATCAGCTGTAACCCAGAGGACCAGTCAGGTCCCAACAGCACCCACCATCACCATGACTATTGCGTTTTGGGCGCTGGACCTGCAGGGCTTCAGATGGGCCACTTTTTAGAGAGAAGTGGGAGGGATTACATCATTTTGGAAAGAAACACAGGCCCAGGGAGCTTTTTCAATGTGTACGTGGCTTTTCATTTTTGGAAGTGCTCCTCCAATAAGTGGAGTTGTGGGATCGTGGTCTGATTTAGATGTTTGTTTATTTATTTTGTTGTGTACCTGCGCGCTGTAAATATTTGCAATTGTATTACTATGCTTGCAGGTATCCACGGCACAGAAAACTCATCAGCATCAACAAAATCTACACTGGGAGGAGGAACCAGGAGTTTAATCTGCGCCATGACTGGAACTCTCTTCTGAGTGACAGGCCAGACTTGCTGTTTCAGCGTATCAGTCGTCAGCTATACCCAGAGGCAGATGACTTTCCCCGCTATCTCTCCTTGTATGTGAAGGAACTGGGACTTAAGGTGCGGTATGGAATAGACATTGGAAAGATACGGGCCACTGACCTAAGCAGTAAAAGAGGGTACCTCCTGACTGATCAGCACAGATCTGTGTACAGATGCAGGTATGTATTTGCAAATCTGTGCCCTGATTAATTAAACTTACTATACATTTATAGCATGCATTTTCTTATATATTAACATGACCACCTGAAGATTGAAATGAATAGTATGTTAGGTGTTGAGAGAGAGAGAGAAGGAGAGAGTGTGTGAGTGTGTGTGTGTGTGTGTGTGTGTGTGTGTGTGTGTGAGGGAAAAAATGGAAAGTGTTGTAGTGAAAAGACTGACAGGCACAGGCTTAGGCATCATTGTTTCAGTGTTGATAAGCCTTGTGGCTTGGTGGAAATAACTGTTCCGGAGTCTGGTGGTTCGAGCCTTAAGACTATGATATCACTTGCTAGATGGTAGCAGCTGAAATAGTGCATGACTAGGTGGGGTCCTTACTGATTCTTTTGGCATTCCTGGTGCTTCGCCTCTTATATTTACCACCTATTTTAGAGATACAATGAGTAATGTTTTTCTGCTGCATTTTCTTCTCTCATATCCACAGTGTTTTGTTGGTGTCCACCGGTTTGTGGGTACCTCAGCAGGTGAACTTTATGGGGTCAGATCTGGTGGAAGGTTATGAGTCTATTTCTGTAGATCCTGAGGAGTACAGGGACCAAGCCATCCTGATCCTAGGCAAGGGCAACGCAGCCTTTGAGACTGCCCAAAGCATCATGGGAAGAGCGAGTCGTGTGCACCTGTACAGCCCAAACCCTGTTAGACTAGCCTGGCAGACACATTATGTTGGAGACCTGAGGTGAGAACTCACAAATGGATCTGCTACATGTTCTGCTCTGTATCTTTTGTATTTAGGGTTCCCAAGGGTCAGGGAATTTCTGAAAAATCATGGAATTTAAATACAGCCTGACATGGAAAATCAGGGAATTTGATGTTATTGTAGACAAAGTCAAGGAATGTCAGCAAAATATGATATATCTATTTCCATGATTCTTTCTTGGTCTTTGTTGCCTTGCTTGAGATGTTATGATTTGAAATCAAGGCGGTATATTGTACAACTAGATGGACTACATAGCGGTACCTTACCCGAAACCAAACCTTATTACATGTTAAAACTCAAGTGAATCTACATGCCTACTGAGTTTCACTTGGCTTGGTGTTTCGGTGTGCCAGGAATTGTTGGCCAAAATTATTATTAAATGAAATTATTATTATATTATTACAGATTTTTAAAATATATACAAATATGCACAAATACACGTGCATAAATATGTAGTTACATTAAGCAGCTTTTTAAAGACTAAAATTCAACAAAAGCTGGATTAGTTTTGCATCATTGTCTTAGACATGCTGTATCTAAATAATTTCTTCCTGTTTCAAATGCTCCAGTCTTTTCTTCATTCACTTCTTTTTTTATAAGCATATTTGTATCTTTCTGTCTGGTGTTTATCCTGGCAAGCCTGTAGCTGTTTTCCTGAGATCTGAAGCTTTGTGTGTGTCATGTGACCCATGTTCTCTTTAGAGCTGTAAACAATGAGCTGCTGGACACGTATCAGCTCAAGTCCCTTGATGGCTTGGTGGAGGGAGGCCTGGAGGACATTGCAATTGTCAGGCAAGAAATGGCAAACAAAGGAAGGAGGAGGAGGAGGAAGGGCAATGGGAAGGAAGGGCAGGAGAGAGGTCAGCTCTACCTGACGCTGACTGAACTTTTGGATGATGGCTCCAAGAACCACAGTGCCAAGGTCAAAGCAGAAAACCTGCCGGGGTATCACAACGACAACTTCTCCCTTCGTCAACCATATGACCGGGTGATCCGCTGTCTTGGGTTTCGTTTCAATTTCTCCATCTTTGATGGGTAAGGTTTCATTTGGCTACATCATTTAAATATATGAAAATATAAAGTATAGTGCACCTTGCAACAAAAACATTCTTTGGAATGACTTCTAGTGCCTCTTTTTCAATTTAATTTCTAGCTCTGCACGTCCTGTGCACAGTAAAGTTGCCAGAGGCCGTTTACCAGCCCTCACAGCTTGGTACGAGGGAAGGGGAACCCCTAACATGTTTGTGCTAGGAACAGCGGCTCACTCCCTTGACTACCGCATGTCTGCAGGAGGATTTGTGCATGGCTTCCGCTATACAGGTACTTTGCACTCAAAATCTAGTTCAATCTAGTTTCATTTAAGCGGGTTAGGTGTCATAAACTTATGATGATGCATCTGTTGATGTGTATTGTTTTGCTGGGATGATGGAACAATGATACGGAAATCAGGTTGTTTACTGGTCTTCATTCATTTCAGTACGTGCAGTCCACAGAGTACTAGAGCAACGTAACCATGGCAAAGCTTGGCCTGCCACCAAGCTCCCAACCAGTCAGCTCCTCTCCTGGCTGCTGAAAAGGGTAAACGAGGCATCTGGACCATACCAAATGTTTGGAGTGCTGGGAGATGTAGTATTAGTGCATGGGTAAGACAAGCAGCAAGGGCTGATTGATCTATTATGAGCTTTGTTTTATTCCCTTTGAGCTTTGTAGAGTTTTATGAAATAACATAAACTACTTGGAGATGTTTCATTTGATATACAGTTTAAATGTTTGAGGATAAAGTCTTGAAGTCTCCAAACAAATAGATTATAAAAGATGCTATACTCACATAACAGTGATACGTCCTCTCTTTTCTTCTCTCTGATAAGGTCCTACTGTGAATATCTGGAGGAATTTCCTGTTCAGGCTCTGCCACAGCTGCCCGCTCTCTCAGGTCATCAGGTTCCAGACAAGGGACTGCTGGTTCTGGTCCTACAGTACGGTCTGAACCGCACAGACAGTCTGGGGTCAGGTCGGGCAGAGTCTGAGTGGACCCGAGCCTGGAAGTCCAGCTTCCTTCACCCGGTTCTGTATTACTACGACACACTACCCACTGGTGAGCTGAAGCAATGTTGGAGCAGACATTTCTCAGACCTGTTTTGTGCTAATACAACAGGGATTCTGGCTTGAATAACTTTTGTTGTTTGAATCATCCCTATTCTTGAATACGTCATTCAAGATATCTGTCAGTCCGTTTTAGTGGCTAGAGTGTCCATAGTCATATTTCAATGTTTAAATATTCCAGAGATTTATAGAACATAATGATTATACATCAATACATTACAAATATGCCACATTTAGATACATCTATTATCTGAAGGCACTTCCTACTCATAGCTCCACACATTTATGCATTTTGCTGACACTTTTATCCAAAGCAGTCAATTCAGGGCTCCCCTGGAGTAACTCAGGGTGAAGTGCCTTGTTCAAGGGCACAACGGTGGCAACTGAGAATCAAACCCTGAATTTTTTATGCTACTTTATCCTTGGTGCTTAGCCATAATGCTCCATGGTGGTTTAGATTTACCACGCATCCTCACATAGTGAATTAGAGTAACACTTTGCCATGTTGGAGTTTTATATGCAGAAACTATATACAGAACCTTCTTTTAGACCAACACATATTGACAATTTTATGCATTTTTATAAAACACTGTACAACTGCATTTCATGTGCATTCATAAATGACTGAATATAATGAGTAGGCTACATTTAAATGCTTTTGTTCCTTTACATTGTTCTTAGAAAAGGACATGCGTCTGCGGCCTACTGGCTGGCCACTGCCACGACCCAAGGCAATACACCACATGATTGAAGACTTCCTGACAGAGTGGGACCAGCCAATCTCTCACAGCCAGCCACTGCGGCGCTTCCTGGAGCACTGTTTCCAAAGGGACCTTCGGACATTCTACGCAGGTCTTACCATGCTGCCAAGAACATATTGCCACTCTTGACACAATTTCTTATCATTGTCAGATATCACTTCTTAAATTGCATTCTTTGTGTCTTTTTCTCTAAATAGGGTTTTAGGAGAAACAAATCAGAATTCAGTAAGATCTGATCTGATTTGCCACACCCTATTAAGTCCAATTTAAGTTTAACTGAAAGGGATTATCCTTTGTGAATCAACCGTAGCGCTGTTGTTTGATGTTGCCGAGTGCTGTCAGTAGGCATGAGCAACCCGAATTTGCTACTATGTAGACCAAATAGCGAAACAGCAGCCAACACTAACTGATGAGGGCAAGGAAACATTGTTTCATTGTCATTTCATTGTTTCATTGTTTTGTTTTCCTATGCCCTCATCAGTTAGCGTTAGCTGCCAGTTTGCAAATTCGGTCTACATTGTGCCAAATTCTGTCGTTCTTATACCTACCGACAGCACTTGACAGCCTCAAAGAACAGAGATATAGGCTGATGGACTCCAGATTTTTTAAATACTCTTTTGCTATTCTTTGGTTCCTAATGAGAGTTTTAGGAAAAATACATCAGAATTTAGTAAGATCTTATTTATTTCTGTGAGATAAGACAAGAGGAGGTAAGATTTTCCTCTGGGTACAGATACCCTACCAAAAAATTACTTTGGTACAAGTTCAAGCCACTCACTAGCATTTTATTCAAGTAAAAGTCTAGAAATATCTTGTATTCACTGTATGAGAAGTTAGCTATAATTAAATGTACTTAAGTCGTGACAGTAAAAGTACAAGTAGTCGTAAAAAGTCTGTTTAAAACATGTAGCTTACAAAATGTCAAAAAACATCACTCAGTCGACCACTAACTGCAATTTCATCTGCTGCTTGTAAGCTGCCAGTTGAAAATGTAGTGGAGTAAAAGTATGCAAATAACAATGTAGTTGACAGTAGTTGTAGTTGACTCAAATAAAGTATAGAGACTCCCAAAACATACTTAAGTACTGTAGTGAAGTATTTTTAATTAGTTATTACATGCAGTTTTACATTTACATTTATGCATTTAGCAGACACTTTTATCCAAGCGACTTATATTCGTCAGCTATCAATTACATTAGGCCAGTCTCCCTTAGAGCAATTGAGAATCAAGTGCTTTGGTCAAGGACACAACATTAGCGGCTGCGTTTCAAACCTAGTAGCATGCTAGCCAGGTTCCTAAACCACTACGCCACCACCACCCACATCTCTGGAAGGAAGTGTGCTGTGCACTTTGTGACTGTGTTGTGCATTGCATTTCTCCCCACAGAATCCTGTTTCCGATTCGCTCTGACCAGCCAGATGCCACCTCTATTCTGTCGTCAGGGTTACCTCAAAAAGCAGGGGATTGTGGGCAATCGGCAATTATGGCAACATGCACGTGATGCTGGACTCATGCCTGACCTCCAGGACAGTGAAGTTCTGAGAGAGAACCCACAAGTTCCTCATTACTTTTCATACACTGGAGCTGCAGTCACATCTGCCATAAACTTTGATGGACTTTGATTTAAGTCAAGATAGAACCAAAGATCAGAGACAAGTCTGGAACTCCTCTACCTCCTCTTTTTCCCCTTTTTTTCCAAAGAGATTGAATGTTTACATTATGAGGTTCATTTTTGTAAAACATACTAAACACTATTAATGTTTGTTGATGTTATTGTGTGCCAAAAATATATAAATATTTTTTTTATATTTAAATTGCTTCTTTAAGTCATGACCGATATGCATTAAAAAAGTGTAAATGACAAAACAGACACTTACTCTATCTCTGCATTCAAACATTGACATTTTTTAGTCTTGTGAAATTCAAGAATTACATTTGAAAAGTGCATAAACAATATTTTCAATGTATTAGAGTTTTCAGTATTTTATTTTTTTATTGTTTCATTGGGGGAGGGGGGCAGAAGCAGGTAAAGTAAATCTGATTTTCTGAATCAGAAAAACTGCTTTAAAGAAAGCAATTGTTCAAGGTTCTGATGAGCCTTGAAAGCAGCTAGCACCAAGTTATCATCATGATAAAGATGGAACGTTTACGAGCCCTCTGGCCAGAGGTAGTTGCAGATGGAATCTGATGAGCAAGAGTCTCTACTGAAGAGGAGAGGGAGAGCACTACTCAGCACGGTAACAAGTATAGTATAGATATATTATATATAGATAGTCTTTGATCCTGTGAGGGAGATTCTGTCTTTGCTTTTATCCCATCCATAAATTAATGAGATACACAGCACACAGCGAGTGGAAACACACTAACCCGGAGCAATAGGCAACCTGCTGTTGCAGAGCCCAGGGAGTTTTGAGGGGTTTGAGGCGCCATTCCCAAGTCAAAGATAATACTTACCAAAATCAGAAAAGGCATTTGTGGGAGACACCTTCTTACTACCCAGTTCTGGCATCTAATTAAAGATAAATAAAATAAAACATTGCTATGATGTGAAAACCACATCACCACACATAAAGAACTTGCTTCAGCCATACTTTATCCCCCTTGTGGCGGAGTACAAATGAAGACGGTACCTCGTTCAACATGTCTTCAACCTCATACGCCAGTAGCCGCCCAGGTTGTGTCACTACGAAAAGTATCTCTCTTCACTCGGGTCATGACTTTCCAAGTAATGGATATAATTGATTCTGAGCTGAAGAGACATGAGCAGGCTAGGCTCAGGCTGCCATCACCTGACACAGTGGGTAGCACTACTGAGGGATCAGTCTCTCTTGTGGTTGATACAGACCCAGGTCAGTATGGGGGTTTCTTCTCCAGACTGATCCAGAGGTTCCCTTTAGAGTTTCGATACACTGAATCTGCCATCTATGACGACGTCAGAGGCACACCCCCAGGAGCCTGAGTACCTAATCTGATACTACCAGCTGTGACTCAAAGTCCAACCCACAAAAGTCCAGCCCACAAAAACCCATCAAAATGTGCTGGAGCTGTTCACCAGGGTGACGGTTAGCCAGGTCATGGATATCGTCCAGGTGGCATCGGCCATTGAACTGGTTTCCTCCATTGCAGAGGAGAAAACCAGCAAGTCATCAAGTGCAGCATTCTCTGATAAGTTCACCATTTTGGGCTCAGATGTCATCACTGAGGGAGCCTTCTTGGGTGACTCTGCCAGCAGGGACAATGGCTTTTTGGTTGTGATGATGCTGAGGCTTCTGGTCAACCTCAGCAGAGATCAACCAACTGCTTCCACGGACACAGTGGACTCCTCCAGGAAGTCGATTGACAAAATCCTCTCTGAGTTTAGCACTGCCACAGGAGCTCTGAACATCCAGGCTTATCCGAACAACACGAAGATCCAGGCCATCTACATAGCCATGGATAAGCTCCTCCTGAAGGAGTTTGGGCCTGACATCATCCTGTAGAGAGCAGTGCAGACAAAGGATGAGTCTTTTGACACCATCTTGCTCTCTGCTCTGGGGAAGGAGTTGTGTGATACTGAAGCCACTTCAGTCCCGTCACCCCAGAGCACTTTGGCTTTCGGCCTAACTGATTCACCCTCAGCCCCTAGTGCTACAACTCCGACCCAGAGCACTTCCCCCTCAGAACCCAGCGCCTCACACTCCCTTGTGCCCCTGCAGGGAGCAGCAGATGGGCAAACAGCCAAGGTGAAGCCCAAGAGATGGTTCAATGTAATGGTATGACAGAAGACACTAACAACATATAATTTACTACGTATGTGAGAGGCACTTAATGCCCGCTTCGGAATCGCCTTTGCCTTGGCAGAAAGGACAGAATCTGAAATACTTTTGTCTTATTCATGTTCTCTGTCCCACACTTTGAGAACCAAGACCATACATTGATAAATGCTGTGCTATTTATTGGTTTGTTTGTTGTCATTAATTTATTATTTCCAAATATCCTTAGGCAAAATATTGACTGCTTCTTACCCTCTCTGATATTACAAAATATAACAGAATGCCTAACAGAATGAGACCAAATGGAAGTGTAGGTAGTGTAAGTAAATATCCTTTTGAATGTAAGTATATAATTTCTGATGAGGCCAAATTTCCTACACAAAGTGTTGTTTAAGGAGTGGACTTACTGGTTCTATTAAATTATCACAAATGAAGTGCATGAGTTGTCTGGGAAAATAAGGTTTAGGTATAAATAGCATGATCTAACCTGTTCTGATTGAAGTTTTCGTAATTACCAAATGAGAAGTCTACAGAGCATTGTTGACTGTCCGTTGGCCTCGCCAGTAATGAAATGAAGATGAAAACATCTGGACACTTGTATGTGATGTGAACTCTTTTCATGCTATGCCATTTTTATGACGTAGCGTGTCTGCAGGTGGGTGCGTGAACGTGGGCGCATGGGGTTGACTGTAGGCCCACTCAATGTTCAACAGAATTAGCCTACCTCAATTACACGTTTTCTAACAAACACAAAGACACTTTAATTTATCTAGGCTAGCCAGGAATCGAGTTATATTTAATGCTAACTGATGACTGTTATTAAATGTGTCTTCGGCCATCCAAAAATACAACAATCGGAGCCAGTGAGAAATTGAAACAGCTCACTGACTTTATGTAGGTTGCAAAGTCTAACGTTAGGGCCAAAATAGGTTAATGGGGCTCCACGGCTCACATCGGACTTCGGTCACGCCTCCCCCGTGTCATTGGAGGATAACACGAGTATCGTTAAATTTCATTGGTCCTTCTCCTGCTATGTCTACGAAGACGTTTTGCTACTGGGCGGAAACGTTGATGTGAAACAAACGACATGTTGGATCACATCGTGAAGGGCAACGTTTGCAATTGCGTTCAGTCTTTGAGCCGAAATGGCACGTGATATGTAATGGTTTCCTCATTCGCCCCTGTTGGCATATGCTAATATGTGCAGTCAGACGAGAGATGCTTGTACGAACGTGTTGAAAATTGTCACCTAATGCATTTTACGTGAGATCATCTACAATACGCGCTTGTTATTGTAGATCAGCAACGTTGGACTTAGCAAATGCCTAAAAATGGACGGGTGGAGTCCAATTGTTGCAACCTTTTCCGACGATGAGCGGTCAAGCTCCGAAGGCGAGTATACAATCGGAACTGGGCAATCTAAAGACACTGAAAATGGGCAGGATGAGCAAGGACTAGACCAGGGGGCTACCGCCGGATTTGGGATAACAGGTTTTGGGGACAAATCATTGAGGGTGAATCGGACTGGACAGACAGCTGAGCAAGAACTCCGCTACTTGCACTTGCTTTGGGAACCAGGTCGAGCTGGCGCCGCGACGGGAGTCGGAAGCAAACCGGGGAAAGTGACAGGGACCCGAGCCAGGCGCCATATCAGAGCCCGGCGGAATGTGGGGCCAATAGGGAAAGATTTATATGGTGAGTTAAGACTACTCGTGACTACTGAAGATGTGTTTTTACAGTTGTCATAAGTGGGAGGACACAATCACGGACCACCGAGAGATGTCAAAACCTATTATAATAATCAAGACTTCAAACTCGTTTCAAACTCGTTGTTGATCGAATTTGCCTTTTATTAGTTGAGTTATATAATGTTAATGATTTTACTGGCTACTGGGAGATCACAGAGCACCTTTGAGCACATAACAAAGAACAGCCAGTGGTTTATGCAAAGCATGTCCCGTCATAATCGCAGTCAGTCGAGCGTTTTTGCAGCAGCACTTGTCTGACCTAATCTGTCATCGCTTTCCTTAGCTGTAAGGAGACTCAGAGAAGCTGCAAATGGAAATGACATAGACACAGGTGAGACACCTAAGTTATTTACTCTGTAGGCTATGCCAGTATGTCTGTGGAAAAGAGACTACCTGTACGTGTAATAAGCGCTTGATGGTTTCCATATGCCAAACAGTGCGTCGGCTCCTGGAGGAAGACATTGACCCCTGTGCAGCGGATGACAAGGGTAGAACAGCCTTACATTTTTCTTCCTGCAATGGAAATGAAAGTATTGGTAGGTATATCAATCCCTATCCTTTTTGTTGTATGTGTCTATCATGAGCTCACAATTTAACAGGCCATCTGTGTGACCCAGAGAGCAACATTGTTCATTTATTTTCAGTATTGTCAGAATCAGTGGAATGATGAAGAGTGTTGTTAATTTAACATTTTCGGCCTGTAGTTTATTGAGTCAAAATGTCACTTGGACAATTAAAGCAAATGTATTCAAATGGTGTTAAATAAACACTTTCCTCTTCATTTGATGGGTTATTTAGTCCAGCTGCTGTTGAGTTATGGAGCTGACCCAAACCAGAAGGATAGCCTTGGAAATACCCCACTACACCTGGGTAAGCTAAACAGACATTTAAAGCAGTGCAAGAAGTGTGTGTGTGTGTACTGTGTGTATGTGTCAGTAATATAAGGGTTGCAGACATTTTGGTATGAATATGATGAATGTATACTCACTCATATGCTGCAATGCTGCCATTATATTTGTTATAGTAAGTAGTATGACATAAAGTCAGGGATGGTGGTGTACTTTGGGAGTATTTGTATTCAAACACTGATCAGAGTTTACCTGAATGTAACTTTCTATACAGCTGCCTGTACCAATCACGTGCCAGTCATAACAACTTTGCTGAGAGGAGGTTAGTAGTCAACAGCACCAGTGGTTCTGAAAACACATCAGTTACTTTCTCTATATGTGAGCAATCTATAAGAAATGAGTTCTAGTTCATTATTTTAGTGTTGCTGTATGGGACATAACAGTATTGCAAAGTACTGCAGCCCTATTTGAAATGAACTATGAGATCAAACTTGGGCCACCAAATCAGTCAATTTACTTTTATATATTGAATAGTAGGCAGCAATCACAACATATGACCATGTAAATGTGTTTTTGAAGGTGCTCGCGTGGATGCTCTGGACCGTGCTGGAAGAACCCCACTGCATTTAGCTCGCTCTAAACTTAACATCTTACAGGATGGAGATTCACGGAGTTTGGAGACACTACGAGGGGAGGTGACACAGGTGAAGCTCATTTTCACACTTTAAAACCTCCACTGGTCTGGAGCAATTTCTAGCAAGTCTGTTATAAAAGGTTGTTATTCTAATATCAGATTGGGTAATCATAGTACATTTTACTGTAACTCAGCAGAGTGAGATGCTGTACAAGGTTCTAAAGCCATCCTGTTCAGCCTTTCACTTGATTCAAGATGGAGGTTTCAGATTCATTCTAACCAATATTGATAATGTAACTCCACCTCTGTGCAGATCATTCAGATGCTGAGGGAGTATTTAAATGTGATGGGACACAGTGAGGACAGAGAGAGACTCGAACACATCTCCACACAACTGCAGCATACTCGCACTAAGGAACAGGTACACCTACAAACTAACTATCTGATCTATACCCATCCTGCTAGCTGCTACCCTAACTGTTGTGCGGGGGTCACTTAATTTTTTCAGTGTTTTCCAACAGGTTTGAAGAGGATATGCAAACCTCTTTTCTGACAGAAATACTGTTTTTTTTATTTTAAAGTTTACGTGGCTGTCTTGCTGAACAATGCAGGCAGACATGCAAGCACATTAAGGAGACTAAATCCATCCTTGGGCACATTCTTCCCATTCTGATTATAGCACTGATTGTTTAGATGATCTTAAAATATGTGAATGATTTGAATGAAAACATAGCCTTCCATAGGAATGATTTGCAAGGACCCCTTTTCCAGTGTTGAAAATCTCCCTGTGTGATTTTCAGTACTGGTACATTTGTGTTTACTTTGTGGTGTTTGGTCAATTTTGTGATGGATACATTTTTCCATATGCAGGCTATAGATGTACAGTAATAATTTAGTTGTTGCCAATAATCTTTTGTAACACAAAGCCAGTACTGGTTTAATATAAGTATTAATACAATTTTTCTTTTTTCCTCAGGTGGATGAGGTGACAGATCTGTTGGCAAACTTCACATCTCTCAGTCTACAGAATTTAACGTGATCCAACGATGATCCGGACAAAGCGGTGCCTGATTAGAGAAAAACAGTGTTTCAGACAAACAATGTCAGCAAATCAAATATTACGGTGGGAAAACCATAAGCACAAGTTCATCAAATCAGCTACCATCATTTAATTGCATCCTCCTCAACACCTGAAGTTGCACAGTCAGCAATGGTAGCTTGCATCTTCCACATGGAACACTATTCGGTACTAACCTGGCACCGCCTTGTCTGGATCACCGTTGGATCACATTAGGTGATGAGTAGAACAAGTCACCAAGTGAATGATATTGGTACGGTACAGTGTGTGTGTGTGTGTGTGTGTGAAAGAGAGTGAGTGACTGAGTTTGCGTGCATTTGCAATTGATACAACTTTGACATTCTTTAAAATGAGTTTGTTTTACATAAATGAGCCTCATTACATCTATTTAATTTTGCAAATTACCATGTTCCTCTGCTCAACAGCTCAGCATTCCGTTTGTCTCAACATCTGTGTTGCCTTTCTTCTGTTGCCTTGATCTATTCCATACATTTGAAATAGCAAAAAAAATAGATGTCTTTTTTACATGGATGTTACACTGAAGTGAAATGAATAAAAAAAATGAAATGAAAGGCGTGTGATGGTTTCCTCTGACTCAACAAAGCTATTATGTTGCAACCTCTTTTTAGTGCATTCAGATTTTTGTTGCTTTGCATGCATCCTGTTTAACAGGATGTGTAATGTCAAATTTATCCGCTTTGTCTAACTGCTGATATTAATTATACACTTTGAAAGAGCTCTCATTGTGCTCATAAACCTCAGCAGCTTCTTGGTCCCTCCCTCTTCTGGTTGTTGCATTGTTGTTGACAGAATTCAAAGATGGCGACTGGCGCCGCTTGATCATCGGGGACCAGTGGAGGTAACTAGATAGGCAATTTTCGTCGTTTTTTTGTTTGCCGTGGTTGTTAAATGTTTGCATTCTTTTGGTATGTGCTAGAAATGAAATTACGGAGCTAATATTACTTGCACATCATAACTAAACGTAGAATTTATCCTGAATCGGGCCTACATACGCAGAAGCCAGGGTCTGTCTTGACAGAAAAGCCTGGGCTACTGTCGCTCAGAACCAGTCTTGAGTGTTGCTTTCCTGAAGGATGGGAGAATGGGATACTGGTGAAGTGAAGGGGGTGTGTTTGTGTATCTTTTCGAAAGTAGGCGGGAAATCGCTTCCAAAAATAAAGCCCAGTTTTGACAGCAACATCATAGACCTTATTACACTATTGTAACAAAATATAAAACAAAATTATTGTCAAGGTTTGCTGGCTTGTCGGCATCAGCAACTAGAGTCTTGTCAGTTATAGCCCTATGTTGTAAGTCCAAACGTAGACGTCCTCATCCTCTCTCCAAAATGTGCATGACAAGCTAACGTTCTAGATTCTGAAAGCGAAAACCAAAAGTGGGCCCTACTGGGAAATGTACCGTAATGGACTTCTTTCCGGAGGCGTGTGAAGGCGCGACAAAAGTTTTATTAGGCGGTGGTGTAGGCTACTGTCCTAGGGTTGGCATCATCTGTCAAATGTCACTTTACTAACAGGGACACAATACGACTTTGAATACAACTGAACATCCCAAACATAAACTTATCATTATAAACATTTGTCTAATCAAAGGGAGAATACTGGGATTCCCCCAAAGTCTGACTGGCCTTGCAGTTTGCACAAGGAGTGGGACAGCTATGGCTTTTGAGGAGGTCAAGAAGAAAGGGGTCATGGGCAAGTTACCTACCTTACCTTTTTATCACGTTAAATGTAATATTAGACATCAGAATGTAGACAGATTTAGTGTTAAGGAATTCGTTTGACTGAAAAATCTGTCCTGTAGACGTGTCATTGATGGAGGGAGATATTGGCTTGGTGGCAGGTCGTAGCCAGCGGGAGAAGAGACGCTCCTATAAAGACCTTCTACGAGAGGAAGAGGAAATCGCTGCGCAGGTGCGCAACTCCTCAAAGAAACATCTTAAGGTAACATTTAGCGGTTGGGGTGTGAAAGAGATCGGTAACCGAAGCACTTACTCATCTTATTATACTCTCCCCCAATCATGATACAGTTGCGTCTTAGACGTCTGTATAGTGTAGTCTGAGACAGTTGAGTGTTTTGTTTTTGTTTTTTCACCTCACATGCTGTTATTTACGAATTTTTTTCTTCTTGTAGGACTCAGAGTTGTTCCTGTTGGGTGGAGACTTGCACAAAAAGAAGAAAAAACACAAAAGTGATGATTACTATTACAGAGGTAGTTTGGTGTGACTACAAAGGAATTGGTTTCTAACCATTTCTACTTAGCCAGCATGGCAATATGTTTTTTTATTATTATTATTATTATTGGCTTTCACCTAAATTGCTGTCTGCAAGTAAGGATTTGTCAAAAATCACTGAAGTGATGCTCTTGTCCTCTTGTTTATTCTTGCTCTCCAGATCACCATGACTCAGGCCCTCCTCCCCATAAGAAGAAGCGTAAATCATCAGATCACTCACCGTCCCTCCTCTCCTCGCAGCATCATTCTTCCCACCCCACAGACACGGCCATGGGTCTCCTTCAGGCCATCACCTCCCCTCTGGCTACTGGCTCTGATCCCGGCTCCCACCTGCACAAGAAGCCCTCCTACCCCACCTTTTCCTCCTCTTCCCACTCCTCCTCCTCGCATTCGTCCAAGGAGCGCAAACATGAGGGGGGCTCCAGTTCATCTAAGTCAGGGGGACACTCCTACCCCCCTCACCAGCGGCCTGCCGCGGGCATGTCGTCAGCAGGGTCTTCCTCCAAGAAGCACTCGCACTCCTCGTCAACCTCTTCGCGGTCGTCGCTTTTTCACGGCGGCGCCAGCGGTAACAGTGGAGGGAGAGGGGAGCCCCTGACGCTGCGGGAAGCGGAGGGACTCAAAATGAAACTCATCCTCTCTCCCAAAGAAAAGGATGCACCGGGGGCCGAGAGCTTCTCCTCTTTTCCCGGTGGGCACTCGTCCTCCTCCTCCTCCTCCACAAAGCCTTCCTCCTCCTCAGGCATCACGCTGCCATTGTCCTCCTCCTCATCCTCCATTAAAAAGAGCAGTGGGAAAAGGGAGAAGGAACGGGACAGGAGCTTGCAGCCTAAACCCATCAAGAAAAAACAGCAGAACCCAGAGCCACTGCCTGTTGTGGGCAAGGAGGTGGAGGTGGAAGGTGAGCTTTTGGGTTGATTTGGTATTGTTGCGGTTTAAAGTTTATTGAAAACACAACAGGCTTTCAATTTGTCTTTGGAAGTGTCTAGATTGAGTTTAGCTTGTTTCTGAAAAACTGTACATTTCTGCTTGTTCATGTTTAACTTTGATCTTATCTATTTGACTTTGTCTATGAGTACACCAAATAGACCTTTTTTCTTGCTTTACTATATTTCATGGTTTTAGTGTGATGTCACGTTTACCATCTTATGCCTCTGCTGTATCCTCTGCACCCATTCTTCGTCAAGGGCATTATGGGAGCTCTCTTGGCTCACTTGGTGGAGACAGCTCCACCTCAGGGGCTGAGCTGGAGGCAGGAGAGCTGATCATTGACGACACCTACACCCACCTCTCCAAGAAAAAGAAGAAGAGCAAAAAGAGCAAGAAAAAGAAGGATAAGGAGAAAGATAGAGAGAGGGAGAAAGACAAAAGTTCAAAAGAGAAGAAGCACAGTAAAGGAAGCAGCGGTGGCAAGAAGGGTCACTCCGGTGAGTAGAAGTAAAACATATAATCCTTGGCCCACGTGTGGTCCAACAACATTAGAGTCCAACAAGAGTCCATGGCTAATGGTCTTTCCTCTTGATTGATTAATGCAATTAATCGGGATGTCAGTGTGTAGTGTAGGGTGACTGTCCTCTGCTGGAACAGTGACACCGATGATGAGCAAAGTGCAAAATCTTAAGTCTACCTAAAGCTTATTTATGAGTAAAATCAATTTGCTCATTTAACACCTTGGGTAAGTCCTTAAAGGCATCATATGCAATGTTGTTATGTAAATGTAAGAGCTTCAATGTCGTTTTGATTGTAAACTACCTTGTATTAGGGAGAACCGTACACCATTTGCATCTGTATCTTAGCCTAAAAAAAACATCTTCGCTACTTCCGTGTCACTGAGCTAACACACTAAATTGCACAACAACAATTATACAAGAACATGTTTACCACCTTGTCAGTCAACTCAACTTTTCTGAGATTATCACTGTCAGTCCTTATTCTTTGGCCTGTAAACAAATCCACATCTACTGGCTTGAATTTACAATGGTGGCATAACATACTAAAACTCTGTAGGGGTCTGTGGGTCTGTGGGGGATGCACAGATGTTAATGCATTCACTCAGTGCTCCCATGTGCCACACAATAGTTGTCATCCATGCACATGATCGTTGCTTTTTCACAGACTCTGCATATTGTCTACTATTTAAACCAGGGCTCATAAAGGGTGGAACACTGACAGTAGCTGAAGTTGGCCTCTGTGTTGACTTGAACAAATGATGTAATGCTTCATGAAGCTTGTTTGTATGTAACACTGTGGTCAATTAATGTGCTCAGATCCCTCGCGAAGCCACTCCCATTCCCACAGCTCATCCAATCACAGCTCTTCAGGTGGGATATATCCTATAGCCACTCCAGTCGCCTCACATCACCACACCAGCAGTGACATCACAAGTGAGAAGAAGAAAAAGAAAGAGGAGAAAGATCGTGACAAACATGACAAAGAGAAGGTTAGGCATGTCCCCTTACCCCCGTGCTCACGGATGTGGTGAAACTGACACAGGCCAAACTCTTGACTTTTACAATATCTCTCTGTCCACTAGCCCAAGAAGAAAAACACAACAGCATATCAGGTATTTTGTAAGGAATACAGGGTAAACATCAACGCTGAGCAGCCTGGACTGGGTAAGTACATTAAGATACTATCCTTTACATCTTTTTTTTTTCTAATTACATGCTGCATGATGCACAGATCTTTATTCAGCTCTTGATTCACCTCTGCCTCCAAGGATCAGTGAGGGAGTGTCAAAGTAAAAGTCTTGTCACTATTCTTGTCTTAACAGTGTTTGGTGAGCTGAGCAAAAAGCTTGCAGAGGTGTGGAAACAGCTTCCAGAGAAAGACAAATTGGTGTGTCTCTCCTTCTGTTCTGCTCATCCCATCAGCCCTCTCTTTCTCTTGGTCTTCTTTCTTTATTCTATACTACCTCATCACAGAGCACATTTGTAAGTCTCTATATGAAAATATTAGAGAAAAAACAATGTGCGTTATTTTTTTCCTTTATCCCTCTGCAGGTGTGGAAGCAGAAAGCTCAATACTTGCAGCATAAGCAGAACAAAGCAGAGGCCACCACTGTAAAACGCAAGAGTTCAGCCAGCAATGGTAGCAAAAGTAAAGGTGAGCAGGGCATACCTCATTATTACATGTCCAAGACTAGCATGCTGACATATGATTAACTAACTAACCATGTTATTTTCTGGTATTGCTGTTTTTTTCCAGATTAGCATTCTATTCCCAATTGTCTGTCTTAAAATGTATATTTATTTCTCTGTAACAAAAAATTAAAAGGTTTCCAGAGTACAATTTGTGATGCTATTTATAACAGTAATTACTTATGTCCTTACAGGTTCCAGTAAGGGACTAGCTGGAGGCTTGTCTCCTGGGAGATCCTCGATTGGAACATCACTGTCCCCGGCTCGCATCCCAGAGGTGGATCCTATCGACGCAGCAGCACACCTTCAGCTCCTGGGCGAGTCCTTGTCCCTCATTGGCCACCGGCTCCAGGAGACAGAGGTGAGACTGGGGGAGCACTAGTGACTCAGACACCACTGTTCACTGTACAACATTATATATTGCTCTGGGTCCATATTCACAAAGAATTTTATCTTAGCACTAAGAGAACTCCTAACTTTGTCTTAAAAGTTATTCTCAAATCTGCTGACACCTACTTTTAGTTAGGAAATATTACAGCACTTAGGATAAGATAGAAGTGCCGTTGCCACGGTCTCATGCACGAGCATGCTTGCATTCTCATCTGTGATTGGTTGATGACCGACCAGTCTGTGCAGGTAGGCGTGTGCAGCGCTATGGTGCTGCGGTGCAGTGGGAGTGACTGGTGACAGAGATCACAGGCAACAAATGAAACAGTAACGGGATACACAGTGGATTGACAAAGCATCTAAGCACAGTTTTTTTTTATGGATTCATAATTAAACGTTTACATAGATAAGAAGTAGATTACTTGAATTTGATTATGAATAAAGTCCACATATACTTTGACAGAGGTTTTGGTGGTGTAACTGTATTCCAAGCTGCATATTTGATCCATGATGTATTTCATGAGCATGTGCATTTCAAAAGATTACAGACATACTGCTGCCTTCGGGTGTTTTATGAATTGGTCTTAGTGAGTTAGGAGTCCTCTGGGCTACTTCTAAACTGGCCAATTCTTTAGTAATTCTCTGTGAATTACTTTTAGTCACAAAAATTAGGAGACCTAAAGTTATGTCTGACACGTCCATTATTTTTAAGTGTTTTCCCTAAATTTGCCTGTTAGGAGCTACTTTTAGCCTTAGGATTTTTTGTGAATATGGGCCTAGGACCTTATGGGCCAGGGTGATGAAATAATACCCTAATATTGCACATACCATTTTTCTGTATTAATGAAATTAGGACCGTGTAGATCCTGACTTGTAATTGGTCAAGGAAGAAAGTTAAAAAAAAAAAAAAAAAACTTGGAGATTGATCCTCTGAGATATGATGGCCCTCTACTACCTTGTAAGAAAATTTACAAAAGTACATTGGACCACTCCTTTTTAAGTTATATGAGCACCCACACATGCACGTACAGATGAGCTGCTAGGTATTCATGAGTGCACAACATGTTCTGAGTGAAAAATTGTTTCCACGTGGCTTAAATAGACTCAGCTGGTCAGTAAAAATAAACAGTGTTCCTCTTCGGATCAATCACACAATAAGGGCATGCAGCCAGCCAGAACAGGGGCCCATCCGTCAGCTGTGTCCTCATTAAGGTTGCATACGCTGGTACATGCCTAGTTATAGAGGCTGTAAGGGGAGAAGTAATTCAAGAGAAGATATGTTGAACTTCAAAACAGCAGATGTCTGACAAAATTCCTATTTATGTAACCACATAATGCTGTTGAGGGGCCCAGTTTGTGAGCTTGAACTGATGAGGAGTTTCCTTGTTCATAAGGCTTTGTCATACTGGTGTTGATCTGAGTAAATATAGGTCATGGTAACAGCTGGTCATATAGTTGTGATTCTGTTACTTTCAAAGTTTCAAATATTAATATTTATGAAATAGAAATATGAGGTTTAAACACAAGTTTTCACCAGTTATTTGTTCTCTGTTACCAAATAGAAGAATTTGCTGTACATTATATAGTCAGAGTCTGATGAACATCTGGACATCTGATAACAGATGGCTGGTGTTTGAATCGGGCTGCTGCTGTTATGAGGGACTATCACAATTACAATTCTGTTTTAAGACATTCAAGTATTTTATTTTATTTGTTTGTGTTCAGGGTATGGTGGCAGTTTCTGGAAGCCTCTCAGTGCTGCTCGACTCCATCTTATGTGCTCTTGGCCCACTCACCTGTCTAACAGCTCAAATCCCACAGCTCAACGGCTGTCCACGGAATGTCTTGGTGAGGGCTCCTGTATTTTTGACTGAGATATTTTACAGCTTACAGAATTTTACATTGTACATATATTTTACATTTTACAGAAGTAAATACAGCTGTTTGTTTGTGTTTGTTTCTGAAGAGGATGGATGGCTGTTGATGTGCTGTTGATTGTGTTTTTCTGTGCCCTAATGTTGCAGTCAAAGACGCTTGACAACATAGCTTACATCATGCCTGGACTATGAGGAGCATCCCTCTTTTTGTTATGTAAGAGGAAAACAGTCAAAGGACTTATTGAAAAGACCTTAAAAGCATCCTGGGAACTCAAGGAGCGGACTTGGGCTGTACCACCAAAAGATGGACATGTTTTTAATGCATTTTATAAATTCTTAGTTATTTTTTATTGTTATTTTTTAAGGAACACAGGAATTCTATTTTAGAGAGCGCTTTTAATTTGTATGTGTGAATTCATTAGGTGTTGATGTTGTTTGTGTGACTGTGAGCACTTATGTCTCTGTGTGGGAAATGCATTGTGTGAAATGCATTGTGTGTGTACACTTGTGTGTGTTTAAGTGTGGATGTGAATGTACAGTATTTGTTACTGCCTCAATTTCAAGCATCCCTCTTGTCCATAAAAAAAATAATTTTTTACTCAAACAACAGGTCAGGGTCCAACCTAGTTTTATGCTTTGTTATTGTACCATGAAGATAATATATATAGCACTTTTTTTCCAACTGTAGTTTCTCATTGTATTTTGTATGTGTATGATCCTAAAAATCATGCTAAAAATGTAAAAGAAGCATGTGTTTTTTAAAAAACAAGTCTTGAAAGTGTGCCCAGGCACATTGTGGTGATTTCTAGTTTTACAGTAAAAAAACACGTTAAGTGTTAAGAACACCCTTGTTTTTTGTTCATCATTTAATTTGATTTCCAGTGGAAAAAGGTAAGTTGTCAAGCAGGTTGCTCCTACGCTCCAGGTGCAGCTAGTATGACCTAGGGTAGACAGGGTGAATAGTTTAGGTTCTTACTGCATAGTAAGCATTCTTGCTCTGTCAGTGTGCAGTGCATCCCTCGGCTCGACCTTCTCCTCTCTTTTCTTTTTAGGCAGATCTGGTAGCCTAGCCTAGCCTTGATTAAAAAAGCCAAGTCTTGAAACACTTCCAAAGAATCCAGAAGCAACCCATACCTAGCATTTTCCTCTTTTTTTAAAGAAGGAAAAGAAGTGTAGACGTCAGCCAAAGCAGGAAGGTGATGGGTGAAGTCAGTGTTTGGGTGCCCAGTCTTTCTTAGGGAGTGTCTTCAAAGAGGAACAGGAGAGAAAATGTGTGGGTGTATACGGTAGCTTCCTGCATGAGTCATTGGAGCTCACTGTTGTCATCCCCGTGAGACTTTTGAGACACTCCTCAGAGTACCGCAGAAACGGGCCCAGCGACCGTATACAGTCATATGAGGAAGGGAGGAACCCCAGCTGCTGCGTGCTGTGCTCTCTGATGACAGCAAATTGAGAGCTGAGACTGGTGGAGGAAGTGAACAGCACACTTTGAAACAAAAGGCTGTTTGAAAGCAGGCTTTTGAAAAGGTAAAATGACATTTAAAGATGCTTAGGAAGCTGCCTTCACACGGCAAGATCTTCCCGCAAGATGAAGTTTGACTCGTGTGCATTTTGAATTGTTACAGATGTCAGAAATAACTTGTGTTTGGCACAGTGTTACTGTACATAGTTGGTGAGTGTGTCACTGTTGACCATGTTTACTTCGTGTTATGGAGGAATCTATAATTCATATGGAAGTTAGATTCAACCGAACTCTGTGCCCCAGGAGCTAACATTCTTGTGTAATGAGTCATGTGTATGGAATGGACTCTTGTTTGTCCCTCACTCTTGCTCCGTCTCTCTCTCTCTCTCTCTCTCGCTCGCTCGCTCTCCCACTCGTTTATACCTTTGGGGATTGCCGTAGACTGAGGCTTCAGAAACTTGTCAACAGAAGCAAGGTATTCTAACGCCCTACTGGAGCAGGTGAGGAAGAGGGGTTGCTACATTTACCATTAGCTCAGTTCAAACTCTGGTCACAACCAGAAAAAAATCAGTTTACTGAATTGAATGAGGCTTACCAGTCATGAGTGATATTAGATAGTTTAGCTTCATTGCACTGACGACTGAGGCCAGTGCCTTATTTACAAAACAACCAATGAGTGAGTAAAAGGGCCTTCTAGATCAAGGCGTAAAATGTGCACTTATGCTTAGTAATAGATGCGTTAAACCTCTTATTTAGCAGAAACGCTCAAGGATGGAACACGAGAATTCTCTTGAATTTGATGAACATCAAGAAGACGGAACAACAGAGGGGTGGAGAAGACAATACAGGCATGTGGAGGAGGCAGACAATGATGAGGCCGTGGATGCACTATTACAGAGAGGAGGAAGCAAAGACGAGATGCTGGAGGCCCGCTATGGAGGTAAGGAGGCAGCCCTCTGAGTCACTGTGAAATGCTACAGCAGACTTTCTTTTCAGGCCCTCGATCCTTAGATGAGAAACATCGATTTATGAAGTGCATCATGACTTCACTGTACGTCTCTGAGAATGGAGACAACCATATGTCCTTTCATTTACTTTACAGAGACTGGCTTCTGTTAACAATAAATTAAAGCAATATTTGTATCCTGCTCAGCTGTTGACAGAGCACTGCTGCATAGCAGAATTATGCAATGTCTATGGCTATCCAGTAGGTGGCGACAGTGTTTCATGATTAATATCCAGTAAGCGGATACGAGTAGTTGGATGTTTAGTCTCGGAATCTGATCTCTTTTTTTGCAGCCTTGTTATGATCCCTCTGGATAAATAACATGAAAGTATGGCGCACACAACACATGGATCTAATAAGAAGTGTTAGTAATCATAACATGGGTCATAGGATGTAATTTATTTTAAATATGACTCAGTTAAGAACTGAGACTTTGAATTTGCATGACTTTTTGCTTTAGCTTGAAAAAAGGAGGTGCTCCGTAGTATTAGGTTTTCAGCAGATATTGAAGACAAAAATAAAACTTTTGAGTAATTGTGTATGAAATGCATGTAATTTAGGCTAGTGCAAATCATTAGTCTGGCATATTGCAATAAATTAAAAATGAGTAGACGTACAGTTTTTATTTATTTTTTTTTAAAGGAACTGGAAAAGTACTCGTTCCTTTGCAAAGCTGCTCTTTTACTCATATGCGTTATAAGTAATTGTGTTATTCCCCACCCCAGGATATAGGTTTTTTGAAATGCAATTTGCGGGAGCTGGGTGAGCTTAGTCCCCTGCTCACACACAGTCTGTGTTTTCTGCAGCCCCTGGCGCCTCCTCCTCGGGTCCCAGCTCCTTGCCCTTGTCCCTGGCTGGCCGTGAGCTGAGGCTGGTTCTGCTGGGGCAGACTGGTGCAGGCAAGAGCACTGCTGGGAACTGCATCTTGGGAACCAGTGCATTTAATGTTTCAGAGGGAGCAGCTGGAACACATGAATGTGAGAGCAGAGTTGCAACTGTTGCTGGGAGACAGGTACATTGTTTTCTAAGCTAACTGATTGCCTTGACCTTGAAAATGTTTTACAGGCACTCTTATTGGCTAAATGTAGTGACCTGTATTCTGACATAATTTGCTCCAGTGAAATTTTTCTTATTCTAATTCTTAGTTCTTATTAGAAGAGATAAGCATTGACATTTTGCACTACTGTTTGTTCTCACTGATTAATCACAAGTATATTGCCATTCCTATTAACACCCTCATATACGCTTATTAATTCATTCTCAGTGATCTCTTCCAAATCAAGGATCCAGTTCTCAACAGACTACCCACATAGTGAAATATCTCATATTGATTGTGCATGTTTCTTCAAACATGTCCTGCTCTGATCTCCTCAGCTGACAGTGGTGGACACCCCAGACTGGTTCTGCTCGGAGCGCTCACCAGAGGAGGTACAGCGGCAGATCCGCTCCTGCCTCGCTCTCGTGGCCCCTGGGCCCCATGCCTTCCTGCTGTGCATCCCCGTGGACCGGCCCGCCTCCGTGGAGCTCCTGGGACTGGATGCCCTGGAGATAGTGTTTGGCCCTGGGGCCGTCAGCAGGCATACACTGGTCCTCTTCACCCACATGGACCGGCTCCCCAAGGAGCTCAGCCTGGAGGAGTATGTGACCAACAGGGAGCGCCAGGACCTGTTGAAGCTGGTGGAGAGGTGCGGAGACCACTACCATGCCCTGGAGCGAGGGAGAGGAGGAGAGGAAGAGGGAGAACAGGAGGTAATGGAAAAGAGGAATGTGAGGGAGCTGCTGGAGAAGGTGGAACAGGTGGTGAGGGAGAGCGGGGCAGACTTCCACGCCTTGCCTGCCCCTCAGGAGCCAGAGAACCGTGGCAGGTTGAGGAGAGACAGAGAAGAGGGGCCAGGGATGGAGACGGAGCCTGTCTCAACCTCCCCCTCACCCCCGTCACCCCTGGAGCCAGAGGAGGAAGAGGTGGCTGAAGCTGAAGGTGAGAGTGGGCCCGAGCAAGCAAAAGAAACCACAGAGGCAAATAATGATGACCTCACAGAGGGCGACGACTCCTCTCTTGCTCTCGACGTGCCCCCTCCCTCCTTCCTCCAGGGACTGTGGGACACGTTGGTCGGGTGGGTGCGCAGCATTCCCGGGCTCGTGAGGGGCAGCGCCCTACTCGGGGCCCTGGTGGGATTCTTTGTCGGGGGGCCGGTGGGCAGCATGCTGGGGGTCACCGTGGGCTCAGTGGCCACTGAGGTGGGCAGGAGAAAACGGCAGAAGAAGACCCAGTGAGATTTCACACATAAGCAGCAGCAGAGAGACTAGTTTGCACAAAATTGCATGGACACTACATATTAACACACTGCAATAGAGTATGCAGCTAAATGCTCTATGACAGAGCTTGTTTTCTGGGGAGCCATGCTGAGCTTGTGCCTATAGGATACTTTATTTTTGTTTATACTTTGCTTTAAATGTTTAAATAGCCTCAGTCACCTAGCTTCCATATTTGAATTATGGGAACATTTATGGGACATTTTAACACTGCACTACATTCACACACAAAAATGTAAGTATTTGGTGACAGCCTTACAGAAGAGTCCAATTTTTACAACAGATCAATGAAAATAGCGTTTATGATGACTGTACAGTCAAACCTAATTGGTATAGAATCAAACTGAAAAAAAGAAAATGCACAAATACACATTACAAGACCAAAAAAGGCCAAATTTCTG
This sequence comes from Tenualosa ilisha, assembly GCA_015244755.2. NCBI lineage: Eukaryota > Metazoa > Chordata > Actinopteri > Clupeiformes > Clupeidae > Tenualosa > Tenualosa ilisha. Next base: position 1,801,530 of record PYXC01002370.1, on the reverse strand, counting down.
AGTAAGTTTGATACAAATTTCTCCATCATCTTTGCTTTTTTTGTGTTGAACTTTTAAATTAACATGGCAAATACAGACATTCATCTGGATTTGCCTCTGGCGGCTGTATCTGAAGTGCACTAAGGGAGACATGCAGTGTTTATTTAGTCCTTGCTCTCCTTACATCACACAGTCATACATAATCTGGCGTTATACCAGCTTCATAAATTATGCTTGACAACAAATTACACAAATCAGTTGTCTTTGCTTTTGGATATCAGTGCCATTTGCACTGAAAAATTAGTGTAATTACTGCTTTATTGGGTCAGTTCAGCTTTCACTGTAGCTCCCCATACATGTGGCCTTTACTACTGATTTCACAGCTTTAATTAATTGCACACTGTGATAATATGCAAATCATTGTTTCACGATAAAGAACACCTTATACGGTTATGAAAAATGGGGTGTTACTGAGATCAAATATTCATTTTATTATTGCACTTTCACTTTTCAAGTGCCTGGTTAAGCTTAATGATTATTAACAATTGTTATAAAACATGAAGTTGTGTATCTAAATCGATGTGGTCCCTAGTTGACAAGGCAAATAGCCTAATAATGACTGTGATCTATGACTGACAGCAAGAGACATACGATGGAACAGTACCGCCGCGCTGGGATGTCTGACGCGGTTTCCCAGGGAGACCCTGCGTGGGAGGCTGAGAGACAGAAACTATGTGATGAGCAGACAGACAGATGGAGATATAATGCGAAAGGCTCCGCCATCATCTGAAGAGATCCGCACTCTTTCTCCCTGTCACTCTTTTGCAAAGGGGCAGGTTACGGGTTTGACATTGAAGTAAATGTTAGTCTGCTAAAACCATCCGTCAAATGAGGGAGGAAAAAAATCCTACCTCTATAGTGTGTATTTCGTACCATCTGTATAGTACAGCGAAGTATTGCCCCGTGTGGGTGGTCCACCAACGAGAGCGAGAAACCAAGAGGATCAGCCACGCTCTTGTGTTTCTGTAGAGGAGAAATAAAATAGAATAGATAGCTGTGTGCGCACTTGTGTGTAGGCTATGTGCTTGCATGAAAAAGAGAATAACTACACCGAGGGTGAAAGAAAGAAGGAGAGAGGCAATACGCGCTGGGACCAACATCTGTCCTCCAGATGTGGCCTCCTCCGTCATTTGAAACAATGAAAAAACCGAACATTTCTAAAGCGCAAAACAGAGAATTGGCGCTAAACAGTTTTTATTGTTATACTACTGATATAATGCAAAAAGATTGTGGACGGGTGCAGGCTATCAGTGGAGCTGGTTATAACCCTCTAAATGCCCGCTGTTAACATATGTTGAAGAAAGGATGTAGTATTCTGCCCAGGGCTCTCTCTCTCTCTCTCTCTCTCCTCTCTCTGAAGATCGTGTGTATAAAAAAGGGAACACCTGTCCAAATATTAGTCTGTCCTATTGGACATGCTTTAGGGAGAAGAGAGTGTGAGGAATGACTGAGCGAGGGAGTGAACCTAAAAGACAGAGCATAGGGATGAAAAGCGAATGGAAAGTAAAGGAGAAAAACAGTGAGAATGAAAACATGCTTGGAACTTCTACTGATCTCTACGAGGCTGAGATCCATGGCCTACTGAATCACATCGCTCTAAAACGTGAGAGTTATTTTAAGAGTTCACAATTAACTACTTGGAAACTATTTGGTGTATATACGCAAAAACATATATAAATCACAACTGACCCCTCTCGTCAGCGTCACTAATTAGGCTCCTGACAGCTGTTAAGGACTGTCAACTAACTCTGAAGTTTGTGGATGCCACTACTTTCAGCGTATTTTAAGGTGAATAAATTTAGATTCAGCGAAACCACTCATTGTATCAACATTACAATGCAAACTTGGAACTGGCTCGAAATCCTTGCGGTTCAACACAAAAAAATGATTAATGTGAATTTGATTGTTGTAATCTGCACTTTTATGACTTAATTGTCTCAGTGTTCTCAAAAAAGCTTGGCTAGGCCTAGACTATTTGGTGAAAAAAATGAAAGGAAAGGAACAACAACAGCATTCATCTTGCTCTGAAATGTGTCAAGCAAGTGGTAGACCTATCCTCACCAAAGATGAAAAACTTGAGGCCCAAACAAAATTCAGTCAGCAAAGGAGTGTGCGGTGTGTGATTGTTCTCCCTGATGTCCAGCGCCTAGCCCAAGAGCTAGGGCGGGCGCACAGTCCGCTCATCTTTTTCCTATTACTGCTATTTGGATGTTCCTCCCTGTGGCGTGCGCGTGTGTGGCTGGAATTGTTTACTGTGGAGCGCTAACCCTGTTTAACATCGCGCTTCGTCCGCGTGTGTGGGTTGGAGACCACTCATAAACCTCGGATGAAAGCCCCAGCCAAATTAATAAATACAAACGCAGAAAGGGAGCGAGAGAGAGATCAGCTTTTAACAGCTCCGCGAGTAGTTATTTGCGTACGCATTCACGATAGAGCCTGTTAATGTTTATGGGAGACTGGCTTTGTTTCAGTCCTTAAAATGGCGGTGTTTATTTATTGCTTTTTGGTGCACAGGCATGCCAAATGTATGAGGCATGCTTTTGTTCTTGATCTAGATTTTTTAAAGATTTACTTCTGTTATCCTGCAGCAAAACCAGACGGTGTAATGGGTGGTAATCAAATTTATGTTTGTACAGGTAGTAAAATAAACAGATAAGAGGTATGGCAAACTTCGCAAAATAAAAGCTACTAAAACAGTTGGGATTTTGTCCAAACTTGGCTACAAGGCCTGCAGGAGAGAGTTAACCTTAAAAAAACAACATAAGGGTTCATGAGCCATAATTTTACCCTGAATAGTAGAGTTTTATAACATGTATATTTTTCAGTAATGCCTCTATTAAGAAGACAGCACACTGTAAAAAACGACTTTGGGATGTTGTAAATAAGCTATACCTAAATGTGTATATTATACATAAAATTACAACATTCTGTCAACTTCACCATAATATTACATAAACTGCACTCAATTACCTCATTTTATTATGTAAAACATACTTGGAACGACACACGTTATTTATTATTAAAGTCCATGCAAGATATATGTAGAATGTTAAGTGTCCGGTGAAATGTACCTAAATTTTTAAGTAATCAGCAGACATGCGCATTTGACACGAACTAGGTTTCTCTAAGTTCTCTAACTGAATCGAGAGAATTGAAGCGAAGTGGAGCTGTCACCGAATCATGCGGCGTCGACGTGCTCAAGGCTGATTGCGACTCATCTCACCTTCACTATGAGGTAAGGTTTCCAACGTGATAAAGATATTGCAACTATGTGCAGCTGCTTAGCCATCTCGTTTGTTGCTAGCGAGCTAATGCTAAGCGAACTAGCTAACATAATGTTTACAATTGAGAAGTGGTGGTATTTCACTGTGACAGCTAGGTGGATAACTTCACTGACATTTGGTTAAGTGGATAAAGCAAATAAATTTGGGTTACAATAATATATTCGGTTTAAACAACGGCCAAAATGTTAAGTTCAAATTAGCATTAGGTAGTTTCTGCCATTTACCTCGCTAGTTCGGTTTATGAATTTCTCTGGTTCATGGATACACTAAATTGTTGGGATGTGGGCTAATTTACACTGTGCTAATATAACATGGCCAATGAGCATAAATAATAAGCCTGCTAATCGTGTGTAAGTGAATAATAGCCTGTTTGTGCTACTTGTAGCCGTGGTGGTACCAGCCGAAAGGCAGTGGACGTACTAAAACCGAGTAGAATAAAGAGAGGCGCCAGAGTATTAACTGCTAAGGTAAGTAACTAAACATAAATATCTTGAAAAGCTATCATTGCCATCATTCTTAGGAATCCCTTATTAAATCTTTTTTTGACTGTTTGTTATGCTGGTGTTATGAGCATCTAATGTTAAACAATTAAAGTTAAAGTACAGTTAAAATAAAATCTGGCTAATTTGCTTGCAAATGGCTAACTGTGTGTTGATTCTGGCGGCATGAGAAATGAGCATCATTAGTTACTGCAAGAGTAACTTGCGGACCAAATTCAAACTGTTCTCACGAGAACTCTGGATTTCTATAGTACCATAGTAGAGTGTCTACTTTGTTAATGTCATGTGTTTTTCTTTAATCAAGGAGAAGGACCGAAGCAGCCAGTCTCAAACCATGAAGATCCTGCTGGTCTACTCCCAAGATGATCCAGTGGATGTTGCACTGGCAGTCGATGGTGCTGAAGTGCATCTCATGGTGTTGCAGACTAAACTTTTTTTTTCTTTTGTTCTCACGGGCATGTTTTCCATTCTCATTGTTTTTACCTTCATAACTAGAGATAAATCTTTGTAACCTACCCAGTTGTGGGAGTGATGTTTTGATAAAACGTGATGTTTGATAAAATGTGATGCACACAATAATTGTTTAATTAAACCAGTTGTTATGTAAATTGCATGGTGTCATGTTATTACACTATTGTATTGTTATTAGAAATTCATGTTGAAAAATGAGAAGCATGTTAGGTTTGAGAACAGGAAAAGATTAGTAGAAAAAACATAATTTTAAAGGATTCATTAACATCCAGAAAGCTAGAAAAATATATGTAAAAACATTTGTAAGTTTTACATAAAATATTATAGTAAAGGATATTTGGAAAACAAAGGTAAGATTTACTTGAGAAAATTAAGTGGAAATTGTTGCCACAATTTTTTTGCGTAAATAAGGTCATATATTTTTTACAGTGCACTTAGCACAACAGGCAAAGTGTTGAAATGGTATTGTGTAATCAGGATGAAACCACTCCAGTTGAACACAATCACACACAGCTGTCCTGTTGTCTGGGAAGCAGGCATAATGAATACATTTTAACATGGAGTGAAACACACAAACACACACACACTTCTCCATTTTACACGCTCACACATTTCTTGATCATCACTTGTCCCTTACCCTAATGAAGAGCTGCACATTAGAGAAAATTGAGATGTAGTTCAAAGCTGGACCTTTTGGCAGATGTAGTGTGTGTAATAGAGAGATATTGAGAGAGAGGGTGAGAGAGAGAGAGACTATTTATACACAAGACTGATTGTATTGCTCACAAAAAAACTTGAATAATCAGGGGGAGGTAAAACAAATCCAAAAACCCCATCCTCTATCAAACCTAGTCAAACTGAAGTAGGACATCAACAAAGATCACTGAGTGTGTACAGTACGTGTGAGTGTGCACACATGTACGTAAACTTATTCCAAACTGTTCCAAAGGCACTACTGGAAGATCCAAGCTAGAACTGATGACCACACCCACCCACACTCCACTGACCTATCCTAGGGGCATCTGGGACTCTTAGGTGGGCTTAGAGCCAGCCTCAGTTTATTAATCATGTGGTGCTCTATAAGTGACGTCCGTCGCTGTTTGTGGTGAGTATGTTTCTTTTGATGGGAGAGTGTGTGTGTGGGGGGGTGAGGTGGAGGGGGGTGGCACCCCAATGGGGGAAATCCTCCCCTCAGTTACAGGCACCGATCCTGCGGTTGGAATCACAGGCATGGGGTCAGGCTAACACAAGCATGGTTGTTCCTGTGCAGTCTGACTTTAAAGGACATGTCTGTGTCTGCGTGTGCATGTGTGTGTGTGTCGGTCTGTCTGTCTGTCTGTCTGTGTATTCCCCTACCATGTGTGGCCCTACGCCGGCGATCATGGGATTATCCACTGGGAGCATGAGGGACTACAGCAGCAGTGGCAGACTTCTGTGTCTGCGTTTCATTACGACCACCTCCCATTCACACACTTGAGTACATTCAAAGCCACACACACACACACACATACACACACACACACACACACACACACACACACATATTGGCATGCAATGTGATGCCACTCTTCCACCTCATAAGTCAAAGGCCAGGTCTGCTGCGCTGCCAGTCAGCGGCTCGTGGCTAGCGCTCGTGCTTTCTGCATGTGGTCCGACGGGTCTGCTAAGCTGCTGTGGTCTGCAGTGGCGAGTGGTGAAACTAAGGCAAGTGAAGGGGGCTTTACTGTCAGCTGGCACTGTGCGACAGGCTAAACTGAGTCGAAGACGTGAAGTCAGTGAGGGAGACTGCGTGTCGGGAGCGATGCTCCAAACCACAAGGACAGCGAGCATGCTCAGGCAGTCATTAACCCAAATCCATGGCAAAGCCAAGGCCTCGGCGTGAATTCCACAAAAGGCAGGGAAATAATGGGCCACTGCAGCCTTTGAAGCCTCTGAAACATAATAGCCCTCTTGTTCAAACGGCCGTATCTTGTCGTATCGTTTTAGGAGAGACGAGCAACAAATACAAAACATGCGCTCAGGCGACCTTGAGCTGACAAGGACCACAAAGGCGTGGCAGGCAGGCTTGCGCCAGAGGAGAAAGAGCGAGCGGGGGCAAGCGGCGGTTGCGGTCTCCGTTCCTGTTTGGTGTGACACGGTCGGATGGATGTTTGCAGGAAAACACAGGGCACTGAGGAGAGCTAGAGATTTAGAGGGCCCTGACGCCTGATACCAGGAGAATGTGTGTGTGTGTGTGTGTGTGTGTGTGTGTGTGGTGGTGGGGGGGTGCTCTTCAATCTGTGCGTAAAATGAAAGACAGTTTCTCTACCCCAAAGAGACCAAGCTCTGATGTGCTTCCTTTATCCCACATCCAGCATGGGAGGAGTGGGGATCACCCAAAGAAGAGAGAGATGTCAGGAGTCCTGCCAGGAATAAGGATCAATTTGAACAGTGAGGAACCCTGAAAAATGAGCAGAGGGAGTCTAAGACATCTCCAAAGGAACCAAAATGTCATTTATGTCATTTCCTTTTTTATACATGAAATTGCATCTCTGTACATAGAGTGAAAATGCAAAAGTGTGGGGTTTGGCACCACTGGTCAAAGAGGATGATCTGCAGCCAAGGGACAGCTCTGCACTTTGCACTCTGCACTATAGATATCACCAAACTCTGAGCCAAAGCTCTCTTCTACCACTTCCATGCAAATCAGAGGCAAACTAGCACATGAACAATCCAACAAAGTAAAAGTTAAGGCACTGTAAAATTTGAAAGTAAAAAAAAGAGTTAAAATACCTTCATTTGAATGGTCAGTTTTACATAACTAAAACCAAACACTTCCATTTTCTCAGTGGTACAATCAGTAATGAAATATTATAGGTATGGTGAGTTGACATTAGAATATCAAACAGTTCTCATTTGATCTTAGAATTCTTAAACAGACACCAGATGGCACCTGCAGAGATTACTGAACAGAAACTTAAGGATGCAAGACATCTTTTTCCTTTCACAAATAAATGAAATCAGTAGTGAATGGCTTAAAAACAGAATAAGGTTTGGTTGGTTGGTTAAAGGATTAGGCCACTGAAGATCTACTGTGCTTTCTTTCCTTAGTATCAACATCCTTGGCCCAGATATCTGGTCCTAATTGGTGTAACTGTTTATAGTTTGTGATGTATTACAATGTTTCTTTGTGTGTTATTATTGTACCTTATGGCACTTATATATATTTGTTTTGATCTGAAGTTTCCAGCTGCAATAAGGCCTGCACGTGTGTGTGTGTGTGTGTGTGTGTGTGTGATGAATTGAAACAGAACAAGAAGAACAAGAAGATACACTGTGGTGACTTTGAAGCTCTTTGAACTTAGTGCTAAGGATAGACTCGGGGCAGAGAAAAAAATGACATATCACAGAACTTGAGTGTCTGTCTGAAGCCTTTTTCTTCGCTCACATGCTGGTCCTTATTCAAATCTGACTCACTGATTTGCAAGAGCCACCCAGCATTCTTCCCAGTGAAATGGGTCTGACCATTGGGACAGATTGTTTTGAAAACATTTCCATGCACACACACAAAAAACCACACAGGGCCAACAATTATTTCTTTCACCCTTTTAGGCATGCAACGCAAGGTCCGCCTTTTGGGAGGGAACACAACAGCCTCTGCCACATCAGACTCTTTGTTCAATTTCATCCATTCCATGGAAAGAGGGGAAAAGTGGTGGGCTAGTTTTTTTTTTTTTTGGGACCAGGAAAGCTGCCACCAATATGCTCCCCACATGTCTGACTTCAGCCCCCAGTCTCAACCCAGACGGGGTTGTGTTTTTAGGTTTTGACATAGCGGATAGATACTCACCATTTATCACTTTATCTCCTCTTTCTTTCCCAAGCAACGCTGGCCTGTGTTCTGAAGTCAGCCTGGGCCGTTGACAGCCACTCACTTAGCAGCTATTCTATACATCTCCACTTAGTGAGATGGTACACACTGTAGGCTGTACGCCCAGAGCCAGTATATGTGTGTGTATGTCTGTGTATGTCTGTGTGTGTGTGTGTATCAGGGAAACGGCTTCTTTGAATATATCCCTTGTATAAGACACATCGACTCACACCAAAGGCTTTATGTAATAATTGCTTCATTCAGAGGGTAGCACGGCCAGGTTCGTGCCGTCTATAAAAGCCGCAGAATGTCTCTTGGTTCTCAAGTGGCTTTGGAAAAAGGTGTTTCAACTGACATCCCCCCTACACACAAACACACACCTACCTTGACCACTTCCCTGGGATAACACACATCAAGTCACACTGGAGGCTTTGTGAAACGATTACTCCACTGTGATAGAGGGAGGTGGGTTAGCGATATCTGAAAATCTCTCCAGTGTAAAACACTGCAAACAATATTGCAGAGTTTGCAGACTTTGTGATATCATTGTAGTGAACACATCCAAGTGCATACTTCTGACTGGCTTGGGTTTGAGTTTTGGCTGGGCTGCACTTTCACTATTATAGTCATGTCTGAAGGAATGGGGCTCTAAAGTAGAGCCTGGGTGGTCCTTCCTGGAAAGGGGTGCGCGTGGGACTGTCGCAACAGCACCTTCTGACACACGCTCCGACTCAGCGTCCCATGTGCAGCGTGAAGGAAGAAGTGACCCTGCCCTGAATAACAAAGACACTATTGACAGTGACCCTTAACTCGCTCCCTCCTCCTCTTCCTTCTCCACGCTCCGACCCCTGCAACCCCCCTCGTGTCTCATCACCCTCCCACGTCGCTGCGCCTCACTACCCCACCACCCCCCTTTCCCCTCCTCCCCCCAAAACCTACAGCAGGAATGCAGTTCAGGTGCAGCAGCCGTGCTGTTTCCAATTAGGGGGGGTATAAATTAGCATGGCTGTCTCCTCTTCTGTGTAAACATTACTGTCAGTCGGACGGTTGGTCGTTTGGTCGGTGCGCGGTCGGCTCAGCTCCCCATGTCAACCCCTTTGCACTCTATTCCACGGGTGACCTCGCTCCCCCAGCTCTGCTCTCCACGCCAAATAAATTTCCTCTCTTTACGGCCCGAGTCTGTGCTCCCAAGCGCTTCCCTACCACATACGGGAATACCCTCATACCCTCCCTTCACCCCCCACCCCCTACCCTTGTTTTACTCCTAATCCACCTTAGATCTGTGATGTGCATCTCTCTGAGGAAATATGGCTATATGCTTACTGAGATGACCACGAGTTTATTTAAGCCTCAAGTCTCCATTTTGATTTGATCTCTTAACCTGACATATTAATCTGGCGGCTTATGTTTAAAAAGGCAACAAATCACAAATTCTTTGGCTTAGGCTGAAAAATTGCTGTGTCGAGGGCTGCTCAAGCTTTAAAAAAAAGTGCGCAATTACCTTTTTACGGCATGCTCAGTTGTTCTTCTGTTGAAGGTAAGTTATCTTTCAGCAGAGATAGATCAGGCTTAGTGGAGTCAAGGGAGACTTGTGAGGTCACCTGGGCACTGAAGGTTCACATCTGTTCAAATAAATTCTCAATGATGCCATCTAGCCAGGACACACACACACACACACACACACATTTAAGCATGCAGTGAAAAAAACAGTGTACAAAGTAATCCATTTCCCCCCTTACTTCACCTCTGAATTCCACCTCTTGACACCTGTCACCCCTCTCAACGTGTGAATGTGAATGTGTGTGTGTGTGTGTAAGTGCATGCACGTGTATGAGAACACAACCCAGGAGAGAGGAAATTTACGGAGTGTGTCTTCCTGGACGGCACACGTTTGCTGGGATCAAATGCTCCCTCAGGTCCCCTTGGCTGAGGTCTATATTTTCCCCTCTGTCCCTGTGCGACGACGTTCGGTATGCTGACCTGGGCCAGGGAGCCTGGGGTTGCCCTCAGCACACTCCCTTTACTGCCTCACCCATACTTTAGCTCTGCTCCGTTCTCACCTCCTCCACCTCCTCTCTCTGCTCCTCTACCTCTCTGTGCATCTAGTTCACACTGCTCACTTTCTTTCCTAACTCTCTCTCCACCACCTCTCTCTTTGCCTCCACCTCTTTCACACGGCTCCCTGTCTGCTTGCTTCACTTGCTCTCTCTCCTCCACTCTCTCTCCTCCACCTCTCACTTTGCCTCCATCTCTCTCTACCTTGCCCTCTCTTTTCTCCTCCACTTTCTCTATTTCTCCATCTTTCTCCTCTTCTCTACCTCCTCCATCTCTCCATTCACCTCCATCTCTCCAGCAGATAAAGACAGAAAAACAAAGTATAGAGCCAGGGATAGAGATGTAATAATAAATCTCATGGGTCATTGAGAATGGTTGTTAAGGGGTTTAAAAAAAGAAAAACAAATGCGTGTACACACACACAAACGAGCACACACACACACACACGCACGCACGCATGCACTCACACTCAAACACACATTCACACACTCTCTAACACTCTCTCACTCTCTCTCTCATACACACACGTACACACTCCAGGTAGACACACAGATGAGCATGCGCGGATAAACACACATATGCACGTGCACGTGCGCACACACTCGCACGCACACTCAAACACATATTCACACACTCTCTAACACTCACTCACTCTCTCTCTCTCTCTCATACACACACGTACACACACACACACACTCCAGGTAGACACACAGACAAGCATGCACGCACACACACACATGCACGCACACTCAAACACACATTCACACGCTCTCTAACATTCTCTCTCTCTCCCATATTCACACGTACACACACACACACACACACAGATAAAGATAGCAATATCACACAGACAGATAGGGCAGCAGCAAGTCTCACTCCACTCCATGTCTGAATTTCTCTCGTGCGCCTCAGAATGCATGGAATCTCCTGGAGCCATTCGTCTAAATTCAGTGAAGGCTGTTTATCTGATGGCCGACACTGATAACTGCACCTTACCCGTGTCACACACCTGCAGACTCCCCCGTGCCCCACCTGCCCCCCATCAATCACACCGACTAACCACTACTGACCCGCGCTTTGAGTAAGAACGCTTAGATAACACTATTAAATGGTCACCGTTTATATGACAACCATTTTGTCTTATATCGTACAGCAGGCTCAGAGCTCTCGCTGCTGCCACTGCTACTGTAGGCTTCACAGCCTTTGTCATTAATCGGAGGCACGCTACAACTTTTAAACATTTCGGGTGCGGTGTAGACACGTTCCGCGCTACAAGCACTACTAATTTTCAGCGGCAGCGCACCGTGGTCCGCCATCGCCCTGCTCTTTCTTTCTCAAGCGCTTCCAGACATCCGACAAGGGCTGTTTTATTTATTGACTTCGTTTTGCTGCGAGGGCAGGTTTTACAATCCCTGTGAGTGATGCAGAGCCTCAGACACACAACTCTGCACAGCACTAAGTCTTTTTTTTCCCCCTCCCTCTCTCCTCTCTTCTCTTCTCTCTCCCCCCCCTGCCCTGCCCGTAAATGCTTTCTTAAGTGTTTAAACATTCAACGTAATGACGTACGGTGGAAAACCAGCCTGAAGTTAAACAAATAACTAAATAAATAAATGGAGACCCAAACTGCTGTTGTTTATTCTGTTTATGGCACCTGTGAAATGTGAAATTTTTGCCTTTATTAGTATTAAGAAAAAAAACCCTGCTGTCAGTGAATGAAGTCATGCTCTTCTCAGCTGTCAGGCAGCCACTTCTTGATCCTATGTTCCCTGCAGGCGGTGGTCTTCTCTCTCTCTCTCTCTCTCTCTTTTTTTTCTTTTGTAAATCTCCCTGGTCCTTCAACAAGTGTTTACGTTTGCTTCAGAATCCATCAAAATCTCTTCTCTGGGAGTTCACACTGAGCAAAAATATATATCAGTGTCTGTGTGTGTGTCTGTAAGCGTATTTGTCTGTCTGTGTGTCCATATCCCTACGCGGGTGTTGCTTTGTGTGTTTGTGTGTGTGTGTGTGTGTGTGTGTGTGTGTGTGTGTGTGTGTGTGTGTGTGTGTGTGCAGAGGGGTCATGTAGAATTGGTGTCAGGAGGGGGCGAGGTGAGACAGAGGAAGACACCGTTAATCAAAATGACTAAGAGCCCCCAAACGCTGAGCACAGGCTGCAATGTACATGTTACACAACCAAACCCTTGAGCTTAAGTCTGGTGCACTACACAACCACACGCACACACTCACACAAAACAAACATCACAACGTAGACATGAACATGCTGGTAGATAAACTAAGGTCTGCACACACACACACACACACACACACACACACACACAAAATCAAGTCCTGCATGGATCATATACACGGACTCCTGTATTTTATGGTCTTAAGATTTGAGTGGATATTTAGTTTGACATTTAGTACATTTCCATCATTTGTAATGGATACTGGATATTAGCGTCATCTGTGTCAGAGGGCTTTCTGATTTACAATATCAGTTTATCTCATAGATTTCCAGTCGCGCAGTTTCCATCCAATGTTAAAAAAAAAAAAAGCACAGCTTTACAATGTACTCCTCAGGGCATGTCACATCCATAACACATAGCTGGGTGAAGTCAAACAGCCACAGGAGTTTTGCAGGCCATCATAAGAACAGCAGAAGATTTCCTGCTTCCCACTGACTGAACTCAGTGCACAAGTCCACTGTGAATTTACTGTGCATTTGCTCTGTGTTTGCTGTCCCAACTCTTTTGCCTTCCCTGTTGATTTCCTAATGTGATTGGATTTGGTCTCACCACTTCAGTTCCAGTGTAAAGCCTTTGGAGGAGAGAGAGAGAGAGAGAGAGAGAGAAAAAAAAAAAAGAAAGACAACTTCCCCACGAGCAGCTTTTTCAAATTTGGGGCTTGTGACACTCTGCCAAAAGCCGCAAATTACCCCCCTCTAGCAACAGCGAATTAGGAACAATTTTCTGTTTGCTATAAAAAAATGGGAAAGAGAAAGGAGAGGGGAAAATATAGCTTACATCGGGGACCACCAAGGCAGCTGGTGCAGGACCGACAGCCTGCTGACAGTCTGGGTGGCAGCGCACCGCTTCCACACTTGCCGCTCTTTGGACTTTTCACACTTATCAATTCGCTTGGTGGCAATGCTACAAACCTGTGGGGCACTGGGGTGCAGAGGAAAGTGTCATGGTATGAATTTTCAAAGTCTGTGGACCGAGCTCAGATACGAGAGCCTCTACTGGGTTGGTGAGCTCCTGATGTGTTTGATGTGTTTGGACATAGACTGAGCGGAGCTCGAGGTTGGCTTCTGTATGTAGGTGGGGGCTGGGGGGGGGGCTTCTCCCCCTTTGAAGTTAGCTCTCTTAAGTACGGTATTAAGACGGAGGCGTAGAGCATGTCCTCTCCCTCCATCCTGTGCTCCTAAAGGCAAAGCCTGAGATTCGGATTGCATTTTTAAAATCCTTTGCCGACTGAGCCAATTCTTCCAGTTCTCTTTTTCAATAAATGGGTCCAAGTTGTTAAATGTTGCTGCAGACTTCCCAGTGAGACAGAGCGAGAGCAAAAGCCCAAGGAGAGAAGGAGGAAAGAAGGGAAAGAGAAGGAGGGAGGAAAAGTGTGGGTGAAGGATATTTAGAAAAAGGGGGGGCAGAGAGAGAGAGAGAGAGAAACGAAAGAAATTAGACACTGAATGTTTTCCCACTTGGTGCAAACGTTTCCAAACCTCATGGAGTTGCCATGGCGATGCCCAGTGGCAGAGAGGGATCTTTGATCCTACACTCTTGTTTGGAGCAAAACTCTTAATGGTGAGCACGGGCTGAAGAAACAGAATGAGAGATGGCTAGTGAGAGAATGAAAGAGGAAAAGAAAGAGAGAGAGAGAGAAAGTAACTCATTAGACTGCAGCAGTGCGGCAATCACAGGGGTTCAGAGGTCTACTGTGACCCAGCGCTGACACGTCTGCCCCCATGTTAATTGAGTTTCCTGCTTTCCTCTTGCGATTAAACAACACCAGTCTTTTATCTGCTTTGTAGTCTTTTGTTTATATTCAATGTGTGGTTTAAGGAGCAGCTTGGAGGTGATGTCACCCTCCACCCCCCGGTAGCCCTCCTCTTTGATCTGGTTTGCCCGTAATATTTCAAGACCAACAGCACTTTCTGGTCACCAGATCAAATACTGTAATGTCATACTTTGGTAATATTCGCTTCTTCCCTGGTGGATGCCATGTGGCCAGACGCAGGTCCGAGGCACAAGAGCGAGCATGTGGCAGAGGGCACCCACGCCATCATTTCAGGGCACCACCCACCTACTAAGCTTGTGTAAAACACAGTGGGAGCGGATGCTGGGCACAGTTCAGGGCATGAGGGCACCAGCTGTGGAGGATCAGTAAGGGGGCAATGGGGGGTGGGGGGTGGGGTGGTCTGGTGGGGTCATAACCACACTTCTCCCACCCCAAGTGGGGTAGATTGGGCACGGGTTCGGGGATAGAAAGAATGCTTTGTTGTCTTGCACATGTTGAAATGAGCCTGATTGAATCCATGATGCCACCTGCCAATAGATTTTTCTTTTTTTAGGAGAGATTTTTATTTCCATGAGAGATTCGTTAGCAACAGCGCTTAGTGTAGTTAGAAGCTGTAATCTTCGAGAGGCGTCAGTTCAGCTGCACAGTTCAAATACAGTGATCACGTGGACACTCTTGACTGGACATTCCCACTCTTTAATCCTGAATCATTTTTCTCACCCTCCTTTCAAGCTTTCACTTTCTCCTGCATCCCTCTCTTTCACTCCATCTCTCTCACTCTTTTCACTCTCTAGTCCTCTTCTTTCAGTGGGAGCATGTCTGAGGTGTGAGCTCATTCTACCCTTCTGGGTGGCTTTCCTGCTATATGTCACTGTCATCTGCTGGCACTGGGCACAGAGGGGGGGTCCCCTTTTCCGAAAAACACACCACGCCGTTGCGCTCCAGTACGGCCCAGCACATAAATTCCCGCGCACGAGACCAGGGAAGGAGAGCTCGGTGTGCCCCCCCCCCCTTCACACACACACACACACACCTCCCTAACCTCCCCCAGTTTTACGGGACCTGGCAGGGCCAAACGTGGAGCAGTTGAAGGCAAAAGGGGGGAAAAGATTTATAATTGAATAACTGTAAAATACTGAGTGGGGGGTGGCGCAGGAGGCAAAAAGAGAGACCTTTCTCTGCCAGGAAAAGCATAAAGGCAAGCAGGCCCAGAGTGTGTGTTTGTGTGTGTGTGTGTTGGAAGAGGGAGAATGATGAGTGTGAACGTTAGCACATGTAGAGGTGTGTGTGCACATGTAGTTGTTATGACCTTTCAGTTGAGACTAAAGGGAGAAACATCATATTTTTACTCACTGCACAGCACAGTCATTTTTTTTTTTAAATCTCACCATGCCTGTACTGTGCTTGTGTGCATGTGTGTGTGTGCTGTGCACATACATGTTAAATACATTTGTGAGTGTGTGTGTGTGTGTGTGTGCGCGTGTGGCCTCTGAGTTTCTGCATCGGGTGAGAACTTTCCTTTCGGATCAAACGGGCCACAGTGGCGGCCGCCATTGCGTGCCACCTCCTCCTCCGTCTCCTCCCTCTCATTACGCATCACTCCCAGCCTACTGTAGATCACTCTGTCATTGCCTGCGCTTTGTTGGTCAGGCACGTCTAAATCCAACACTGGAGCCATTTAAAACACACTGAGCAACTGCGCTTTAAAAAAAAATGGAAGACATGCCACGGCCGCAGCTCCTCTCCTCTCCTCAAAGAGGATGTGCCAGGAGGAGCTTGCAAGGCACTTGACCTGTGTGTCTGTGTGTGTGTGCGTGTGTGTGTGTGTGTGTGTGTCGGGTGGGGGGATTCGCTTCAGGCATGTTTTTTAGTGAGGCATGTTGTTTGCCAGTAGGTGTTTTAATCCTCGCCACGCGACTTTAGCCTGGCGAACGAGCAAGCGAGTGTACACCTTGGCTCACCTCCCTTCCCTCCTCTCCCCTCCCCTCCCCACGCTCTCTCTCTCTCTATTTCTCTCTGTGGTTTGGGATAGCATGCAGTGTGCTGGCCAGGGCACCTGTAGATGGGGAGAGTGTGTGTGTGTGTGTGTGTGTGTGTGTGTGTGTGGCATATGCCAGTTTGCCTCCTGTTTGTCTTGGCTTCTGTACCAATGGAAGTAAGGAGGGAGAGAGAGAGAGAGAGAGAGAGTGAGTATGTGTGAGGGGGTCTCCCTGCGGGCAACGAGAGGACAGCGTTTTCACAGCATCATCTCATTCTCCCCGCCTCTCTCCAGACACTACACAGGGAGAAAGGCTCCCCTCATCCTGAGCAGGAAGATATGAATTTATGCTAACTCGTAACGAATGAACCGCGTGTAACCACACCACCTCCGCGCCAACCCAGCGCCGCGTCACGTGCACACTCACTCATCCACCCCACAGGGCAGTTAATATGCTTAATATGACACTGATTGACCGTAGAGAGCAGGGCTATGTGGTGACGTATTCAATTTGCAATCCAGTCCTGCTGCTTCGTTATTAATGTTCTGCGCAGTCCCCCACACACCAGAAATGACAAATTTCATAAGGGATTGTGAACCTCCGAACCACCCTGTATAAATACTTTTTCATAAAGTATAATTTGTCATATATTCAAGTGTTTGTGTGCATTGCTATTAGTCGCATTAGAGCAGCAGTAATGTGGAAGAAATGTGACCGCAGATGGGAAGGGATAGTGAAAACACACATGAAAGAGAATAAACACTTTGGTGAGAAAGGCAGGGAAGTCAAGCTCATTCGATAAACAAATTCTCCATCACACACATGCACACAGGCATGCATGCACACAAACACGCACACAAACACCACACACACACACACACACACACACACACACACACACACAGTCGCTAGCGTGCACGCACATACGCTCACACACTATAAATAAACAGACACATATCCATGCTAACACATGATTTTTTGTGCTCCTATTTGGTCAGGTGCAGGAACTTGTTTCGTCTTGTCAGTCAAACTCTGTTGTCTTTTACATTTCATCTGTTTCCTGAAGGAGTTTCTTTTCCTGAAGGCCGTTCTCCCTATGACATAAAGCAGTTTGTCGGTAATATGACAAATAACACTGTACATGCATGTGTGAATGATGACAAAGGCATACATGTGGTCCTTCTTCCCAAACAAATAAAAAATTCTATATTAAAAATAGTTTTCCACTCAAAAAGCTCTACTAAAAAAAATATTCTCTATTGAAAATCATTTCACAAGGAAGTGTTTCTTTAAATGTACACATAAATAGTGGGAGTGAATGGATTGAGTCCACTAATTTCACGGGCAAATAAACACACCACTATAGTCTATAGTCTTGGCTTGATGGATGCTTTTACTTTTTGTATGGGTCTATTCTTTGATCAGCGGCCTAAATACAATGATAAAAATATACACAAGAATAAAATCACTCCATCAAATAATGGCATCACTTCTTGTGCAGTATTACTTTCTCACCACCACACATTCATCTTTTTCTTATTTATTTTTCACATTGCCATATCCTTTGCTGAATTTAATGGAAATGTTACATATTAATCTTCTTACTCAAAGTATGATGTAGAAATGCAAATCACTAAAATTAGGATAGAAATGTGTCTCATGTATTTGCCTCATGGATAAGGAGATGTATATGACAGGATATTAATACTTATACTTTATCTGCTTGATACAGATTAGGAAAAATTAAATGGTCTCTCTGTATGTGTAAAAATGTGGGCTAATGATCAATATTTGACATCATGTTTTAGAAATAAAACAGCGGATTTGAATAACAGCTGCTGATAACTGATGAACTTGAAGGCTAAGACCTAAAAGAAATGCACATCTAAATTTGAAATTTGTATGATTCAGTTAGCGTCATTTTTTGACAACTCTATTCTTTTTAACTGTCTTTACTGTTGAGTGTGTATTGGATATTTTCGGAGGACGAGGATGACAACTTTCTCAACAGGTAAAAATCGAAATGTTTCAAGGACATGGGTGCGAGTGTTGTTAAATCATAACACATTGTTCTCTGTGTGAAAATATGGCATTGTGTGCCGGTTTTGTGCCAGGGTGTGCCAAAAAGAGTTCTCTAAATTGGAAGCAGATGCCAACTATGGGTTCTGACATTACTTAATACTCAGTGAGTGACGAATGTGACATTGAATGTGTTATGCGTATTTTCCTTAACGGCTCCAGGCTGTGTGTGGCCTGAGCGTGCAAAATCAGGCAATTACCCCAATACAAAGTAATGGATGTGGTAATACCCGCCTGCTATCTGAAGCCTGCGTACAGCTGGTAAGACCGTTAGGTCCAATCATAAGATAATCATTCATTCATAATGTGTGTTCTGAGGCAAACGCGGACTCTGAGGAATATAAAAGCCTGTCATTGTGCATTTTGTGGATGATGTTAATCTAGGACACGTTACTTTGGTAGCATTTGACTAAACACTTGTGCCAAGATGAACAGGCCCTATAACTGCTTATTTTATTACAGCCAATATACATCTCCGCCCACTACCTTATAGTACTAAATAATCACAACTTCCATATTGTAATTATCATCGATGATCTATCTATCTTGGAATGGCGAATTAAATAGTCGCCTTGTCGGGTGGGTGGGTGGGTGGCGGGCTACTCCTCGGGAAACTGTTGCCTTCCTTATTTCAATTCTAAAAGATGTCTTTTAAATAAGGCAACTTATAGGTAAAATATTGACACAGATCATGATCTTGATAGGAAAAACACTAAACTTATATTTAAGGATGCACATTTTTTAGCATACGACCCAGGAACAAGGCCACAATGTCCTGTGTAAAGGCTTATGTTGACATTCTTTCTTAAAGCAACTAATCATGTGCAAAAAGTGCTTTTAGACAAATGTCTGCACAGTACTGTCAATGAAAAATGTCGACAGCATCTTTGACAAGAATGTTTCGGACCAGAGTAAATGAATATGAATCGTTGCCGTTTCATGCAGGTATATTTTAACGCTTAACTAAATTCCTAAATTGGTTCATAAACTAAATGGGCCGATTTATGACAGGTGTAGGCGCTTGTTAAACATGAAAAAACAATAAAATAAATAATTTTAAATACTATGATTTATTTATTTCCAAGTGTCGAAGGAAACTGGTCATTTTTTATAAATTGTTCAGGATTAAAAAATGCACAAAAGACACACTTAAAAACAATAGCACAAAATTTTGAATTCCAGAAAAGACGAGTGGATATTCCTTCAGCAAAAAAAGAGGAACCGAGTACCTGAGAGTTAAGTCATTAGGATACAGTTTATCAAGAGGTTGCCAGCCCAAACAAAACACGCCTAGTTGCTCACTATGTGTTTATTCGTTAGGTCCGAGCGCAAGGTTTGGAGTTTCTCGTACTCGTATTGTAGATTTAGAAAATGGGGGAATGTACTGTGCTGGAACATTGCAGAAGACATGAATGGAGAGTCGATGGAAACGGCAGAACAGTGCAGATTAGGCCGGGCCGGGTTAAAGCACTCCATGACCATCCCAGGAGACTCCGCAGGGGCTTTAGCAGCGAGCGCGTTCCGGCAGAGGAGCGTTGACAGCGACGGCAGAATGCCGCTGCCAGGTGGGATTGCCGGCGCACAGGTCGGGTGCGAGTGCTGATGGAAGCGGAGGGGATATACGTCTAGACGTGGCAGCTGTAGACAAGCCGAACCGAATCCGTATCTTCCGTAGGGAAAATGTGGAAAACCAGTGGCCTCGAGCGCTTGTTCTTTGAGAATTCCAAACCTGAAGTGTTGTCTCTTAAACCTTTTTCTTCGCCGCAAAAAGCTGCCGTTCTCGAACATATCGGAAGAGTCAGGGTCCATGGTCCAGTAATTCCCTTTGCCAGGATTGCCTGGTTCTCGGGGCATTTTCACGAAACAGTCATTGAGGGAGAGGTTGTGTCGGATGGAGTTTTGCCATGCCGGAAACTTCTCTCGGTAGTATGCGAAGCGCTGACTGATAAAGTCGCATATCTCACTCAGGGTGAGGCGCTTCTTCGGACTCTGGAGTATAGCCATGGTTATCAGGGCGATGTACGAGTACGGAGGCTTCACCAGTGGGCTTTTGTGTGATACTGGGGGGCAGCCCGGTGACAGACTGTTGGAGGCACCGTCCTCGTCACGGTGGTTAGCAGCCAAAGTTGTCCTGTCTGATTCAAACTCGGACGCTACTGTCGTGTCCAGAGAGGCTGACGCCTTCAGATCGTAGTCTCCAGCACCTTTACTGCCCTCTCCTACAACGTCGATGTCAATATCCTCCATGGGCTCTGCATCCAAGGTCATAGTAATCAAGTCCACGCAATATTCCACCTGTCTCCACAGGTGAGGGAATGGAGACAGCGTCAACGAAACAGCTGCTTGCGCAGCAGCAGGTACACTTTACATGAAGAAAACACTCCCCTCTCAAGCTTGGCAAGATGCTCTCTGTCCAAGACTACAAGGATCGAAAAAAATCAACGACCTTTGGTCTTCTCTTTGATATTCACGTCAATCGAACCACTTCTCGTTTGATTACATCTGAAGAGAAATGCGTAGTGGCAGGGCGAACCGATGTCCAGCATCTTCTCCAACAGCACTGAATTTCCTCTTGGATCATCAACCAATGATGTCACGATGGAGCTCTTTCGGAACAACTCCTCTCCAATGAAAACAGGGCAGGAGGCATCAAAGCACCACCGGGGTCCTAGCAGATCCAAAATTAGGCCTAATATAATCGCAAAAGGTTTGTTTATCAAATCACATCCAGAATAAGTTTAAATAGGTCTAAACCTTTTAACAAATAACATTCTGTTTTAGATAAACCGCGATGCCTCAAAGTACACTATTATCAGGTTGCTTGAACTGTACAATGAACTGCTTATTATAAGTCTGATTTTACTCTGAACATATTGTAAAGACCCCTCATGTTTTTGTTACTTTGATGTATTGCCAATTACCCATCACAAGTCACGTTTTTTCGCTTGTCTCCAAATTGTGACACTCGGTCTGCGTAAAACCATTGTAACAATTTTATTATTATTATTATTATTATTATTAATAATATTATTATTACCAGCATTTTATTTTAAATTGAAAGTATTTATTGTGTAAAACCTTTCAGGGTTACTGCTTTCTGAGATCAATAAAAACAAAACAAACAAAAATATTTTCTGAGTTGCAAGTGTATCACTTCAGTAGGAGACACTGCGATCTCTGAAAGTAGTGTTCCAGCTAAAGAAATTCACTCTTTTAATAATAATAATAATAATAATAATAATAATAACAATAATAAATAATAAATAATAATAATGCGAATTATAAAGTAGGCGGTCTGAACTTACAGTAACACGCTATATGATTTATTTGGATCAACAATGATTAAACCTTTCGACCGCGTAGGAGTTGAATAGCAGGTGATATGAGCAATGCGAGGTGAGAGATTACAGTTACTACAACCCCCCTCTTTAACTAACGTTTTAAAACACGTTGAACAGTTATTTAATTGTGCATTTAATTGTGTTACAGTAATATTGTTCCCCATTGCCTTTGTTTTTCTGAACCAAAATAAAAGGCTTAATAATAATCTAAGACAGATCAAATAAAGGCATATGACAGCACAGACGAAGGTTAAAAGGTTTCAGTTCCCCCTTAAAGATGAAAGACGTGCGGGATGGGGCAGCGTTTTTATTGTTAGGGGCCTAAGGTTGTTTGTTTTTAATGATGGAGCTCTTTTTTGAAAGGGATTTCCACATATCCTGCTTCTAATCGTATTGATACCGGAGGGCAACGGCGATACAGCGGGCTTGGGTGGGCCAGCGTCCCCCCAACTAAATCTGCAGATGATTTCCCAAATCTACCACGCATGTCTTCAGATTGGAAACAGGCCTACCGGCGTGATGGACAAACGCCTTGTGTGTGGTTTCAATAACAAAGCAAAGGGATAATAATAGAATTTCGATGATCCAAATTTCCACAGATATGGCGCTGTCATGTGGTCGTTCTGAGGGAGAGAAAATTCTCGACTGAAGCCCAAACGTGAGAACAATTATCGTTGGGACCTGATGTTAAAGAACAAAAAAGGTCTATCCTGAACCCCAAGCAATGTCATTACATGTTTGGTTTAATATTCATGGTGTAGTTCAATTGTAAACCTGGCTCAATCTACAGTTGATAGCTGTTACACACCATTGTAAAATTACTTGAATTTATCTAATATTTGGGTCAGACATGTTAATGTTTATGTAAAATATTTTCTTAATCTTCATTAAGTTTGTCATGTGGTAGAAAAAAACGCCAGTGAAATTAAACAGATATAAAGTCCTGCTATATAGTCTAACGTAAATATTTATAGCCTAACCACTGTTCAGACCTTATCGCTTTCAGGATGTAACAGGTTTACTTGTATAAATACACAGAAATCATGGAAACATGCTCTGATTTTTTTAACAGTAATGCGGAAAAGACAGCTGTTTGTCCATCTTTGTGTCTTCCTAAGCTGGCTCTCTGCCCACAGCTATTGTTTTACAATATGGTCAGTCAGCAGTGTGCAATAAGCAAATTCTGTGCACTTTGTGTCCACAATATTTGTTGTCTGTGGTCAAAAATTTCCAACAATATTTGCATAGCGCCAGCTTTAACAAGATGCCAGCGGTCCATCAGAAGCAAATGTGACTAAAATTTTGCAAGTCTAATGCTAAAAAACACATAATTTCTGACTGCAGGCACTGTAAACAGCCGTGGACCACACTGACCACCCAAGCTACAGTTCTCTTGAAGTTTAAGAAATGCGCTTTCGTTTGGGGATGGAAAAGCTCCCTTCACGTATGCCATCTTGTGGTGCATACATTCAAGAATCTCTGAATAACCAGCCTGCACAGCAGTCTTCAAGGAAAATATCAGTTCCCAAAACTGCCATTTTATAGTGTTTTCAGAGCATTCAGAGCTTTTTCATACAGTCACAGTGTATATGCACAATACCATTTACCATGGTCTCAACATAAGTAAGGAGGAAATCAACTGAGATTTTTTTTTATTTTAACAGATAGAGATTTTGTCCAAAATTCTACAATACAGTAATTGCAAAAATACATTCATGTGTCAAAATACATTCATGATTGTTCAATAAGCAACTATTCGTCTACATCGTTCAAACAAAGGCTAGTAATTTATTTAACGTCATTTTTTTCTTTTTGTGACGTCTACAGTGGTTGATCTATCTGAGAGGAAGTATTTTCTCCTTCACAAGAGTTATCTGTGAAAGATGCTTTATATTTTTGATTAGCTGTTATTCTGGATATTTTCTCTGATAGGAAAACAGGCATGTGAATGTCACTTCAACTGCTAGTTTGTCATCGCTACTGAAATGGTCACCACTTGGTGGCACCATAAATAACTGTATATTTGGTGCAGGTTGGTCACCTGGAAAGATCTTACCTTCATTTCTTGTCTTCAGATTATTTACTTTGGTTGGCCACAAGAGGGAGGCTTTAGAGGTATATAGAATCAGAGCTGGAAATGGCAATCACACTGGAATTGGATATGAAAGTCTAACTCAAGGCAAGGGGTCTTGAACATTTTAAAGACCAAGAACCCCTCAGCACATAGACACATAGTGAAGGAGCCCTGTGTTAGCCAAAGTTAACATGTGGGCCCTGTAGCAGCCTAATAATGTAGTTGCAATAAGTATTCTAAGGTGTTTTTGTGCATGGGCGCTAGTCAAACTTTGAGTTAAAATTTTGTTTTGTTCGTCGCTGGGTTTTTAAGGTTGATTGTTTTTTGTTTAGCAGTCAAATGGCTTTCAATCAGCAAACTACGGGCATTTGTCTAGATGCATCTAAATACCTATTTTTACATGAAGGCTCAGTGTAGCATGACACTTCAGTGTTTTCTCATTGCATTATCAGGGTCCCTACACATGAATTTGAGCATTGAGAACATTGTTGATGTACACAGGATTTAGTGAAATGATGTTGAGCAGAGCACCTCAACTATTCTGATCTTCCTGTTGAGCCATCTTGCTGGAAAAGTACATATGATGTAACATGATAGTACATGTGATAATGTAACCTCATAGGCTTAGACATTGCCATGATAAACAGTTAAGTAATCATGCATTTTTTATGATTGAAACTTTAAGGAATTTCCTCCATTCGTTCACTTCAGAGCCCCCTTTTAGACATCCTCCAGTTCACATGACTTCATACTTTCCCTGTAGTTACATACTTTCCCTACAGATTACATACTTCTCCATATTTTTAACCATCGCAAAATATGAAGTTATAAGGAAGAATAAACCATTGGATAATGGCTACCTGCCTATAAACTGTAACATTAAGGAAGTAAGTGGAGTACAAATAATTAATACCACATGGCTCATCATCACTTACCACAACTTTCATCAAATTTACATTCTGTATATGAATCTTCTTCTCTCTGTCACCTGTGGTCCCTCAGTGAGGGACGGGGACATGACCATCAACGTAGAAGTTTCGAGTGACCTTGGGCAAGGTGAGCTCAATGCCATCCAGCTCAGGGGTGAAGACAATCTGACAGCCCAGACGGGAGTTCTCCTGAAGCATTGGAGCCATGTCCAACATATCATCCTCTCTATACATGCCAAAAAAATCAATTCAGTGATTCAAGTGAAACAGGTATGACCATAACTAAAAATTAATAAAATATTATCAAATATAGAATGCAAGTTTGCCATGAGTTTTGTGGTCAGGCCTTCTCTGATTAAATTATTATTGAGAAAAACAACAGGGGAGCATTTGGGGAGAAAAATTTGCATTTCAGAATTTAAAAGTTCATTTTTAAGCATTTTTTGATGAAAAACTCAAAGAGCATCAACATTTAATAGGAGCACTTGCTTGACTGCAACCCCTTTTCCAAGCCTACCATCTCTGTTAGTATGCAATCTTCAATTATTATGAAAAATATACTAATTAATGGTTACTCATATGTGTGGTAAAAGTAACAAAAATGTATTGATCTATAGCCAAGCTTCAAATCTACATCTCTCTATGGTTGTTAAATGCAATCTAATTTTAGTTTAATTGAATTTTGTTTGAAGTAAAAATTACTTTAAAGTTAAAATTAATTGAAAATAAATTTGAATTCAGTTGAGCTCATACATTACATTTACCTGTTATTTTACATATACCTGTTATGTCCCTCTTATTTTCATTTTTAACAAGACTTTAAATTTGAGCCTCATGCAATTCCATGTGCCTCCATTTAATGCACAATCTATGGGATGGAGGGAGTCTCAATGCATGTTAAATCACATCTAGAGTCTAGGCTTTCAGAAAATATGTAGTTTATGCTGTTTAAGCTGTGTATGTGCTCTTGGTTTATTCTTGATTCACAAATTCTTAACATAGAATCTGTGTGGACAAATGATGCATTTCAGGTTAAACAGCAAAAACTACATTTTCTAAAGGCTTATACTGTAAATGTAGTAGAAGCACTAGGCAGTGATAGCCTGATACAATAAGTTACTCTGCAAAATGTATGTTCAAGCATACAATGAACTAGAGAGAGATTTCTCCAAATGGCTAAGCTACAATAAAAATACACACGATCAGACAGCAGTACTTAATTAATAGTATACACTTGTAAACGAAGTGGTGGATTTCTTTGTATTGTGATTTTAATTTTTGACTTCAGGTTAAGATTTTATAAGAACACATCTGTCTTATGAGCGACATATATCAACTCATCTTAGCAAGAAATGCAGGGCAAAGGTAATAAATTGAGAAGCTGGCTAGATGGACTTAATGCTAATTCAAAACAAGATTCCTGTATCTTAACCGTCAAACAGTTTTATACTTGTGGCACACAGGAGTTTGAAGTGGACAGGGTGGAAGGCCTGGAATGGTATTAAGACAAACATTTAATTTGATGGTAGAGAGCCACTACAAGATCAGCATCTACTCTGAATAGAAACAAAGGACATAAAACACTCTCAGAAATAACGATTAGCCATTTTTTTTTCTCAGTCTGTGTTTTCATTGGATAGGTCATAGGGCAGATATTGGGAAGGTTTGGCTTAACTGACTGACTTACAGCAATTTGAGGGGCAATGAGGTTTTTTTTATTGGGCAAGAGTCTATATTGTTTGTACGTGGAAAACATGGAGGTGTTTGGAGACTTGTAACTTCCACCCTGTTTGATATAGATCGGATGAATGAGCGCTAAGATAAAATTAACAGCAACAATGTACCCCAGACAGCTTCAGTGCACACCGCTGAGTCAACTGAGGTAGGCAGTCTAGACTTGTCTAAGTCTAGGGAAGGAGTTATTACCGTGTGAACCAACACCAATCTTAATCATAAATAAGTGTGTTTGCTCAAAAATATGGGGTGGGGTTCTTTTAAAAGAAGGCCATTCAACTTTCATTGACAAAAATGCATTATTTGCCAAGTTGACATTAAATTCACTGAACTTCCATGACGGCATTAGGTATGTGTGATATAGTCTTCAATTCCTATTTCATGGTATTTCTGGCAATAATGATATAAAAGACAATATTTAAAAACTACTCAGTTCTCACTCATGTCACTTCAAGTTTCAGTTTTCAGGGCAGTGCAAACACACTAAAAATAAATAAATAAATGAAAACATCTAAATTTTAGCCTCTGTTTGAACTCCCCAGTCAGTCATGTTGCTGCCTGTCGTGTGTGTTGCCTACCTTGCAGTGCATATTAAACATGTCATCAATTATAACCTTACAGTACAGTACATATTTTTTAAATATAAATATAAAAAATATGACAATTTCTGATCACCATATAGAGTTCCAACAATGTATTTATATTTTAAAAAATATTGTCTATTCCTAGTCAACATGGACTACAATTGAACAACAAAGTAATAGGAAGTTCATAAAGGACCAACTGGGCAACTCTGCAAACAAAATCATTCCAGAATTCCCCACTTGTTGCTCCCACATAAGATTACATTCACGTGTTCTGCTGAGGAAAATCTTTTACCTAATTACCCTAATATTCCCAGTGCCCACCGCCCCCCGCCCAATCTCCCTTGTCGCCATGCCCCTGTACTGAAAGTGAACACTTTAATCCCTGACTAATATTTTAAATGCAGTCTTAATTAAGTACCAGATTTAACCTGGTTTAATCCTTGTGCTTGGCTCTTGGTGCTGCAGGCAGGCAGACTTACCTTTCGTCGGGAGTTGGTAGCTTTTCAAAGTGGCCTTTGCTGACATACACATGGCAAGTAGAACAAGCAAGTGACGCTTCACATGCACCTTGGAAACAGAGGCACACAAAAGGGATTTGAATCCTATGATCGGGATTAAGCAGATGTTAGACAAGCCATAACACTGGCAGCGGTGCTCTGCTTGGCCTATACACGGATTATAGGCTAGTAGCCTACATAAGAGCATAAAGCTCTTGCATACAGCATGCTCACCTTCCAGCTCGATACCGTGTCTATGAGCGAGGTAGAGCGCATTGTCTCCGATTTTAGCCTTCACAAGAATTTTCTGTCCCGACCGGTCAATATATGTGACGTCAACCCTACAAAAGAAATGCCAGTCAGCAACGAAGTTATTTAAAGCATTTTAATAAAATATGACACAGGATAGAGTAGTT
This sequence comes from Tenualosa ilisha, assembly GCA_015244755.2. Taxonomy (NCBI): domain Eukaryota; kingdom Metazoa; phylum Chordata; class Actinopteri; order Clupeiformes; family Clupeidae; genus Tenualosa; species Tenualosa ilisha. The sequence goes on along the minus strand of PYXC01002370.1, from coordinate 1,773,693 downwards.
CACTTATCAAAGTAATAATAAGTGGCTTAGTTAAGTACTTAGATTGTGATGAACGTACCTCAGAACGTACATCAGAATCTTGCGACCCAACATCCTGCGCTTCATGGTGCAACACTGTTTAGAAAGGTATTTGGTAGTCAAAATAGGCCTACCCAACACGAAGCGAAGCAAGCAACCCAGTCTATAGACAGCTTTAAGCCACGAAGCATTTCATTCACACTTACATTTTGATGTTGCCAGTCCTCTTTTTGTTACTTGGAAACCTTCACTGTAGTCCCGCTGTGATGACAAGACGTGAGGACAAGCGCGGAACGCTGGCACACGGAAACCGTGAGGAAACATGAGACTTAACACTGACCTAATATTGTACCCTGTCACAGTATTCAGCGCCATGATTGATCACCTGTTACGATTGACCCATTCAAAGTAAGCTACACTGGCTGTGAAATAAAATATTTAGCACCCTACTGTGCACTTAGTGTGTCATATCAAGAATATCCAGATAACTTTCGCAAAATGCTGTGAGCTGTGTAAGCTACAAATAAAGACAGCGAGTTTCAGTACAATACTCATATCTACCAGTAGATGGGGCTATACTACCACAACAAATGCCGCCTTCGGAATACCTATCTCAATCCGAAGATTAGGCTACATACATTATCTTTACATAGCCCTTTACAAAGCCATATATATGTCAATTTTTTTCTCACGGCCAGTGTGACTCCATGGGCTAAACGGTCGACGCCATGCCTAGACTGATTTTGGAGTTCTGCTGTTGAATCAAGCATAAATGAGGAGCCTAGACAAAATTCCCGTGAGATAAACAGCTGAACTTTTCATTTCAACTGCTTTTAATTTTTTTTTCAGGTTACTTAATTAAAAACTAAAATCTGAAAACAAACGAGGAACTGGTTCTTTTTATAAATTACCTAATGTAAAATGATTGCAAGTATGGGCATGCCTCCACACTTTCACTCTTATGTTCTCCTTGAAATGTTTCATCATAAACAGGTGTGTTCTTAAAACAACATATAGAGAACAATGACGGATCAGGAATAGCATGGACATCCTTCATGTCCCTGCCCTAAATGATTTTCTTACAAGATTACTCACTGCACTGTTAGCAGCTGTGTCTTATGGTTTGGTCTGTTTTAGCAGACCCATGGTTATAGTCAAAACCATGCATGTACAGCTGTTTGTATAAATCCTAGCCTATTTTCCTTAAGGTACCCTTATGTTTGAGAGTCACACTAAATACTTAATACTGTCACATCCTGTAAAACAATTGTCTTGTCTTGTTTGTAGCTTAATCTAAACCCACACACTCATCATTTTATGGGGGTGGAAGTCACTGAGAACTGAACATTCTGATGCTCTGCATGGGTTCTGACCCCTGGGGTCACTTTAGCCATGTGCATGCAATCCACAGGCGCTGAGGCCCTGCTGTTCCAACTCACCCAGGCACACCAAACCACCAGTCCACCCAGCTCGGACAACTGCTCCTATTCTTGCTCCCAGTCCTCAGCTGTGGCTGCCGGCACATTCCCGACTCTGCTCCCTCCCACCTGACAAGTGCAGCACCTCTGTCCTGCATTCCACACCGTGACATTCCCAGTGGCCTACTGGAGCTGGGTGCATTCCTGAGAGGCAGGTCTGCTGTCTTGCTGTGCTTACTCAGTGTTTTATAGACAACTGTGTACAGGACAGACACAGTGATCTTTGAAAGTGTTTGAAATGCATCTGTATCACTCTCATAGATCAAAATATGTCTCACCAAGTCATACAGCAGAACAGAAATATATGTCCTATTTACGTAAAATATACCATATTTACTGTACTTTATTTGGATTCTTTTATTTGACACTGATTGATCAGTTGTAGTTTCATGGGAATGTGGGCTTTAGCTTGTACAGCAGATTTGCTCATCCTTAAGTAGATTGTCACTGACCTTTTACTGACTGGAAACCTAAGCTCATGGTGAAATGTAGCCTCCTGTGGAACATGTCCCGAGTTTGAAACTTACAGAACATGTGCACATGAGATGTATTTTGTGTATTTTCTTGACTTCATGTGAATGTATGTAAATATAGCAGACAATGTCAGTGAACCAACGCTGATCTATCTGCAGAGCACCTCAGCACTCGCTGTTACTACTGCGATGACGTCCAGACTACACAAACAATCGCCCAAATTGTGCCTTTCCTTGTGTACCTCTACAGTGCAGTTTTACAGTTCAGTGACTAAATTGTAAAGCAGGCTATTTGGACGAGCACATGTGTGCTTGTATGTGTGTGTGTGTTTGGATGAAATGGAGGGTGACATGCATACATTCTTACCTCTGCTTGTCTTGTGGAGTGCTGATGACTGATTTCTAAAGAAACAGTCAGGCCTTATCTCTTTAATAACATAGTAACATGATGCGGAATGCCTGCTCCTCTTTTTCTCCCTCTCCCTCTCTCTTTGAGTCTCTATAATTCATGCATGCAAACACTCACACACACACACACTCACACACACACATACACAGGATACACAGACACACATACACCCTATCCCACCCAACTGCTGTCCTGTCCTTCATCATCTCTGCAATGCTTTGAGAAGAGATAGAGCTACGCAGACAACTGTCTTGCTCTTCGTCTCTTGTCCTAGCATTTGCTGGTGTACTAGATTTCAGGCAGGTGAGCATGCCATGTGAACAGAAGTCATGTTAACATTTTTAATTGTGATATTTCAGTGGACCATCTCAATGGAGTTGTAGCTGTTCTTGATCTTACAAAAGACATGTAGTATAAGAGATAGCAGAACTCAGTGGAATTTCTTTACTTGACTACAAGACATTATGTGTTTGATTTCTACCAACTTTATGTTCACACCCTCCATGCTGTTCAACTAGAAATGACACCAGATGCTCTGGACAAGTTAGGGCACGCTTGGCCTCTTTCTTTCTTGGTCAACTCTGCTTTGTTTACAAAGTTTCCATTTTTTTTAAATTCTTGTATTTCTGAAATAGTATCATACTGTGTCCCTAGCTTTCCATCAAAGGAGGTTGGCGCTGCCTCTCTCCTTTTCTGCAGTCAATTAATTGGAAACAGGTTCAGAGGTGACACTGTGGTGCGTGGGTGTTTTCGGAGTGTGTGGGAAAAGGCAGCCTTGATCATTTTCATTTCATATCCTTGAGGCTCTGATTGTAGTCAGTGCTTTGTGTCATTGTGGCTGCTCCAACTTGTGCTTATACTGAGCCAAGTAAAGCACATGGATGAAAGACAAGATCCCTTATCACCCAACACTCTTTGAAATGGACTGCCAACTTCTCACTGTGTGTCTGTCTGTCTCCAGACGTATTTTGATTTGCTTTTTACTCTGGAAAATCGGTCAGTGTCACGGATCATGTTTACGATTTCACAGGATGAAATTATGGAATGGTCTGGTGCCATGATTTAAAGTTTACAACACAAACTTGGCTGGATTTGGAACAACAAAAACACTAAATATCCCTTTGCCATTTTCTCTTAGTAGACTTGCCTGCATATTGTCAGTTCTAGCAAAATAATGGCCTTGGAAATAGTCCTGTATGCCTCTGAGGAACAGGAGTGAGCTGTTCCCAAACTGCATGCAATAGTCTGAGTTCAAAACTGCAGGATTCATTATAAACTGAGATTCACAGGCGCTCACATGTGGTTGCATCATGTCTATAATGTCCTGCCCAGTGGAGCCAACTCATGATCTGTGACTTGGAGGGAAAAAATGCAATTTCATTCTGCAACAAAACGACCAGAGAGGATGTTCAAGTCATCGTCCACCAACCACAGGTGACCTAAAACCATCAACACTTATATGAATGGGATTTGTCTTTGGTCTTGTGCAGCTGGCTTCTTAGAGGAGCTGCCAGGAAATCAGCTGTATGCAAGAGACTGTATAAAGTAAAGTTGGGAAGGGGGGAGTGTAGGGGGAGATTTATGGGAATTCAGGGGTTTGAGGATGTGCATTGAGCTCAATGTCTTCATTGTGCTGTTGAACATGTGTTGAGTGATTTGTCCTGGTGGGAGATCTGTGGAGCGTTTCACCAAATCCCTGTAGGGACTGCCAGGAGCACGCAAGAGACTTGGGCCTCTGGGCACAGAAGTAAAGAATAATTCATGTGTACACACACACACACACTCACACATACACACACACACACACACACACACACACACACACACACACACACACACACACACACACACACACAGACAGAGACTCAAGCACTTGCACACAGATGTTTAGGGGCAAGTGGAAAGTCATAAATACATAAAGGAAATATGAGTGAATAACATTTTTTCCCTGCAGTCTATCATGACATGCTCAGATCTTCCAAGTATTCAATGTTCAACGTTACACTTTTGTATAATACTATGGCTTTGACTTTGGCTAGTATTACTGAACATACAAGGGATGTATCAGGATACAACTAGGCTTTCAGGCTGGTGGTCCCTCTGTCATGGTGGAAGCAGTAAGTTCTTTTTTTCTTTCTCCTATTTCACCGTTGATGAGAGAGAGAGAGAGAGAGAGAGAGAGAGAGAGAATTCATATGAATGGAACAAACTTAAAAATGTGAACATTTCATAGCCTGTGCTTTCAAGTGAGTACTACTACAAAAGTGTGTGGGATTATACCTTGTTTTAAAATTGGTCAGTCATTTCTCTCAAATGAAATACGTACAAGTGCTAGAAAGCCAAATAAATACAGTGATGCAAATTCTGGAGACACTGGATCATAGATGAAAACATTTGGAGAACTAACAGACCACAAGGCTGGCCTCTTTCCCACAACACCATTTGTGTATGTGTGTTAGGCATGCATCTTTTTTATCGGTATACACACAACTAAGGAAACCAAATGCTATAAATACTAGAAGACGCTCTTCTGGGAATTTGACCATTGCTTGTCCTTATTCAACTCAAGACTTTTTGAGTCTTTGTGCGTCTGCATTTGTGGAAGCACAAACAAATGGGCTGCCCCATATCTATAAACAGACATTTCAGGATCCCTCCGGGACTGATGCCACTGTCAGTCATTATTCAATGTGGCCTTCATGCGTATGCTTGTTTGGATGCATGTGTGTGAGTGTTTGTGTGTGTCTTTGGTTTTGTCCGTGTGTGCAAGCAGTGTATCAGAATGAATGGCCTCCACCACCTGACAAGGCAAGGATGCCCTTCTGCACCCATCTGGGATCCACGGCACAGCATTGTACCAAAGATCATTGAATATGGACCAAGATAGAGCAACATAATAAGTTACAATGGTTCCGGTCTGCATAAGTGGGAGTGTCACATAATGTCACAATATAAACTTTTCAGTGATCTTTTGTGTCAGCGTATGAGAGTTCGATTGTGGTCTGTGTAAAGAGAGGCCCCCCCCCCCATTGCGAAAATAGAACATGGAACTTAATGAACGTTTGTGTCTCTGGCTCTGCTTTTACCTTCACTGATGGTACCCTCCCAGATGCCCTGCCCAGTACCCATGGGTTTTATCAGACTGGCTTTCTGTGAAAACCCATAGGCCTCTCCCTGCCACACAAAGGAGGCAGTGAAAACACAAGGGTGAATTGAAGGAGATCCTCTTCTCTGAAGTAGAAGTGCTGGGTCAAGAGCGAGCTTGTGCACTGTAATTACGGGGTTTGTGTTGCCTTAAAACCATAAAGCAAGCAAATGAAGGCATTATTTCAAAGAGGACCGTGAATGTGATTGATTTTTAACTACACTGGCTTTTTTTGGGGGGGGGTGTTTTTTTTGGCAATGTCATTTCCACCTCTTTTGCTCTCTCTTCCTCTTTCTCTCTCTCTCCCTCTCTTTTTTTTTCTTTCTCCCAGTCCACCCACATCCAAGCTCTTTCCCAACAGTCAAGGCTTCACTGACATGCAGCCACCGCAAAACAAACAGCCTGGGGAGCTCTTCACTGCCAGCACCTTCCATGGGCTAATAGTCTGGACTACGTTTCCATGAGGAACAAAAAAACAGGAATGAGATATTGCCCCAAAGACTCAAAACATTTGGATTTCAGTGTGCTGAGAATTGTGGATTCAGGACTTAAAAACAAAACCCTGAAGGGTGTGGGATCATCAGCACCTTGTCTTCTGAAGGTAGATGATGCGTGGAGGTCACTCTCCTGTTCTCCATGGGAGACTTTGAAAGACTTCACTCTCCTGAGGCTCTGCCACTGAAACTCCCATCATTCATTTTTGGTTAAATGAATTCATGCAGAGGACAATTTATTGGAATTTTTGCCTTGTTTGGAAGATAGCGAAGATAGACAAAAAGGAAATGGGAGAACAAGATGGGATGGGTTGGAGCAATGACCGCAGACTGAACTCAAACCTGGGTCCCTATTTATGAAACAGCTCATACTGGCTATTACAAACCAAAGTGTAACAAATCACACACACACATGTGCCCACACACACACACACACACACAAACGCCCCCCCCCAAAAAAAAAAACGATGGAGTTTTTTTTTTCCAGTGATGGTCCTTTTCCAGTTAAACCCACAATATATATGAACAGAGAAAGAGGAGAAAACATGCGCTAAAATGGACTTGGCCATCCATGCACAAGCATCAGACTAGGCCATAACACCATGCAGTCATCCAGCAGGAGAGGTCAGAGAATGAGGGACTTATGAGAACTGACCAGAACCATGAGACACAATTTCTCACACTGAGAGAGGGAGAGAAGATAAGAGTTGCTCTCGGCTAAGATTTGGGCCTGGGCCATCCAGCTGTTTTGATCCTCCATGTGGCTTCCTGCACAAAGGGACAACACTGATCCCTCCGGGGGGTCCACAGCACGGGGGGCGGTCAGGCAAGGGTATCATTTGGAAGGAGGGCTCCACCCCAGCACAGGGGCACATTAAGAGGGCAGGTCTGCCCCCATACACCGCAGGCAGTGGCTTTTACCACATGCAGAGGGGAGTGGAGGGGCGTGGTTGGTCGGCATGTGTGTGTGTGTGTGTTTGCGTGTGTGCGTGCATGTGTGCACACCCATGTGCGTGTGCGTGTGTGTGTGTGTGTGTGTGTGTGTGTGTGTGTGCATGTGTGTGTGCGTGTGCATTTGCGTGGGGGTGGGGGGAGAACCACCCTGAGGGAGGGGCAACATTACTCTGGATTTCTCGCAGCCCGCTCAGTGTTAGACAAGGCACCTCCCCTTAAACACTTCACCTTAAGTTCGTGAGTGACTAACCCTATGAGTGGGTATCAACCCTTCAATTAACCCCCTAATGTGTTTGTCCACTGTGTGATCATCAAAGGCTTCAAGCTGACCCAGGACCTGCTACCTGTCATTCTAACTCCACAAAGTACTCCTCACCACGTGTTACCATCAGAGAACTTTGCCAACCGCTGTCAGTAATCCAAATGATTTGATGTTGTGTTTGTACTGTTATTTGTGTTTGTCTGAGATCTGAGATCGCTGAGCAGATTACACACAACTGTGTAATTTCATGCTGTTCTGTAACAAACTGAAAGCATGTGTGGGTCTACATTTCTGTTTTTAAAAGGGTGTGCATGTATATGTAGCAAGTTTGCTTATGTTTATGCTAGTGTGGGTTTGAGTAAGTGTGTGTGTGTGTGTGTGTGTGCATTTAAAGTGCATTTGGAAAGAGGTCACAGAGACTGCATTTCCCACGGATGTTCTATAAGCGTCCCTCTGACTGGTCAGCGCTGTGATGGCGTCTCCAGGCAAGAGCCTGCAACACATTCCTGTGGGGGCCCTGTCACTCAATCACTTACACAGACACGAAAACACACACACATTTACATTTATGCATTTAGCAGACGCTTTTATCCAAAGCGACGAATAGGATAAACATTCCAGCTACAGCACAATTAAAAACTAATTGAGTGCACATTGCTAACATGAAATCTGCAGTATTATGAGATATGAGAAAGTGCAGAAGTGTCATAAAAGTGCAGTGTAGAGCACACACACACACACACACACACACTCACGCAGATACACACACACACACACACACACACACATGCCTGTTGCCATTTTCTTCTCCAATCAGAAACACATTTCTGTTTCCCCTACACCTCTCTAAACTGGAAACTCCTTCACCTTTCACTTCCTCTGGGCTCAACACTGGAGCTGCTCATTCAAGTGCTGTTTCTGTTTGCAGCTGTACTCTGAGGAGGGTGTGGCATACATTACTTTAGAACACAAACAGAACCATGACAGAAACAACAAATAAACAACTCCCTTTACAGTGCTCTACCCAAAGCCCCTTCCTCTGCTTCTGCATTGTGCCATCATTACGTATGATAGGCAAGAGGACTGTATCCTGATTGGCTGATTTGAAGAGAGTCGTTCTGTTTGTTTATTTTCTTGTTATCCTCTGGCACAGGGGCTGGGCCACTTATGCACTGTGACGTTTTTCCTCAGAGTGTGTGCTGTGTTGATGGCTGTGTGATTATAATGTGTGAAGAAGAACTTCACTTGCACTCGTTGTGAATGTTTTGCATATATTTACACTTGTCTATGTGCTGGTCCACCACATGAAAGTAAATGCCTCATTCAAATGGAATCTTAGGATTCTTACCCAAAAGGGTCAGAGTTTAATTTCAGTGCATGGCTCTTTTTCCACACTTAGGAAGTGAATGGACCATTTGTCATGATCACTGACATTCTCCAGGATAAGCCATGTTGCACTTCATTTAAAAGAAGACCTTGTATGGCTGATTTCTGGCATGAGGATTTGCCAGGATTTGTTTTTATTCCTGGTTCACATGTACCTTTAAAACCACACAAAACAGAACCCACCATTCTCTGATAAGATTATTCCATCAATGGCCTGTTTGCTGAAACAGTGCCTCAACTATGGCCCCAACCCACACAAACACTCCATTATCACAGTATCTGCCTTATGTCACTGTGTCTGATTGTGGTTTGGTAAATCAGTAACCTCAGTTTTAGTGATAGCATCTGAGCATAACTACAGTTTGCCTAACATGACATGAAAACAGAGAGAGAGAGAAAAAGAGAGAGAGATCATTAAGTCCTCTTACGTGCGTCATCCATTTGGGAGAGAGTAGCAGAGCAAGATCAGTGATCACCTTTACCAATTTCAAACAACCTGGCTGACTTTGGTCACATCTTCTAAATGGCTTATTTGATTTGCCATTCACTAAATGGCTAACAACCTGACACAGCCCTTCACCCAAGCCTCCCTGTGGCATCTGACAAAAAGCAGGCGTCTCTGTAAAGTCACCCCTAACCTCAGCTGTGCCATAGCCATAATAGGGTCGCCATGTCAGCTGATAAGGGTCCAGATGCAGACAGGACACTTGGGCAAAGGGTCAGCCTGCCCTCACCAAAGCACTGAGATACACTCTGAGCTGACAGGCCTGGTCCCTGAGCCTCTCCACCATGCCACGACACTCTCACACACTCACATGGGCCTCATTACAAAGCTATGCCACAGTTATAGTCAGATACCACAGGGGACAACCATAAAGCATCTAAATGTACGGCATATTGAGGAGAGAGGGACTGTATTTAAATGAGGGACTGCAAAGCCATTTAAGAATGGTGGTATGTTTTCTAGTAAAGTGCCACACATGGCAAACAACAGACAAAAGAATCAGCCTCATTCATATGCTATGAATGAGGGGGCAGGTTATGTGTTTTTCCTGCATTGACATCGACATGTTTCGATCTGTTGTTGAAAGTACCTCTTGCTGTACTAACTGCTGGAAGGAAGTGATAGACAGGATGGCTGTTGCTCCTCAGGAATGCATCTCTACCCACAGTCATCCATGTCCTGTCCAGCTCCTGTAGGTCCTTCTGAGCCTAGCTGGTCACTGATCCCTATCTGTGATCTGTGTATTTCTTTGGCCTATTTCAGTTACTACCCAATTCCACTACAAGAACGTGAACAAAAGTGAAAACATATAATTTACAAATACAAAATACAAATTATATTAATACAAATACACACACACACACACACACACACACACACACACACACACACATATATATATATATAAAAATAAGAATAAGAATAATGACAGCAGACTGTGATTTATGAGACAGAGTAGGGGTTCTTGCCCAACGGGTTTGGGAAATATGTTACCTCATTACTCAAATACACATATAAAGTTTACGGCTGTCTATGACATGAACGCAAAAGGAGCTGGAATCGGTCAGTTCCCCCGTAAAATTCCACAGGCTTTCCACATTTCCCACAAAGGACTCACACCTCTTAAGGCAGGCGTTAGGCAGACTAGTGGGTGTAAGAAGGGGCTCAGCGGTTCTGGTGAACTGGTGAAAAGGTTCCTGTCACTGCTCTGAGTCACCGCCTGCCCACCACCCCCATCCCCACCCCCCACCCCCTCACCAGCCCCCCTGCCTTCCGCATCCCTTACCCTGAGTCCCCACTGCTGTGCAGTACGTTCTCCTGCCCTGGAGCCTGGCCAGGACTAACAACTACCCCCTCTACACCACACTACTCAACCTATAACCAGTGACTGTTTCCGCTGCTGGGATACGTCACGCAGAGTGTGTAGTCTGCTGCAGCTGTAAGACTGAGGAAAGGGTAGGCGTATAGTGACACACACACATACGCACACACATACACACACACACATGCATGCGTGCGTGCACGCACACACACACACACACACACACATATATGTGCACAGACTAAGGGAAATGGTAGTAGCAACACACAGGGACTTCCAGTTCTCTCCGAGGCTCATCAAGGACACATCAAGGAAACACACAACACAGAAACAAACAGAGAGAGAAAGAGAGTGAGAGAGGAAGGAGCAGTAAGGGAGAGAGCTTTACAGTTTACAGCAAAGGAAAACCACAAGCACAAGTAAGAGAAATAGCCTTCACTTTTGATCATAATCTCCCCCCCCCCCTTCCCCCTTTCCCTGAGAGAGGAAAGCAAAAAGAAAAGAGAGCGGAGGGCTGGATGCAGGACTTGGTCTCTCTCTGCAGCTGGGAGGTCAGTTTCCCTTGGGGACAATGTGAGGATATGAGTGTTTGATGACAAGCCACGATAAGAGGGCCAGCCAGGGGAGGGGCGTAAGGGGGCATCAAGGGTACAGGGCAAGAAGTCCCTGTTCCTTTTTTTCTGTTTTTAGTCCTTTATGTTTAGTCTCTCTCTCTCTCTCTCTCTCTCTCTCTCTCTCTCCCTTTCCTTTGTCTGTTAAACTAATGGTGAGGGGTCCATGAGGTTAAGAGAAGTTATTCTCAGAGCTGTTCTTGTCTTTCAAGCTGAAGAGGCAGGCAACAATGCAGAGCAAGGCCCTGTCGTCATCTTTGTTGTTTATCTTTTGCAACATGGGTAACAGCTGTAAAACTGAGTTGTTCACAAGCTTTTAATGAGGCATTAGTCTAATGACATTGTCTAGGGCTGCCACATTCGACATCTCTATGTCAATTATGTAAACGTCTTTTTATAGCCACAATTTGAATTGAGTGACTCACCTCAAGGAAGAGGAGACTTTCTATTATGCCTTTACTATTGTATGCAAACAGGAAAAGAGTTATCTGAATTCTTGCGCCTCGTGCTGAATGGTTACAGTCAAAGGCTTTAAATGGGTCTTGTGGTCACCAGTTTCCCAAGGTAGTTGTGTTGACAATGCATGCTCTCTCTCTCTCTCTCTCTCTCTCTCTCACACACACACACACACACACACGCTTTACTTTCTCAAAGGCATTTTATCTGCTTTTGAAGTCTGAAGGCCTCATCAATGCTCCTATCAACCCTCTTGAAACAATGGGATGTGAAGACTTGCTCTGTTGTCTGTGGAGGATTATCTGCCCATTTAGATAAGCATATCTCAGCGTCTAGACCTGCAAACAAAGTGATATCCCTTTGTTGAAACAATAACGAACCAAACCAACATTCTAGCAGTGCTTTTTGTCTCATGACCTGTGGACCGTTAAATTTTAAATGATAGATGCAGATTTGTGGGTTTTTATCCTGCATATGCTATGCTTACACAGTAAAAACTTTTTTGTGATAAATCTGTGTGATGTACAGTATATGAAAAGCTATTTTTGAAGACATAAATGCATTATATACCTGTCTTCTATTGTGTAATATCATATTAAGAAGGTACTGCACATAACTTAATCTGTGACAAAATTGAATCTAAGACTGCTGATCTTAATTTCATGACATGACATAAGACATGTAAGCCAGTGGTTGTTAGCAAATACCTCGGCTTGTCATGGTAATTTGACCGGAAATTTATTTGTGTGAGAACTGCTAAAAGTTTGTGGGTGGGGATTTCCTTTATTTTTACAGCGAGCTGTATGAAATCATAGTTGTGTTTTAAAGGCAGGGGGTTGAATGAGCACACATGGCCCACACATATTCCATGCATGCGTGGGTGAGAGAGGACACTGGGGACGCCAAGGCTCTGCTCCTGACCATACTCCAACACACCGCCGCTCTGGAGCAGCTCTGAGGATAGATGTGGAAATGCCAAGATGAGAAATGCTCCCTGGCATCTTTTTTTTCACCATGGGACTGAGTGGGCCAGCCCGTTAAATGATTGTTTCCTGTGAGGCAAACTGCCTGATGTTGAGTTTTTCATCCATTTCCTTTCAGATTCTTGTAATATGTCAGTCCTCAAGCAGGACATGAGCTTAGTATGATCACACTCACACATACACACACACACACACACACACACACACACACACACACACACACACACACACACACACAAATGGCAAACTCCCCCTTTTAGCCACCCTGTGTGGGTGTTATTTTTTCTCTCCAGGACCCATTTCTTATGAAATGACAGGCACCAGTCTTCAGCTCCTGTGGGTGTGTGCATGTGTGTGTGTGTGTGTGTGTGTGTGTGATCATACTAAGCTCATGTCCTGCTTGAGGACTGACAGCACCACAAAAAACACACACATCACACATTTATAAGAGGTTCTTAGCAAATGCCGTGTGTATAGTTTGCTTTCTGTGGATTACCAAGAAAAAGATTGCAGCTGTGTAAAAACACACACATACAAATGTGTAAAGACAAAGTAAATAAAAGCGTTCAACTAAATTACTGGTAGTTTGCCAAAACTGTGTTTTACAGTGTAATGATGATTACATATTTGGCATAGAAAAAGAGGAATTAATCGTCGTGAACAAGGCAAATAAAAACAAGAGTTGTTGGCCGTAAATTGGGCTGTCAATGGCTAGGCATATGAAATCATGGGAACAGAGTCGACACACCCGGCTCACACTGTCATCTCGTGAATGATGTCACGCCAATTTCCACCAACACCAACAGTGACTGACTCTTCTGATCCAGAATTCTTATTTCAACCATGGTGAGTGCTGCATAAAAAGCTTTAGCCACACAGGAAACTTCAAATGCCTGAAAGCAAATTGGGGAAAACTAAAGTCTGTTGAAAACTCTCTCTGATGCTTGATAAATGTGCTCCTGAATAGAAAAAAACTACTATACCATCTACATACGAGACGTTAGTTTCAATGTGGTAAATGAGTTTATCTTGCATTCACCCAAACAATAGATACATTGCTTAAAGGGAAATTAGAACATAAATAATAAAAATGACAAAACCCCCATTCTCCTTTGGGTGGGGGAAGGGCTCTGAGGAAAGCAGCCCTGGTGTGTGGAGAGCAAAGGGAAATGGCCTTGCATGTAAAGAAGCCCAAACAAGACGAGCAGCGAGGGAGGGATAGCTGCCGGAGACGCACAATCAGACACAGATAAAAAACAAGGACACAAATCAGATAACAGACAGGAAAGGAGCGACTGGATAACAATAGCGATGGCTAACGTTAGCATCAGGGGGTCAGAGGAGATAGCATCTGGGACCTGTAGCCTTACTCAGGCTGATCATGGGAGATGCTTCAGTCAGCATAATGAGGCTCAGGGGTCTGTGGACTGTATTCATGACTTAAGTCTGCCCTATACATGGTTTTGTAAACAAGCGCAAAATGCAAAATGTGGAAATGAGTAACAAGAAACTCTGACCTATTTTCTGTCGATGAAGTAGATTTCACATGAACAACACGGACCTTTTTGGTGCTTACTTGGTATTTAAATGCTTAACACTTTAGGGTAAGAAAGCTTTGCTGCAGCCCCTCATTGTGCAAGAGGTGTGAAAAACGCACTGCCCCACCCATGTGTGGCCTGTTCTTTTCAGCTGCTGTTTCCTGTTACACATATTATTTTGATGATGCTCTACTTTTTCACTGTTACCACTTCATATACATATTTTCAGATCTTGCACAGTCATACTACAGCAAGTCATATGTATGTATGTATATGTATGTTGGTTTGCATAATTTAGTATAAAATAAATTATAAAATTCACAATTTCTGCCATGTTTGATAACCATATGTAAAAATCAACCTGATGTGATAGAGTTACCAAGACTTAATGAAGGTCCCTGTCCAAAAGTCTGCATATTAAATAGAGCAAGTTATTTGCACAAATGTAAGTATTTGGGATTTTTTTGTTGTAGTTGTCATGTTACAGGCTTGTAAGTTCCAACACCTCAATTAATGCTGATGGTGTGTTTGTTTGTTTCTGTTTCTAATTATTTTTTCCTGATAATGCACAGCTGAGGTTGACTTTCTCAGGAAAACAAATGACACTGATGATGTCTGCGTTTGCTGTAGAACAGTACAGGCCTTTTCTCCTAGCACCACTGATGTTATTGCCTTATCTTTCTCAATTTAAACCCAAGGCGGGTTCACTCTGGATTTGAGACCACGGTTTTATTTCTTATAACTTCATGATTTCTTAAATCCTGCACTTATATTATATTTCATTCTTTTATTCTTGTAGGTTTTCGAAAATGTGAACGTGAATATTTTGACAGTTTCAACTCATTCATTCCCATTAGTTGTTTTGATTGTGCTGCACTCTCTTTCAAAGACCAGTTAGGGGAAAAAAGCTAAGGCTTAACTGAACAGCATGCTGAGGATAGTTCTGTGACTAGCTCAGGACTCTGCTAAGCACTCCAAAGTATTTTCATCTTGACTTTTGATGAAGCTCTTCAGGGAACTTCATCACCATAATGTCTTCCATATGGCTGCGTGCCTGTATCATCGTGATCCGTGCTGGTGGTCAGGGCTGCGGCAGGAGCAAAACATCCCCACCCAGACTGTCATGGGATGTCGGAGGGGACAGATTCCTGAGCCAATGGGACTGTTGCAGCTCTGAAACAGGGGGCTCCAGACCAAAGCAAGGGGAGACAGTTGAAAAGCTGCAGCTCACCGCAACACAGAGGCTCCATTATTCCATGCTTATCCCCCCTTTATTTCAGGGGGTAATCTTCCAGCCTGCAAGCCGGGCAGAAAAGCCCCGGCGAGAGCCACACGACACAAGGCAGCCTGCCTCGGCCTGGACGCCTGGGGTTGAAATATTTCACCTTTTCCGGCGCGGGCCCCCATCCTAGCCCTTTTTATAACTGACACAAAGGCACGCGCTGCTCGACAAACAACGGGTCTTTGTCCGTGTGTGCCCGTCTGATTCCCGCTCCACTGGCTTGGCCTTTTCAGCTCACAGGTGCCCTGCCATGTCCCATTACTCGCCCCAGTGCAGTCATGCCCATATTGTCCAGGATCACTCTGCCATTTCACTGGCCACTCTCTGCGCTTGAGTGCCTGACTCACTGCTGTTCTATGTGCCTCATCGCAGCCATGTAGAAGGAAACATGTAACTGCATGCTGTGTGTCCTGTGTGTGTGTGTGTGTGTGGGGGGGGGGGGGGGGGTTAAGGAAGTGAGAGTGAGTCACAGTTTCCACTAATGAGCCTCTAAATACAAGAAGCATTTGTCATAGTGTGATATCAATGTGTTACAGCTGTAGTTCTGCATGGAGCCAATTTCTTTTCATGTAGGGTCAAAAAGGTGAAAATGTATGAAAGATGTTGATGCTCTGCCCACAGCTGCAGCAGAGTCAGGGTCACACAGACATAACAGGTCTGGTAGCAGCTGTGAATAGGCTGCAGTCTTGTTTTGCAATGAGGTGTCAATCACCTGATATGTGACTGGGCGGGTAAAAACAAAAACACAAGAGGCTGACAGTGAGCGTGAAATGCAAGCAGAAGTGACTTGCAACCTTTAACTTTCTCCATTAAATGATCCGCCCAGCATCGTAGCAGAATTTTACACAGGAGTGACTCCAGCTTGCAGTCACCTCACGCTCACACACTATCTGTGCTCAAAATGAATGAGAGCACTCTCTGTCTGACCTGCGTTGTGAATACTTAACGAGGAGCAAGCGTGGCTACAGGACACCGTACAAACACATTTGGTTTTGTTCGTTTTCAATGGCATACCAACTCATGTGGGTCTGAAGAAGATTATCACTCCCACGCCAAGATTCCCAGGAACCGTTTCAAGCACTCTGACTAACAAACATAATGAACCTCTGCTTCAGCCCCAGCTCAGTTAAAATGGGACCTCAAGCAGAAGTACAAGAACATACACTATCATCCTTATACAATCGCTGATAATACAAGCTTTTCTTTTTTGACAAAAAGTGTCAAAAAGGAAGTGTTATTGAGCTTTTCTGTCAGAAACCTAAAAGGATCACTGAGAAGTAGAAGGAAGATTCAGTGACAGGACGAGTTCAACTCAGGGTGCATGTGAATTCGGGGACTCTTTTGAGCAACATCCATGTGTCTCAGGAAGTCCTGTTGGGTCAAGTCCAGCCTGACCTCTAGACAAAAACTAAAAAGAAACTGGAAAATCGCCCCCCCCTCCAAAAAAAACAGACCATCAACACCATAAAAGGTCATCCAACATATTTTTCTGCTTCTTACATTAAGATTCTCATACATATGGTTAAAAGACACCCCCCCCCCCCGACACACTCACACACACAGTGAAACTAAAACAAAATATGCAAAAAACATACCAAAAATGTCCATAGATAGGTTTATATATATTACTGTACCATATAGTACAATAAGCCTCTCATGTTGTCTTAATGCTTGTGGCCTGGTCATTCATGAACATGGAACCACATGTAAACATTCACAGGAAGGGCATAGTTGCTGTGCAAATGGCCATTGGTCATTTCATGTTGGCATGATGATATACTCTCGTGCTTTGCTAATGACTTTCTCGTTAAGCTAGAAAGCTAGAAAGTTAACCAAAAAAAAAATACACAGACAAGCAAGTGGAGTTAAGACTGCTAAGCGTCTGCTAAATGCATAAATGTAATGTAAGACTGGAATACAGTTAGGAGCAGACAGAGCAGTTCTCACAGTGATTGAGAAGAACAGAAAAACAATATTGCAGTCCTTAATGAGTCAAGTTGAGTAGTTGGCAGTTAAGGGCATTCTTCTGTCAGCTGGAGCTGCAATGTGTTGTGCATCAGAACCCTTAATGGTTTACAAGGCACAGCTAGTTCGGTCGTGTGGGCATTCGAAGGCCCCCATCCACTCTTTAAAGCGGGAATTTTCCACAAACTCCCTACAAAACCACTTGTAAAGTGCTGTTGTCAAAAAACATGGAGGTCCTGACAGTTGGGACTGGTGAAAGCTGAGCGGACGCCTTTATGTGGGTAGGAAATAGTATTAATGATATGCGACATAACATGTTTATGAGAGGATATTCTGACAGACATGAAAAACGTTGGAAATATGACACATTCCTTTGGAATGGGTCGGCATGACGGCAGGCATGGGAACAGGAAGTGAACTGGAAGCAGAGGTCAAAATCTGCATTCCTCTTGGCGGAAAATGTTTTCAAAGATTGTTAAGCAAACACCCATTTTACACTGCTGGTCGTGAATTGCCGTGGGCCAGTGTGTGGTAGAATTTGGAGAGCATCTGACATTTGGCTGTAAGTCTCCAAGAGGCTGACAACCTATCTTCAGTCTGGGCATGAGGGAGGTGCTTCTTGGTTTCTTTTTCAAGGATACAGTTTCAAAAGCAGAGGGAGTCTAGACAGGCAGAATATATGTTGACCAGTGTCTTGCGTAGAATTTACATTGAAATACCCCACATAACTCTCCAGGCTGCTCCCTTACACAGAACAGTGGCACTCACACACACAGTCAGGAGCTCACCATGCAGTCCATATGTTGGAGCTTGTCAATGTTACGATGCTCAGATGCTCCACAGAATCTTTTCCTCAACAAAGGGACAGCTGGAACACTCAGCTGTTGTTCGTCTCCAGGCGTCCATGTTCTGCACGTGAGGACGGAACATGATTAAGGGCAGACAGGCAGCCAGGCCAGATGATGTAGGCAATCAGTGCCAAGCCATGCCAAAGGATGGCGGTAATTACCATGGAGTTTTTCAAAGAATTACTAAATGCTAGGCCTGCTGGCAGATTTTTGTTTTGACAAGCAAATCATCAAAATAATCTAGCAATGAATATCTGTCTTTCATCAGATGCTTCTCTAACTCTTTCTCATTTGCTTTTTCCCTCCGTGTGAATGGAAAACATGGCACAGTGTGCAATGACTTCAGTGCCATGAAACCTGGATGTCGGTGTCGGCCAGTATCAACAGTGCCCTGCTGAGAGTCAGACTCATTCACTTCCCCTCGCATTGACCCCAGGGTGCAGAGGTGGTGGTAACCATGGCTGATCGACTACATACGGTTTCAGATTACACTTCTGAGCATTTTCTAAACCTGTTACAAGCCCCAGCTGTTAAACAGGACACTGATGTGAATATATGTAAGCATGTAAAAAAAATAACAACCACTCAGTGTTTTGGCTGGGAAAAATGTTTTGTTGATGTTAAACAAGTATATTTTGTGTAATGTACCCTACATTGCAATTTGATACAAACACTTTAATGTAATGTAAATAGCATTTGTGATTCAATTCAAAATGGGACTTGCTAAGCAACCGACAAGAAAAGCAAGAGAGCAAAAAGGAAGCAAACTTAAAGTCTAGTTGGTTCAGACAGATCCAGCCCAAGCTCCTCTCCAGAAATCACAGTGTGGGGTACAGCTAGAGACCCAGCTCTTTTATGATAGATGGGCTGCTGAAAACCAGACTAAGGAAAACAATAGTTTTGGTTTGTGTTGAGCTGAGCGTGCACAGTCTCTGCCGGGTGATTTTTTTTCGGAGCAAATAGTAAAATCCCAAAGAGCTGAAGCAGGCTGCTCTCCCTGGTGCAGGTTAACCTCACTCAGAAAGCACCCTGGTAATTTGAGGCTTTGTGTTGTAGCTGAGGCTAGTGCACTGAAGCCAATGTATCAAGTATGTTTAGCAGGGATACAGTTTTAAAGTGAACAATGCCTTCAAACTAGAGTAGTATTCTGTTTTTAAACTGGATCCTCGCCCACCCTGAAGAATATCTGAATTTGCATTTTGTCTATATATTATGTCATTGGGCCATCCTTTAAGTTAACAAACAATCATGAACTTTGATTAATGCAAACATGAGAGACAGTCTGGAGTAGCTGGCCACCGGGTCTTGTTCAGGCCAAAAGGTTTATCAAGTGACTGAGAACCAGTGTGATGATGATAATTTTGGCCTATTGTCATTGATTGGTAGTGACATGAACGCAGTAGTGTGTTTATGTTTTCATCAGGACAGTCAGGAATATTTTGAATCTGACACTTGTACAGATGAATGAATCAAATGATTTGAGATGTTTAATTAAAAAAATCTATGAGTTACAATATTTGTAAAGCATAATTTAAGCTAATTGAACAAATAAGACAGTGAGAACAAGCTGTCCTCAGCTGTGCACAGACCCTCTGGTGCCCGTACAAATTAGCATCCTATTCCTAACTATGCCCCTTTATTTGAAGAGAATATCAGTGCCCTATTGTTAGAGAAATTGTAACACTTGTTTGAAAAGGACAATAAGTTCAGATTAGTATTAAAACTCGACTCTCAACTGAACCTTGTTGATTTTACTGCATTCTAAACCACTCCAACACTCTATTTCTGTGTGGGCGAAGACTAATTGTTTGGTGGACCAGACTCTTTTACTTCACTTTACTTCACAGTTCAAAGAGCCTGGACATTCTTGGTAGGCGTTTACTTCATGAGGGGAGGACACTTTATTTGAACTTCAAACCCATTGGTTTCCTGTTTGCTGATTGGATGCAAAGAAATTTAGTCAAGGAAGTTGTAGTCTTTAGAGAGTACCCTAAATAGTTACGTAGTGCTATCAGGGTACCGATGGTGCTAGTCTGGCTATGCTATTTTACCACTCCAAAATAAATCCATGTCACTATAGCTGAGACAGTGTGAAAACAGAACTGAGAGGGCCCTGTTTCATGCCATTCAGTCTCAGTGTGACTTGGAAAAAACACATTGGTAAAAGACAGACAGGAGGTGGGATCCCTCCATTTGGACAAAGTTGAGCAAAAATCTAAAAGCCTCCCTCTATGGCTGGGCTTCTCTCTGGGTACAAAGTCACAGTGGATAATTGAGGGGCCTAAGTCAGCATCACGTCATTTAAAAAGTGTGTGATTGGTCTTTTTTTTTTAACTGTTCGTCTTGACCACTCTTGTTTCTTACATGACTCACACATTTCTCCACTTTTGCAATAAAACTGAGACTTTTCTTCCATTTCTCATCTTTCATTACGAACCCATCCCAAAATTCATCACCCGAGCGAAGCCCCTGTGAACAAAACAACCTTTCAGAAATCCCCTACCCTCACGTTCATTGTGCGCAGCGCAGGCGGGCGGCGAATGGAAACTGTGCGCCGCGCAACAACCCTGACCCGACTGTCTTAGGTCATCCAGAAGTGACACAGAGGATTATGCAGTGAGTTACAAACCAAGGTCGAAACAGCGCAGGACTTGGAGAAGGCCTAGCTGTGGTTGCGGCAAGGGCAGACCACAGACCACAAGAAGTTCAGACATCTGGGAAGGAATGGCCCTCGATCTGAAGTGACCCTCGTCTCCATGACACCAACTACTGTGTGTGTGAGTGTGTGTATGTCTGTATGTGTGTTTGTGAGAGAGACAAAGAGTGCACACAAGAGAGAAAGAGTAGAGAGAGAGAGAGAGAGAGAGAGAGAGAGAGAGGACTTGAGTGAGTATTTGTGTGTGGAGTGCATACGTGTGGGGGGTGCTATTATGGGAAAAGGAGTGATAGCAAATGGTTAAGTGTGAGATAGAGATTGAAGGATTGGTGAGGACTGTCGAATGAAGAGAGTAACTTTGGCAATTATCACCCTGTGGAGAAGACCTAACATAATACTGAGGACCACAGATCTCATCTAGCACCATAAACGGAGATAATACAAAGTCCTGCTGTTATCGGGGTTAGATTAACACCTCCTTTGTGATGTGTCTGTAGTGTGGTCTGCTGGAGTTTACTTTACTCTCTGGTGCTTTCGTGGTTACAATGAGGTCACATGAAAAACATCAGAGGGAGCTGCTCTCCTCTTCACAGTACTGGCATATGGAAAAGATATTTCATTTTAGTTGTGGCACTTGTGTCCATGTAGCTGTAATCAAAGTCGGTAGCAAAGGAATGTTTTGTGCTCTTGGGCTTGCAAAGTTTTCTATAATTTAACAGCAGCATGAGGCATTGCCACTGTGGAGTAAGAGACAAAGCAAGAGAGAGAAAGAGAGGGATAGAATTTGTTGAAAAGTCTACAGGAGATGAGGATGTTTGTATTTCTATAGACAAACAGCTATATACATATAGTCTATGTGTAATCAGAATGGTCCTAAATGGCAGCCTCATCCTGTGTTTATTTGGCCCAGAATTCCCCACTGGCTGAAAAAACATCCAATCCAATTGGCCATTCTTGGCTGGAGCTCCCCCTCCTTGCTCTTTCTATTTCTCCAAAAGAGGAAACTGATGAGAGATTAAAACGGCCACATTTGTTTCACTCAGAAAATACACACATACAGGCTACTTTAATCTCGGTTTTATTGCCTAGCCACTCCCAGTGAAGATTGTCTGGCCTTTGTGCAAAATGCAAAACTTCAAGCGTGTGCTTCCTCATAACTAAAATACGGAAAAACAAGTGGTCTGCATCAGAGCTCCATGAGGACCGTTCAACATTGTGATCAAGGGCTTGAAAGAATTCATGCTCTTTTAAAAGCCTCTCAGTCATGTTTAAAGAACAAGATTGCCTCTAGTGAAAAACCAAAAACAGGGATTATGTGTTTTGTGAAGAGCTTCTGTCCTGAAGGGGATATGGATTTTACCTTTTATAGGAAGAGGCTGACACGTGAGAATGTAAAGATTCAAGAAAACAGGTTTGCCTGTCCATCGCTATGAGACTGTGATGTCCTGTGGGATTTTACCAAATGTTTGTGATGTTGAGTTTGCCCAACAAGGGAACAATGGAGGGGCATGTCTGTACAGTAAGACATGTCCCCAGTTAGCTTAAATCAAACCACAACCCCCCCCACAAGTATGTCACGGAAAGAAAACATATTCAACAGTTACATGTTTTTGCCCTTCCATGTGAGGTCATTCTTAAGCTTTAGCTCATTTTTTGGATATGAATTTCACTCCAAAAAGACTATAACTAAAAGCTACAGTGTGTGTGTGAGTGTGTGTGTGTGTGTGTATTTTTTTTAGCACTTACAACGCCTACGTTTGGCATACAGTGTCTCGTTAACTACACACACACACACACTCACCCAAAGCTGTACCCACTGAGCAGTTTTCAGCATGTGAAGGAGTTATGAGGAGCTGAGGGGACAGAATTTAGTATTTACAACAGTCAGACTGGACAGGTGTTACTGGGTAACTTGGCTAAGAGGGGAAGGGTCACAGCTTTTGCCCTGTGATCTCACAAAGTACTAGAGGCAGGTGGTTTCCTTGCTCAGAATTAACACTTTGAACCAGTTAGTGTTTGGAGAGTTTTGTTTCAAACTAATGAAACTGAAACCTGTGTGTTATTTTTGTCTTTGGCAAGGAAACATTTGGAATGTTGAGTATGAATCTCCCCATTATTCAGCAATGCCAATGGAAAGAAAAAAAGAGCACAATCTCAGTGAAGTCCCTCTAGTATGGGACACGGAGTACTCCAAAGACACTGTAGACAGGAAGGAAGGAGGAGGAAGTCACATTCTTGGATCAATAATGGGAGACTTTTCCATTTTCAACTTTCACAATGCATCCTACAAACCTGTCCCACCAGGATTTACTAACTGATATCTAGAAATAAATGTAGACATAAAAATAAAACCAACTCTCACCTCTTACGCTTATGTAAATAAACAAGAACAGTAAAGGCATGTAGATTTGTCCTGGGCCAGTGATACAATTATGAGTCAATGCAACAAAACAAACAAGAGAGTAAACAATCCTCTTGAAAGCTTTTGCATCACAAGTCACAACAGAAGTGGAGGTCAGTGGACAGAATTTGATCTCTCTCTGTAGGCAGATGCTCAGCTGAGCTGTCAGGGGGGCTTTGTGTGTTAATCAGAGTTACATGTGGAGTCCATGTCACAGCGGGAGGTGTGTGTGTGTGTGTGTGTGTTTGTGTGTGTGTAGCATCCCCCTGGCCAAACTGCATGGCTTTCCCGAGGAGAAGCATGTCCCCTTAAGGTAAGTCAGTGTGTGGGCCTTAAGGCAGGTGAAGGGGGTCAAATCCCTGGTTGCCACATGCAACTTTGCTGTCAACTGGAGAGGACCTGATGACACATCAAGGAACAGACAAGTCTGACCCACAGGACAAGTGTTTCATAGGTAGAGGGGCCTCACAGAGTTTTGGTATGCCAAAGCTTTCACAGAGCCAAATTTAGCTACCAGTGTCTCGACCTTCCCAGGAAACTCCGCAGCACACAGTGAAATACAAAGCAACTATGAACACACCTCTTTAGCCCTATAAAAAGTAAAACATGGCATTACGTTATGCTGTTGCATTGTTGTTGTTGTTGTTGCTGTGGCGGAAATGTCCTCTTTGAAATGTGCGTGAATAATGTTTTCCAAGGGTGTGGTGGTGGTGTCTAGGCGTCAGAGGACAGTGTGTACCCCTATTGAGCCTGGACACTCAGTTTTGCGTCCAGCACGGCCCAGTGTGACCTCATAGGTGTCTCTGAAGGATATCCCTCTCCCTTCAAGGCACAATGACAGAGCTTCCTGTTTAAAGAAAACAGAAAGTTAGCCAACCAATCACAGCTCTCGCCGAACTTCACGTAATGCAGTTTTAATGTGAGCCTCCATCAGGAGTCTACATCTTATGCCCACCGGGGAGAAAAAAAACTGTAGACAGCACAGTTTTGAAGTACTTTATAAACATGTATCATTAGGAAGAGGGGTGCTTTGTGGTTTAAAACCATGCAGATTTTTGAGTGTTTCAGGCTATTAAATATACATCTAAGGGGAGATACTTATGTTCTTATTTATTCTTGGCAGACACTATTCTTCAAAGTGAAGTACAACACAAGAAACTCTAGGCCTACATTAAAAACAAAAATACCTGCCTAAAAAAGTTATTGTCATATTTAACAAACCAGCATACCTGCCCAGAAAAAAACATTCCTTTGCTTTACATTTATGTTTCATTTATATTAATTCTGAATGCCATTTAATAGGCTGTAGCCTACAGCCTGATTAAGCAAAGTTAAGAATATCACTAAATAGACTAGTCTCTGAGGAATTCTTGACTTAATGGGTAATTTGAGTTATTGTATAATGGCAACTAAAAACACAACTAAAGATTATCCTTAAGACTATAGGACAACTCTTGATTAATATAGTCCTATAATAACAAGTCTTGCGGTGACACACGGTGGGAGTGACCCAACTCTTCAGTGCAGCTTCAACAACGAAGTTGCAGAGACCAGCCCACTTCTCGTCGACTCATGTTCTTGTTTCAGATGAAGTTGCGTTACTCACTATTTTGGGGTCGAGGACCAAACACACCGACAGTTTGCCTGGACTAAATTCTGGCAGGAATCCTGAATGCTTAAGGTAAGTCGCCTAACTAATGTTTCCTCTTTACTAAACATGTATAGAAAATTAACATTTCAGCAAGACTTCCTGCGGTGGGAAATATAAAGACACTAATACGTTGTTTTCACTATTTAGAGCAGACATTCAGTCTTATTCGTCCTGTAGACTGCAGACTACAGAACGAAGCTATTAGCATACTGTACTTAAATTAAAACTTTACCTTTCACAGAAAGGGAAAAGCACAAATGCGAAGGAGCTTCTGATTTAGGCTGTGTTTTAATTCAATCTTTAAAATAAAGAATATTTCAGTATTCCAGTTAGGTTGCGTTGGTCAAGGTCTATCAAAATACCCTTTGGCGGTTGGCCAAAATCACCAAAATGCTTCTTTAGCCTATGTAGCTTTTAATTGCCTAATACTCTTAGCCATCCCAACCCATCATTTCATGGTTTGTCAGATAAGACAAAAAAGCACTTGGAACCACATAAACAAACATAGGCTATAACTAAAAACACATAGGCTAGGCTTATCAACGAACTATTCCGTTTACCTGCTATTTGATATAACAGGACTTCGTTTAAATTAAATTATGCATGATGTTGGCATTCAGACGCAATATTCATTGAAGCCTCTTTTCTCTTCAGGAATCCATCTAGTGGTGATTGGTGATATAGCACTGCTGAGATTGGAGTTGAACGGGAGTTTTACAGCAGTGGTTTCCAGACCATAGCCATCCTGTTTGAACCAGCGATCCAAGGATATATTGATATTTTTCATTAAAGGATTTCCTCAGCAAATTATATTTTCACATTTATCATTGCTAAAAGGAAGCTATGATAGTCATAAGAACTAAGTGGTGACAGGAATTTGAAGGGGACTTTTTCTCTTGAAGTAAAATCAGTTGGACTAAAGATGTCAGAAGCATCACAGTTTGCTTTTTCTGCTGGACTGCCAACGGTGGTTCCTACCGTTGGCTACCTCAACATGTCCTATGCATACCACAGCAATGCGGTTCTGGTAACACATTACAACTATACGGGAAAGCTGACAGAGAACAGGTACAAAGATGGACTACAACCAGAGGCCATAATCTTCCTCATCATCTGTCTGCTTATAGTGTTGGAGAACGCAGTGGTGCTGTTGGCGATCTGGAAGAACAAAAAATTCCATATGCCCATGTACTACCTGCTTGGCAACCTGACACTCTCTGACCTACTGGCAGGCTTCACTTACATGGTAAACATCATCACATCTGGCGCCAACACTCTGAAGATGACACCACTGCAATGGTTCGTGAGGGAAGGTGGAGTCTTCATCACATTGGCCGCCTCCGTTATTAGCCTGCTGGCCATTGCCATTGAGCGGCATGTCACCATGGTGAGGATGAAGCCTTACCAGGAGGCCAAGAGAGGACGTATGTTTGCCCTGATCGGAGCCAGCTGGGTACTCTCAGTGCTGCTGGGGGTCCTCCCCATCATGGGCTGGAACTGCATGGGCCGCCTCGACCTCTGCTCCACAGTCCTGCCGCTATACGCCAAGAGCTACATCCTGTGCTGCGTCACGGTTTTCAGTGCGGTGCTGATGGCCATTGTGGTGCTGTATGCGCGCATCTTCCGCATTGTTAAATCCAACACGCAGCGCCTGGGCTGTGGCCCGCAGCGTAAAGGCTTGGCGCGCAAATCCCAGAAATACTTGGCCCTGCTGAAGACAGTCACCATTGTGCTTGGGGTCTTCATTGCTTGCTGGCTGCCCCTCTTCGTGCTCCTCATCCTGGACTTCTGCTGCCCGGCGCGGAGCTGTCAGGTGCTTCTCCGTGCAGACTATTTCCTGGGCATTGCCATGTTCAACTCATTGCTCAACCCCATCATTTACACACTCACCAGCAAGGACATGAGACGGGCCATCCTCCGGCTCCTCTGCCGCCACTGCCTGCTCACCAAAGACGGGCAGGTCAAGAAGATCGGCCTGCCTTTCCTGGAGTGCAGCACCAGCAAGACGGAGCTACCCTCCCACCGGCTTGAGGGAGCAGAGAACACTGTCTCATCGGGGAATTTCACCCCCTCTACCGTCAAAGCTATCTATCCCAGGATGTCCAAGAGCTGAGCACATTGTTGGAGCTCTCATCAAGGCTGTCGATAGCATGCAGAGGTGCTGGAACTGATCGGCAACTGGTGAATGGAACCACTCTGAAATGCACTTCATGGCACCACCATTTTATGTGCTTAGTCACCTCACTTCTTTTGAGGTTTGAGACTTTTAATGACTTCAACTGGTCCCTCAACAAACTATTTTTAAACGCTGGGTAGACCATCCATATGAAGTCCCTAGCACTGTCAAACTTAATGGGATACCATACTGAATAACTCAGCGAATAGAAAACAATGAACAACTTCAAAGTAGTGTACCATTGCAATGTCATGCACTCAGTGCATAATAAACCAGGACTTGCTATTCAGCATTTATACAATCAGGTCCTGTTCAGAAGCGGCAAAATAGCTAGACTGTGTTCTGAAAGCCTATTTGAAGGCTGTGTGCAGCACTTTGTTTTTCCTCTGAAACAGTATACACCACCAGAAGTAGAGATGCACACATAGGAAAATAACAGGTTTCCAAAAGCTTCTTTTTTTGCCAATGGTCTTTGGGCTGACTGGCCATAAACCAAGTTCTTGTGGCCTCAATCTCCACCCCATAGTATGGGGTTCTGGACAACTCCACAACATGTGCCTGGCAAGCACTAGTACAAACGACTAAACAGATCCATGTGGCTTTTCAGGGCCATGCTGGTTTTGTGGAATATGTTGTCGTAGAAACTCCAGAAGCACGAACCTGCCCCCGCATTCTAAGGTTTCCCAAAGTCTTAAGCAATGCGCTCAACTAAACAGTCCAATAAACATGTATCAATACAAATTATGGGGAGCAATACGTTGACTTACCACAATGGCAGCAAAAACCTTGTGGAAGAAAATGCATATAAATGTACTGTACAGAATGCTGAGACGAAATGCCTATTTTGTGATGTATATCTATGTTTTGTGTTTAGTTTTTTGACTGAATGATGAAGAGGTTTACTTTTTAAATTATGTATCATCTTGTAATATATGTAAAATAAAAGCTATGTTCAATCATTGCTGTTTATCATTACTCTACTCAGGGCAACTGATAATATATCCTCAGAATGCCATTACTGAACAACTCAGTGAGAGATTTAGTGTGTGTTATTTTATTTCAACAAACATTAAATATGTAGACAAAACATATGTAACAGTGCACTGTAATTATCATATTAGCATACACATTATAAAAATCATCTGTAAGCTACAGAATACTAGACAGAATTTCAAGATTCCTTCACCATCTTGCTACTGAGCAAAAGAGGATATGAGTGCACTGACACCTAGCGGACAAATAAAATAGTAAGAATATGAGTAAAAACTTTTGGGAAGCTATTGTACATGACAGACAACAGACAGAGCAGATATACACAAAGTTAGGAAACAAATCAGTTCCATTCTGTGCTGACAAAACTCCAGAGTTTATCACTGACGGCACATGGCGAGAACTGAGACGTGTCAATGTTGATAGGGGTAACCAGGTCTTTCCCATAATGAGCTAAGAAACAAACAAACACAACAAATCAATGAAATCAAACATGTACTTTCTCTAAAAATGACCCTGTGCATTGTTTAGTTTTTACAAAGTGGCAACTTCATTCCTTCTCCTATAATAGACAAGCACTGAGAAACTCTATTTTCTAAATGTCAATGTGGACAACTTAGGAGCTCTCTACCCATCATACAACTAAGTGGAAAAACAGAAATTCCAACAAATAGTGCTTTGTGAACCTAATGATGACACTGTGTTATGTGAACAATATTACCTCCTTTTAAGATTTTTGGATCTCCATCCATCTCCAGCTTGATCTTAGTGACCTTGTAGTACAGCTGAGCAAGGTATCTGTAAATCAAAAGATAAGATGAACAGAGTTTACAATAGAACTCTACACAATACTTTCTCCTTTCATCAAGACACCAACTATTTTGTACCTTACAATGGATTAAGTTTCATTGTTAACAACAAAAATCCAAAAACAGAAATAAAGGCGTAAACTGATGATGGGTCACTATTCAGATAATTAAAAAGCACTTAGAAAGCTATGAAAAGCTATGACAAAGTACAACATTTACATATTGGTTATTATTTGAATTCTGACCCAAGTCTGTGTTGGAAGCACAGCTATTCAGCCAAAGGGAATATTTAAGTTTCTCACATGGCAGATGGAATAATCTCTGTGGTGTCCTCATCCACCTCCTGCTGCAAGGCTTGCATCTCCTGCTCTGATTCACGCAAGTGCTCTAGCTCCCTCTGCAGGAACCTGCCACAGTAGTCAAGGCAAGTTAGTAAAGAGTTTGAAATGGCTCTGCCATCAAAACAAACATTAACACTACTAATGCTACCTGACTGAATACACACAGTTTATACCTAGAAAATATAAAATTTTGATGAATATTAATAATATGTTTTGTTTTCTTATTTATCATGATTATGAGCCAACCACGTGAGTCTATGCCAAAAACTGACAGGATTCGTTACTTACTGTGTCTCTGACTCGAGGTTCATGCTTTGGGTTTGCTTATTTTGAATTTCTCGCTGAAGCGTCTCTAGTTCCTCAGAGATCTTAGTTTTATGACTCTCCAAATCAAGAAGTCTTTGGCCAACCCTCTCTTCCGTCTTTATCAGGTCTTCACATGATCAACACACAAAGAATGAAGTGTTACAGAACTGGGTAAATGTCAAAAGAGCTAGTTATATTGAACTATGTAACTTACCATTTAGGAGCTGGGTTGTTGTCTTCTTTGTATCCAGGTGATGATCGAACAGTTGTTGTACTTTATCTCGAATACCTTGCATGTTTTCCTCAACATTACTGCTATTGATCAGTTGAACGCACGACTCTAGAAACTCCTCCAGGTCGTTAAATTCGTGTTGTGACCCCATACCCAAAGACTTCTTCCTGTAGTTATGACAAAAACACAACTTCAGTGACTACTAGTAACCAACTACTTATTTAGTGATATAAAGTAAATTACCACTGCAAACTAACATTTAACTTAAGTTGTAGCTTCAAACAGAGCAGGGAACTCTAAGGCTTCATAACACTTCGAGGATCAAAAGCAGTATTAACGTTAGTGGTGGGTTCAGACTCCGCAGAGGCAACTGTTTAGGGCGTATGTCTTGTTGCTCTCCAGTGTACAGTTCAAAGCACACGATTAAACGCTTCATACAAAACACGCATACACTTAAAGCTTAAAAGACAACACGTCCGCAAACAGTCCATTATCCAATGTAGTCGCATGCTTTCAAGCTTAACATATCATATCCCAACTAACATCTCACTTCCTAATAGCACTTAACATTAGTTTTAACTATGGCTAGCATGTTAGCTTTAGTTAGAACATTTAATGTTTTCCCATAATCTTCGATCCGTAAAATGCATACTATTTATAGTAACATTTAGACTATTCCATATGCGTAGTATTACTTATTTAATGTTGTGATTTTAGTTTATTCTATCCAAGGCCATAATTACCTTTCACACCGCAACAAAATGTACTGTTTTCACTCGAAAATCCCGCGATCTTCTTTCTGCTGGTGTTCAGTTGACGCTTTGCAATCTTACTGCATTAGCGTCCTCTGCAGGACTGGGGAGGACACTTTTGTGAATAAAATAAATTGAAAGGCAGAGCAAGAGTAAAGAATTACAATAAAATTCCGAGTTAATTCTTAGACATGCCAAAACAGGTTTCAGTGCCGATAGCGTCCCAGATGCTTCTGCTGTCATACTATCTCGTCAGGTCCTTTGGTCTTGTCCGACAATTCCTCACATTCGCCATTTTCACGGCTTTCTCCAACTAAACCCTCCAACTGTATCAAGTGTAGCGAAGACCCTCAGAAACCAAGAGCAAAACGAATCGTAGTCGGCAGGATTCGAACCTGCGCGGGGAGACCCCAATGGATTTCTAGTCCATCGCCTTAACCACTCGGCCACGACTACACATACATTCACATCTCGAACAACCATGTTAGACGTGGAAGCAGAGAAGATGCCATTCTTCGCAGAACCAAGGTCTACATACGTTACAGCCCACCTTCATGTAAAAGTGCATGTGCAGTAAACCAACAGCGCCATACATGTGTGTAAAGGCTGGATATTTTGGGGCGTTCTACAGGCACAAAGGCAAGCATGATATAGGTTCTAAACCAGGAAATCTCAATAAATTGCAATTACCTCTATATGCCAGTAGGGGTCACTACATACCATAATATACAGGTCTATGAACGATCAATCTCAAGGTTAAGTCAAATTTCTTGATAGATTTTAACACATTTCACTGCCTAAGTACTTAACTCATCTTATGATGATCATTCTAGCCATTTCATGCTATTTCTCAGACATTTCCATACCAGTATGAACAGCTTGATAACATGGTAATGGTAACACTTTTAAGTAGCCTGAGAACCAGACACACATCAATGATTGTGTAGGGCTAGTGTTTGTATGCAGCAAACATATCAATTATGTAACCTAAACTAACTTTATACTTATTGTAACTGTTTACTCAGCTTGAAGGAAAATGCAGTTTAAACTAGACAGTAATTCATTACCAATGAATGAAATAATCTCTGCCTCCAAACATCAAAGACCATTTTAGACGATCTGCCAGCAAAAGATGTTTTCAGATGCATAACAGGGTTTAGACTCCAAAGACTCAATATTGCTAATAGTGACAGCAACACTTGATTGCAAGACATTTGACAAAGTTCTGCCATTTCCTTTTTGAAGGTTTTAAATTTTACCTCATCTTAGATCAATTGCTATAAATGTGAGGGAATATGGAACAAATCTAAAACATTATGTGAAAGGTAAGACAAAAGCACACAATGCTATAATTTTCAAAACATGCAAGCCATACATTTGATTGAGAATGGAGCAAAGACGGCATAATTGTTGACAGAGGTCATTGATTGTTTTGGGGAAAAATATATGTTAATTTCAAATTTCATGCTGACAGTATGTCTCAGAAAAGTTGGGATGCAAAAAAAGGCTCTAAAAGTTAAGTAATGCTAAGAGGAAAGAGGAACATTCAAAAGGTAATTAGATTATATGGGAATATGGCTGTACATAAAAGATCATTGCAAAGAAGTTGAGTCTCTCAGAAGTAAAAATGTGAAGGTATTCATTACTAAGTTACTATATAACAATATTAGTTTACAAAGATCTTTCAGGCACTGGATGACAATAAGACATGTTTAATGAAAATCATTGTATGGGTTCAGGAAAACATAAAATAACCACTGTCTATGAATATGCTGTCTATGAATATGCTTTAACAATCCAGCCATGAATGCTGGTTAGAATTCCACCATTCATATTTCATTAGGCTGAATGAGCAGCAGATTTTGAGCAGCAGATCCAGACCCAGAAGTCCTAACTCTCTTTGTGACTCTACACAGATACAAAAGTGGAGGATGCTCTTTTTTAAACATAATGATGTATCTTTTGTTGCCATGTCATGTTTCTGTGACTGACTTGTCAACTTTTCTGAGACCTGTTGGTAGAATGCAAATGTAAACAAATGTAAATATCCCAAACAATATATTTTTTTCTGCAATTGATATGTTGTCCTTGAACTATTCAGCAAGTATGAATATTTTCGCAACCATTCACTTCATACCTAGCACCGGCAATAAAGGTTGTGGGTAAAGATCCTTTCGTGGTCTCGTTGGACCCCGAGGATGGCCACTGACTTTTATAACTTTACACGAAACTTGCCATGCGTTTCAACTTCGACGTGTGGTTTTGCCCTTTAAAACTTGCATTGAACAATCATCAAATGATTACTTTGTTGGTTACAGGCCTATGCCTAAGAGGTACTTCGTCATTGAGCATGTAGCCTACAAACATGGCTAGGCCAGTCTGCCGATGAAATTTGAATTTTGAATCCTAAAATTTTGAATAGTATGCATTTTTGAAGTTTTCACATGTGAAATACAACAAATAATTTCGTTTAGTCATTAGTTGGCATGTAATCAAGTAGTCCTTTCTATTAAAACAGAAAATAATGACCTTAATCTGTTACCATTAACCTGCTTTCAGAAGATGGCGAGTAAAGTCGCCATAGTTCGCTTCACTGTTTGGTTTGCTGTGATATCCCAGCGCATAAAGGTAATCAGAGGATTACTTTATCTTTATGATTTGTATTACCATGTCTTCCATTCTTTTCTGCTTTTCTGCGAAGAGGTTCAAATAGTTGCTTCTCTTACGTCCTCCAGTAGGCTCCTTTTTTTGGAATTTGCCAAGGCTGAGTTCAGAATGACACGACGTTTGTCAGCGTTACACGTTATTTTTCCTCTCAAACTAGTAGGTAGATAGGACCCGGAGTAGCATTTAGGTTCAAGAACAATATTCCGGGACGTCATTAGAGTACAGCCCATGCTCGTTAAATCAAATAATCAGTCAATCCATCCATCCATCCATCCATGCATACATACATACATGCCTAAATTTTTGTTGTGCGTGCTGTGATAATTTATTATGTACATAAAAAAGAAACAACAAATATGTTGTTTTTTTTGTATAATTTAAATGCTGTCAGGTCACGTTTGTTGCTTTAAAAACCTTCAGTGTTTCCATTTTTGCCCACATGTAACACATTTATATCCAGAGGTGTATAGTAACAAAGTAATAGTGTATTTCACTACAGTATGTTTTGGGAGTATCTGCACTTCACTTGAGTTAAGTAGCTCAAGTTCACTTTAACTTCTCTACATTTTTAATTATGTCATTTTACTCCATATTTTCAATTTGCATTGTAGTTGTTAGGTGAAATGCAATTTGGTGGTCTTCTGAGTGACTTCAACAATTGAGGAAGCTGCAGCTGACTTGTTATTGGGTAAACAGACAAGTGTGAACAAAATCTTCATTAGAAATGCTGTTGGCATCAGTTTTTTTATATTCTGACTGCTTGTCTTAATTTAACAGCATTTATATTCAAAACATGTTCAAGGCAGGACATAGGCTATAGGCTACAACAAAATGAAAAATCAAGCAGAATTTGGGTGGCAAACAACACAATTTCATTTATTCAGGCTTTGAAGACATTGTCTGAAGTGCCATGTTTTAAACAAACTTGTAATATTCAAAGTGCTGTCTGCTTTCTTTTTTATTAACATTTACCTGTACTTTCACCTTCATTGCTTAAGTGCATTTAATTAAAGATTACTTGTCACACTTAACATTATAGCAAACACTTGATACTTTTAGGCTTTTTACTTAAGTAGCATTCTAGTGGGTGACAAAAGTTACTACCCTTTTATAGGATATAAGTACTTCTACTGAGTGTGACAGATACTTTATACAACACTGTAAGTAACAGACATGTTCAGAAGTAGGCCTACTTTACAAGCCTCACAGTCAAGGAGCCAGTTGTTACTCCAACGGCACAGGCCATCTAATCTAAAGGATCACCTCCTTGATTTTTTTCTCATTTTCTACAGCAGCAGAAATAAGACAAAAGCATCACGCCAATTTTTCAAGCTTTGAATAGGCTATACTACTGCCTTTTTTATACCCCCTTTGGAAGATCAGCTATTGTGCATTTTCTACTTAACAGCACTATATAGAAAAACAACCAACTTCTGGGACAATATTTTTCATAAACCATTTAATGAATTTACATCAGCTTTACAGTGAAATTGACACGTCCCTTGCTTTGGTGCTAAAGCACACTGACACTGTAAAACAAAAACTATGAGTAGCTGGTGACAAACATTGTCAAATGCATTTGTAGTCATTATGTTTCTCTGGGCCATTTCTATTTGCATTTCCTTCTGCAATGAGGCAATGGCTGAATTTGTTTAACAGTAAAACACAGGCAACGTCCCCTCACAACTCATCCACAAATGGTGTGTTCACCAGATGTCCACTGCTCGCCATTGTTTTCTTGCCGGACACAAACTTCTTTGCGGCCTGCAGGAAAAAATACAATAAAACCAGTGATTCAAAACACACCTTCTGAGCAATACCGGGTGTTACAAAAGATTACTTCATCTGCACAGTTAAAGTGTTTTAAGTGTGAAGTGTGGTAATAGACAGCTGGTAACAAATGTCAAAGGCCCCGAAAGTAAAGTTCACAAAACCACATCAACAGAATCTGAAGTTTTTTTTAGGAGCATCCAATTTGTGAGCCTGTTTTTTGTCAGTCATGAACATACTGCATAAGGGCTTAGCTTTGACATTTCGGTAGCCTGGCCACACCTTCCTACACATTTCCACTCGATTATCATCTCCCTACAGTGCTAGTCTGGATTTGATCCCATTGTCGCAAATATCATTTTTACCAAAATCAGTAAATTCAGGCGTTTTTCAGGCAGTAAACCCTTCAGCAGTTTTGATTGGCTCATTCTCGCCTTAATGAATGACATTTCCAAAGGGTCATTTCACAAAAGCAGAATTAAAAATCCCAGGAGATGAGGTGAGCCTCGACCAAGCAGTTTCTGGACATCCTAGCTCAACATGTTTCACCAACGTCAAATCAGAAATATAGCTGCAAGCAGCAACGAAGTGGCCAAGCAGCGAAGCTGGCCGGTTGCCATGGCAACAGAATGTTGCGAGGTAAGGCAGATAGCCATAAGCACTCACAAGTTTCATGTCAATATGCCAGTCTGGCTGAGATATAAGGCCACTTCCTGTTAGGTGGCTTCGCCATTGAATTCAATTGGCTGTGATGGCTGAAGGCTTTGACAGACAAAAAGAATCATTGCTGACATTGATCAGGCATGGTCTGAGGATCATGCCAAGCTTTGTGACTTTCGTATGAAATACGTGGCCTGTGAAAAATTTGACATGGAAAATTGGCAAGGACCATTAAAGGCACTACCAACAGTAAGAGCAGTTATTGGGCAAACTGCACCAAATTTGTGCCCCCTTGGGATGGGGTTAGGGCTCATGTGACAAAGTTTGGTTAAGATACGTCAAAAAATTGCCAAGATATGACCTTACTTCTGATTGGCATTTACATACATACATTTACATTTACATACATTTAGCAGACGCTTTTATCCAATTTTATTTCTCAACTATCAATTACATCCCGGCCAGTCTCCCTTAGAGCAACTTAGGCTAAGTGCCTTGCTCAAGGGCACAACAGTGGCAGCCAGGATTCAAACCTACAATTTTCCAGGCTACTTGCATGCTAGCCAAGTTCCTTAACCACTACGCCACCACCGGCCGAGTTTGGTGACGTCGATAGGCCGCACGCTTCTGAACTCTAACGTCTATCAATGGGACAACCCCACAGCATGACCAGACACAAATTTTGTTGCTGACCCAAACACATCATGAGATATGACCTAAAACACATCTTTCCAATTATAGCGCCAACTACTGGTCAAACTGCACCAAATTTGTTGCAGCTTAGCTGCTTGGCCACCAATGAGTATCAGCAGGATCAAGCCAGGTGTAAGTAACCCTAGATACACATCCATGACTTGTTTGTAACAAGTGAGCTAAAGCAACTGACTGATACTAATGATAAAGTAAAACCGTTCACTTTGAAATCGCCGAACACAATCAACTGCTTTTTGTGAAAACATGAGAAGGCCTGGCAGACCAATTGAACACACATTTATGTATAAACACCATATTTCCCACCTGTGAGTGCCTTCATCATCTAGGCGCATGGCTTAATTGAGAAAAGAACACACCACTAAAACAGTGTTCCTTTATATGACTTTACGTAGCTTGTATCTCAGAATTGCATGAAAACATTATTCCCCATTTCTAACCGACCACTGCGGTATACCATTCATCAAACATTTCTCAACACCACAGACAACCAATGGCTATAACATGATTAATAACTGTGCAATAAGAAACAACATGATGACAATAATAAGCATAATAAGCTTAATTAACATTTGAATGAAGCTGGTCCCATACTACTAATATTGCTGCCTGATTGCTGCTGCCCCATTCTGACAGTAGGCCAAGCCATGGGCTGTAGGCTATCTACCTTGATCTTTTTTGTTGTTTGAAAATATATACATAATATACAGCATATAATGTTTGAAAATATGCGCTCATTTGCCCGGTCAGGACCAGGTTAGCACAGAATCTCCAATCACAGTCTCCAAGGTAACTAGCCTGCCACTGCGTTTGTGAAAGCAAGTGGAGGCTAAATTCAATCATGATAACCCCAAACAATCCCAGCTTTATTACTTATCTAGGCTCTGTGAAATACCAATCAGAGCTAGGGTGCCCACAAACAAACAACTGAGTTTTGTTATTTCAGTGTTTTTACCTTTGCATCCATCACATACCCAAACACATGCATAAAAGCAGTGGAAAAGATATAATGTCATGCATGTGACCTCTTAGATACTGTAATGGATTAAGATGAAATACGGAGAAAAATATAAGCTAAAAATCCTGTTCATGATAAATAGATCCATGATCTGAACACTCACGTTTGCAACTTCACTGGAGGTTACAGCGTCGATAGCCTGGAGCACTGCCTCAGGTTTGCTATAGGCTCCACTAGCCAATAACTGTGCTCCCACCTCCTCTAGGAGGCTGTCTGAGGTTTCTAAAGACATGAGGTACTCTGCCTTCACCTGGTTCCTGTGAGAAAAACAAACAAGCAGAAAACACTACTGAGGCTCTAATGTAGGAGAACACATTCACTTCATTCTGATTATTGAGGAAGTTGGTATTCTATTGCCAGTGTACTGGATGTGGAGGGTGGGGGTCTTACTTTGCCCTGGCCAGGTCCTCTGCAGAAAGTCCCCCATCCGCAATAGCAGCCACCTGAGCCAAAGCAGCTCTGATCACCTGAAAGCATCAGATAAGTCAGCAACGTGAGGCCATGACTATCTTCTCCACTCCTTCTGCAAATGGCTTGGGATAAATGGGCTTCCTCAAAGGTGGGCAAAGCAATTATGTCTTGTTTCCACAGCATGGATTCTCTACATTACAGAGGCAGTAAGTGTACAAGAACAATCTGCAAGATAGCCCTTACAACTGTATATTAAATGTGCATTAAAAAGTTGAATGGATGCCCAGGGAGCTGCAGCATCAGCATGACATAATTTTTCAACACTGCTTTCAGACTAGCTTTATCTAGTTCTAAACTATGCTCCATTTCCTGGAGTGGAGACATGCATGAATGTGCGGGACCCTCAAAACCACTCTCTTGGGTTCCAGTAGGAAGTCAGCTAATGTCAGTTAGACCCTTGAAGGATTGTCTACTGTTTACATCTGGACAAAGCACGAGCATGTGGACCACATGTAGTAGTTTTGGCATGATACTCACATCTTCAGCAGCATCATATTGTGAGACAGTATAAACCCCAAAGAGTCCAGAGTCTGAGTAAGTGGCACTGAAGGCTGTGGCCTACAAAAAAGATAACTGATAATGAATACCACAATCTTTAACAACACATTCTCTAGTTGTCATCCATCTCAGAATTAATCATTTAAATACACAATATGACTGTAACACATTGGCAAACAAGGTTGTTCTAGCCAAATAATAATACTACTAATACAGTAAGTAACTAAGTTAGTTAGTTCCAAGTTAACAGGATTTTTTATCAGAGAGGAAGCCTACATGATTTCAACAGCCTAAGAATTACATTCGCTCTGAACATACAGTATACCAACAGGTTAAACATGCAGGTTGGCAATTTGTGTAAATACGTCATTATTTACTTACATCAAACGGTAGTGTGGTGGCTTTCGCAATTCCCTGGCAGAGTTTGCTGCAGATGTTGGCTCCCCTCTTGACATGGGGGCCAGCTCCCAGTGCCCTCTGTAGCACACTGAAGGCGTTGGCCTCCGCAGAGCCAGTCACTGCTGCCTCACTGGCCACCAGAGCATGCACCAGCCCGTCAGCACTCTGCATCCTCATCTCACCTGCACAGAAGATTTTCCAGTCAGTTTTATACAGCCACCTCTACAGACTACCAGATGGCAATGTATACTTGCTCTTAGCTATGGTCTGTGTAGTTGCCCAGCAGATGAAAATGTCATTGGCCAAAATATGCATCTAAACAAGTAAACAACTACATGAATTTAAATCAAAATATGTATGACTAGGTCCAAGTTATATTGATTGTTGGACTATGAGAGCTTGGACTGTGCTGCACAAACAGTACTTCTTTACAGACACACTGTACAATCATCCAGAGGAATGACAGGAGAGTTTCACTATATTGTGATCATGTAAAGGATAAAGGACTATCAAGAACAGGACCCTGAAGCAGCAGCAGATCATTTCAAAGTTAACAAGCACACCTTGCGGTGATCCAGGAGTTCACAAAATTCTCTCACCTCCACGGTATACAGCTTTGGCCCCAGGTACTCCAGCTCCACGACGAACGTTCAGGTACTGCTCTCCCATCTGCTTCAGCACGGAATGCTTCACACCTAGAGCACAGGCACACAAACAGTTCTCAAGCCAGGGAACAAGAGACACAGCTAACTTAATACTTACAACAACACATAAATGACAATGATATTTAACAAAATATCACATAAGGGATATATACAATCTGTAACACTAAAGATAAATGTGTGTGCTCGTTTAAATTTACAACTGATACTCACCAAGTCCAACAACGGTCATTCTTGCACTAGTGTAATTATTCTCCACAAAAGACTGCAGCTATTTCCAAAAGGAACATATATGTGCAAGTTAAATATATAATTTAACTTAGAGATAAAAACATAATCAGATGGGATACAAAGTTTAGAGGGAAAAAAAGGTCAAAAACTGAAAAATTATTCTGACAATCTGAGAGTCTCTATGGTGGTCTGAAAAACTTGCGCAACCCAACACAGCCCTCTTGCTCTTAACTTTTAGGTGAAACTTGGACATTTTCCTTACCTGGTCAGATCTGACTCTGCCCTCATTGAAATCTGGACAATAAAGTGAGTTGGAGAGGGCATTTT
This sequence comes from Tenualosa ilisha, assembly GCA_015244755.2. Classification (NCBI taxonomy): domain Eukaryota; kingdom Metazoa; phylum Chordata; class Actinopteri; order Clupeiformes; family Clupeidae; genus Tenualosa; species Tenualosa ilisha. The sequence goes on along the minus strand of PYXC01002370.1, from coordinate 1,733,837 downwards.
TATATGCAGCTTCATGCAACTTCTCCACAACACCTATAATAAACACATTGAACAGACACAATCTCTCATTACACTTCAGAAAGAAAAATTATCAGCTAAGTATTCATGATCTTCAAGAGACAAAAAATGCAATCTGTTGACAGACCCACCAATTTGTGGACACTCTTTTGCCAAGGCCTTGTCAATCTTGATTCTTGGAGTGAGGTCTGATATTTCCCATGGCCTAAACTCGGGAGAGGTGATCATGTTGACCAAGTACTCCACAACTGTATCACTGTCAGAAATATCAAAGGAACAGATGTGACCCAGCGTACACCATTTTTGCTCCAACATTACTATGCTCTGAGGTGTTTTGGATATAATTACAATGCTGGTATATTTTCACCTTTGTGTACACTTCAGACTACGTCTAGACTACTTGTCGAAGTTTCTCTGCACAAGGCTGCTGTGTTTTCAAATGAATCCGAGACATAAAGCATTTTTGAATCACTACGCTTCACAAAAAATGAAAACGATGGATTAATATGGATAAGAAGTGCAAACATAAAATTTGGTCTGGACATTTTCACAACAAGCCTCTTCTTTATGGCAAGGACTACCATGTGGTATCAAAAAATCTATCCAGGATTGATTTTTAACTCTAAAAAACAAACAAAAAAAAAAAAAAACTTTGATGCTGAAACCATAATTTACATAACACAGGAATTTAACTGTTAAAGACTTACAAGTCATCTCTCAGACATTCTGCAGAGTAAACCATGTGTTCCCTTGATGATGTCACACTGTAAATAATAACAATATTAATAATCAGAGTTGTCAGCAGAAGCCCTGTGGCAAAAGGTCGCATGGAGAGAGTTGACATAACAGAACACCTACCTGAGAGAGCCTCCCACGGCCTCTACACCCCGACAGATCCTGAACGCAGATGCCCCCTTTGTGGTCTGTTCAACGAGAACAACTGACAATCAGGGCTTGTATGTGTTGAACAAAAAATTGTACCAAATTGTCTGCTGATCTTACCAGGTTTCCAGCTAATCGCAGAACATGGGTAAGCCCCACATTGTCAGGTGTCTCATAGCGGCTGCCAGCTTTCACAAACACACCAATTTTGGAAATAGGAGAATAGTTTTCTAGGGAAGCAATCAGCATGCCACTGGGCAGTTTGGACACCTGAGAAAACAGAATGCAAAGGGGACTGTGGAAGTTGGCTGGGTGCAGTCTAAAACAGTTCCTTGCCAAACCATATTCAACTGGAGGCCGAGTAGAACTATTATAGTTACAGGAGGACAGACTCTTGAATAGAATTCAGGTGTCCAGGGGGCACCTACCTGGACATCTTGTGTGTGGAACGCTGGCTTGACAGGGGCTTTGTGGCGGTCCACGGGCAGAGGTTCGGTCAGCGCACTCCTTCTGGCAGCTGCGTAACATCGTTTCTGCGAGGACAGGAGAGCAAACCCAAAACTCAAAAAGCTGGAGGAAATTATTTCAGTGAAAAAGACGGTCTCTAGGGACAAGGGTTGTTTACAACAGCTCTCAAGGTTTAGGGACAGGGACAAAACTAAGTGGAACTGGACACCAGATAGTGTGGCTATCTATAGCTTCAGTAGTGTGAATTAGTGTGACCTAATATGACCCATTGCTGTACCTTGTGTTGACTGTCAGAGAGGAAATGGCAGGAGGAGAGAACGGAACACACACATCAGGACATTTACAGCTTTACAGATAATACATGTACGTTTTTTAATCTTCCAAGCTTTTAACTTTTATGTTCTTCAATGCTTTAAGGGTTTCGAAAGACTCCCAACTGTTTCAACATCAGTCATAAAAATGACCAACAGGTAACGACTGTAAATTAGCTTGGAAAGCTGGGGAGTAAATAATCCTTTCATTTGACATGCAGCCTCACCAAAACAGCATATACCCTACATGAATAACCACAACCCATTGCCGTACTTCGAAAGCCCAGCAAATGAGAAACTATAGACAGTAAAAGGAAAAAACACGTCCATATGTAATAGCATCCCAGCAAAGGAAAAAAAACGTCCATAAGTCATAGCATCCCTTCTTACGGAAAAAAACTGACCAGGCAAAACTCTGGGACAACAGGATGCCAACAAACTGCGTTCTATATCTCAGTAAGATTACATATTAACATTATAAGAGCCAAAAAAAACAAACAATCGAATCAAGATAACAGGAATCTACAAAGCGGTATCGACAGAAAACGCTTGGTTCTGGGGGTCCAGTTAACATGAGTGCTACCAAAACGCCGCTAAACTACACTCAGCAATAGTCAGGAGACGTTTACTATCTGCTTCTAACAGTTATCGTCAGGTTTTTTAGCTCTCAAGACTTTCTCGAGTAGACTGACTCCCAGAGAGTCAGGCGACTTCAGAGTGAAGTTTATTTGTATAATGAAAGCTCAAATCTCGTATCAATATAATGACCTTCAGTACCACTAGCATAAAACGTTTGCTGGCTATGCTTTGTGGCTAGGTATGTCCATTGACACAAACTTTCCAAAACATCTCCTAAATGTCAGCATGTCAGAAATTATGCAGCTAGTACATCCCTATTTCACAAAATTTTAACTCGTAGACCAGAAACATATCATTGCACAGTCTTAAGTAGAGGCCGGTCGCTAGGTATTGCTAGCTAACGTTAGCTAGCTGTGCTACTTGCGTTTACAACCGACTTCCAAGTCACGTTTCTTAGCTGATAACAGCAACCATTTTAGAGCTTGACAGTTGAACAGCAGTAATAATCACCCCCCAAACACCCAAAGATTCTAATGAAACATTGTTAACAACAGTAAAACCTACGGAGAGATGATTCAGGGGTCGGATTCCTTTCATGACTGTTCTCTCCTTCAAACGATGGGAAAAGGCATATATGGCTGACCTGACGTCCTACCCCGACCACACGGTAGTGAAATCCAATCCTACTGGCCGAACCAAAGATGGTTAAGCAAAGGTCTTCTCAGGCCTATATAAGTCTCTCTGTTACAAGTCACTTCAGAATGCAGTGTTTCTAGAAAGTCGTCCTCGAGAATGTCAGCTAAGTACATTTATCACATCACTATCAATTAGACTCATTGTCTGTTTGAATGATTAATTAATTAACGTTACATTTAGAGAAGAAATATAGCCTACGTGTTTGAAAAAGGTGTAGTGTCTCATTATACATCACAACATACATCTACTAACTGGGGTACCCTAGGGGTACTTGGATCAATTCTGGGGGGTGCACAAATTATATCTCTAAACAGTTTCTCAGGTCTCACCAGTATAAGGTATTGACTAGGTATTGACTATGGACAAAAATCCCCAATACAACACAATTGCCATGGTTATGTACCCATAAGAGTTCATGTCTTGAAAATCTTAGAAACAGTGGGGTGCTCAAAAAGAACATTTAGGCTTTAGCCTATCAAGAGATGACTTCAAAGATCCGTCAAAATACTATAAGTATTGTTTGCATGTTCGGCAGCTAAGTTTTGAGTATTCGTCCAACACGGCATAACAGGAGGACTTTTCATTTGACATCTGAATTAATCGGCGCAAGATTATGACATCTACCTTTGGACACGCCCCTGAACTCATCTGACGATTTCGATACGCAACCGGTAAAGTCTGGGTAAAGTGTGTTCTAGACAGGTTCTGAACAGCGGAGAGAGTGGTTACGTTCTACCGTCACATAAAAGTGGCTTTTTAACGTTAAGAGCAATTTCTGTCCTCCGTGAAGCACACGCCGAGAGGACCGCGTAAGCTGCATTTCCATTCCGAGACCATGGTAAGCTTGGTACAATTTGCTAAATTAACGTTAGCCATCTGACATTACACTCTGCTTTGTGTGGATGTTGTTTAACTCCATGTCCTATACAGCAAGTTAATATTTGCTTGTCCATATACGCAGTAAAATGAAAACTTCATTAACATGAAGGCTGGTTGTTGGTAAGGTCAGTAACGTGGTGGACTAGCTAGGTAACGTTAGCTGGAGGATGCTAAGTTTCAGCTACAGTAGCAACAGCAGTGTTGTAACCTGTGGTTGTGACCCACGTGCTTTGAAGTGTGTGATCTTAGTTAGCCTATGAAGCGAATGCGCCTTACATGTTGATATTTATTATGTATTTATTGAAGATGAACGCTTCACTCTCCGCTATTAGTTGTATTGGAAGGATGGATCGGATCTTTGACTTATTCATTCATTGCCTTACAGACTGAACCAGAGGTGAATCCTAAAGCTTACCCCCTTGCTGACGCAACGCTGACCAAAACAATACTGGATCTTGTACAGCAAGCTTCCAATTATAAGCAGCTACGAAAGGGGGCTAATGAAGGTAAGGTTAACTTAATCTGTGTACTTTACGTAGTAGAGGCACAGTGCGCGTTTGGCACTTTCAAGCAGTCTGAGTAAATCTTTATTCTCCACACAGCCACCAAAACCCTGAACAGAGGTATTTCGGAGTTCATTGTGATGGCAGCAGATGCTGAGCCACTGGAGATTATCCTTCACCTGCCGCTTTTGTGTGAAGACAAGAACGTCCCCTATGTATTTGTGCGGTCCAAACAGGCTCTGGGGCGAGCCTGTGGTGTCTCTAGACCAGTCATCGCAACATCTGTTACAATCAAGGAGGGTTCACAGCTCAAGCCTCAGATTCAGTCCGTACAAATGGCAATTGAGAGACTGCTGGTCTAACGTCATTTTTTGTTGAATTTTCATTTTAAGTTCTGTAAGCGTAAAGTGGACCCACAAAACCTATGAAGAGCTTAATGTCTCCAACGCATGATGGAGAAATCTATTTTTGTGCTAAAATGCAAGTTATTGTTGGAATTATTTTAATAATGGTCTTTGTGGTGTCTGCAATGGCTACTTTTAAATAGACCGCCTGTGTTTAATCTAGTCCTCTTAAAATTTGATCATGCCCATACCACATTGTTTAGCCTGTGAAGTAATTTCTTTGTAAGAATGTAAAAGATAAAAAATTTGATTATTGCGATACTTTCACTGTAATTCTTACCATGTTGCTGGTTTTATGCTTACATATTGTTTCATCTAAAGATGAGCAGCTGGAGATCTGAAGAGGTTCGGTATTTCATTTATTAGCACACATACTCCAGGTAGCCGTTTTGAGGTTTGAACATTAAACAAAACGGATTCATACACGCCCTTCCTCTAAGGGTGAAGACCTGATTGTCTTAAACCACCATTCCAGTGATGCTAACAACCAATGTATCTGATATCAGATGTGGCCATAAAGCAAAACATACTATATGCATAATGTGCTAATGGAGGTAACTAATAAATACAAAATTAATATCACAATAGAAAATACTGTACAAAATTACTACACTACACAAATGACTACAGAAAAAAGTCACAATAATACGCAAATTGACGCTACAAAACGAAGCCTCAAGGGCCCATATTCACATCACATGTTATACTCCAGAGCAGAATGGGACAACACTGTCTACAATCACACAAGAAAAAAAGAAAACACTATGCACACACTAGCAGGTGTTCCTTAGATTCCCACCTTTGGATAATGGAATGAATCCACCTGAAAAGGCATGTGTGCATGGACCCTTGCAGAAGGGTTTGTTTTTGCAACCACTCGTGTACTGGGGAGTAGATGCTTCTCACTATGACACAAATCTATGGCTGCCACACCAGTGGACTAGTGTGTCATCGTCTTGCTCCGACCACAGCAAGCGATGCGCTGACAGAATTTTGCACCTGCATGTGACCACAAATCTGAAACATTCAGTCAACGTCCGGGAACTCGGTCTCGGCAGCAGTCCCAGGACAGCTGCCGCCGCGAGTGTCCTTCCTCAGCTGCATGGACACACAGCTCAGCCAACTCCGGCTGGTGGGCATCTCCCCAACAATCTCCCAGCTGTCAGTTTCCTCTGAGTACCGTTCAATTGTGTCATGGTATCTGCCAGACAGATGTGCAATCCAAAAATAAGACTGTGCTAGAATAGAAGAGCCATTCCTATATACCGTCATGTTTCAAAAAAATAAAGCTAAATATTCATGCTAATTTTTATATAACATATGGCTTAGTTTTGTCCCTGTCCCTTTGGGCCTCCTAAGTCACTTGCTGTTTCCAAAATAGCATAGTGCTCTGTACTGCATTGTGCACTCTAAGTCATTTGCTGTCAAGTTCTCAAAATATAGAACTACCAAAAAATTCTAAAAATGTTACATCCCAGGTCTTATGCAGTATGTAGTACAGCAGTATGTCATTTCGGAAACAGCAACTCACTTTTTTGGCAGCATGCTTGTAAGCAGTTTAGGCTTTAATTATTTGCAAAAGTACAGAACTGGAACTGACACTGGAGCGTGGAAAATCTGTTACCTACCTATCCCACCCCTCCTCTCCCCCAAGAACATAAATCTTCCCGTCAACTACAGCCACACCAGGCCGGTAGCGCCTCTCCTTCATCGGGGCACACATGGTCCATTGATTGGTCTTGGGATCATAACACTCCACCTTGTCAGTGTTCTCAGTGGAAGCATGCCAGCCCCCTGTATGCAAAGAGCAGCGCACAAACAGTACAGAAAGTGTACGTTAGTATTTTTCAAGATGCAAACACACAATTTATCCTTTGCTATAAGATTGTGATTAAAAGTTGTGGTTTCAAGCCAAAAATGTATCATCAATGAAAAAGCAACTCTGAAAACATAGACAGAATTATCTTCTTCCCTCTGTTATTTGGATCAACTCCAAAGTCAAATGATCTGGTTCATCCATGAATTAGGACATTTTTCAAAATTGAACTGATCTGGTATGGTGTGGTGTAAACCTAATGGATTGGAGGATAGTTCTCTCATCTCCAAGAAAAATCTCAGTGCAAAAGACTGCAGGTCAGTCAAAGATCTGAGGTCTGTTTCCCAAAACGATAGCTGCTAACTGGACAGCAATTATGCTGTTGGGAAACACCTGTTTGCTATCCAACTCACCTATAACATAGATCTTGCCCTTCAGAGTGCAGGCAGCTGACCCAGAGCGTGCAATCTGCATTGGGGCTACCTCTGTCCATGTACAAGTTTTTGGGTTGTATACTTGGGCAAGATCTGTGCCATCTCCATCCTCAAGAACAGCTCCACCTAATGATGGGTATAACAAACATGTTAGCTTGAGGGAAACTGGATTTGGGCTCAATAGCTTTTTTAGCTCAATAGTTTTTCTGAAACAAAATAACAAACAAAGTTATAGTGAGGCGAGATGAACTTGTAAAGTAAAGTAAAAAACTGTTTACAATATTCATCAGACCAGAAAGTATCACAACAGAAGAGTTAAGAGATACTGGGCAGAGGTGTGTTCCCCAAAACCATCACAGCAAGCGTTAGAAACTTCTGTTGGCAATGGGCAATGGCATAGTATGGTTTTGGGAAACACACCCTAGATTACTGAAAAATTCAATGACCTGTGACATAAAGAAGTCCATCTAATGCTACCACAGCAGGGCTAGTGACTGCCATCTTGACTGACTCCATGAACTGCCAGCTGTTGGTGTGGGGATTATAGCACTCCACAGTGTCTAAGCGAGAGCGGCCCTCCCAACCGCCCACTGCAAAGACATATCCATCAAGCATGACTAGACCTGTGGGGAAAGAGAAGAAAACATCTCGCTCAGAAAAAGATAATCATCACTAGATTACTCTGTGCTCACTACAGGGCAAGCCCTTGGGAGGAAGAAAACACGATAGGAAGCGGAGACTAATGATTGTGGCCTCACGAAATGCTCTTACCCAGTTCTGAGCGTGCTACATTCATTGGGGCCATCTCCTGCCAGGAATCAAAGCAGGGGTCATAGCGCCACATCTCCCGGCTAGCTGAGCCATCTGGGAACTCTCCGCCAGCTAGATATAACATGGAGCCTGGAGACAAGAGGGGAAGCAAAGAGCAATACATAGTCATTCAATTATGTTATGTCATAGTCATGTTATAAGTCCTCTTCCTACAATAACATTCCAAACATAATCTGGATGGATATCAGACATGGACAACTCCGAAACCCTACTACCATAGCAATAGTGTACATCACTGGCCTGATATTTAAAGATATAGATGTATATCAAAAGATAGAGACATGGTGGTGGATAAAGTTGTTCAGACTTACCTGAAACAACTAAACCATGTTTGCTGACGGCAAATGGAAGACAAGCAAGGCTCTTCCACTGGTTGGTCAGAGGGTCAAAGCTCTCCACACTCCGCAGAACTACTTTGTCATCCTCGCCGCCTACTGTTACAATGACTTCAGCTGTGCCTGTCAGACGTGAGAATAAAGATTAATCCACCATAAAAAGTGTGCCAACAAAGTGTGCAAACAGTGCATATCCTGGATGGCTTGTGGGAAATGTATTTACCCACCCTTCATGTGCCTGTATGACATCCAAACTAATTCAGAGATTGTACTGATCGTCTGATAAAAAGGATACCTCAAATAGCGGTGAGAAGTTACATAGTGTTACTTTAAAACGCATTATGCAAAGAACAGAGAAGGGCGTCAAGATGATATCAACATTAAGCATTTTTATAACACGTATAATGACATATAAGTTTAAAAACTGCAAAAAAAAAAAAAACCTGAAAACTGAGATCCAGATAACTTGAAAGTGAAGAGTTGTTAATACAGCCACCAAAGATATTTGTTGGCCATATAGAAACAGAAGCAGTAAGACAGTACCTGTTGAGCGACGTGGCCGAGCTCTGGGACCGTACAGCTCTCCTCTCCGGTCCTGCAGCAGCATGTAGTCCTTGGCCTCAGAGATTAGTCTCTGACACCTGAGGGACTCCTTGACCACATCCAGAGATTCAATGATGTCATGGATGTAGTATGGGCTTATAAGGGGCATACGGATGTGTTCAAGCACCTGTTGTACAAAACAGTATTTTTTTTACACATTAGTAAAAAAGTAAGTCATTTGGGTTCCATAAAAGGGCAAACTATTCTACAGCACCATTTCTCCAGACATTCCAAGGATTGTTGAATATTTATTGTTAGCACAGTGAATTAATAATTTTAACTGAATTTGCACAAAAATCTTTAAAACCTTTCCTAAAATGACAGGACTGTAAGAAACAATTGCCAAATTTAAAGGTGCCCTGCCAACCATTTTTACCTGTTGTTTGTGAAATATGATCGGTCTAGAGCTTATTAGGGTTATATGGTGCATGTGAAAATGTGATAAAATCTTCACTGTCATTGGAAAGAAATAAACAGAAAAATCAAGCAAAATCAAAAACTTGATTAAGTTTACTTGATTAAGACCAATCCATGCATTCCTGTATTTGATTAGTGTCCGCCCCATGAAATCCTAACTATACGAGATCACTGAATATCAGTGAAATAAAGATAACAGGCAGAACAGCAATGTCTCATTTTTAGTATGTTGAATAACAGGATATTACGGACAAACAGCTCCAGTGAAAAGTCAGACAGTAAAAAGTCCCTAGTTATTTTGGTATTTACACTCTCACGTTAAACATGAAATTATTAAAATTAACAGATTAATCATATACTGTAATTTACAATAATGGTTTATCATAAATATTCAATTAAAATAATATTAATACAATGATATCAAATATTTAAACTGAATTATAATTATACATCAAAATAACATACAAACCATAGCTCTGCAAGGAGAACTAATCAGTTAGATAGACACAAAGCAAACAGATTAGTCTTGACCAATCAACCTATCATACAGTTCTAATAACCATGCTGAAATACTATCCTTTTTCATCACAGAGAACAAAGTCCATGTAATGTACAACAACAATAACTTTGTCTGGGCAGCTTGGACAGCTGTGACCCCCTCTGAGAAGACCTGCCCTCTCCACTGATCAGGATGGATTTGAGAGCTTAGGATCTGAAGCCCCAACATTTCAAGGCACCTTGTGCTGATTTAAACAGAGTAAGTTCAGCCCTACTCCTCTGTAGGCTGAAGCCATTTATCACAGTGAATAGCAGAAGTCACTCATAGTAAATAACAGAATTTAAAAAGGGTCATTGTATTACATTAACAACTAGAAAAGCACTCGGAGAGCACAGACCTCTGCCAAGCAATATAGGATCACTGACGCAATGCAAATTCCAGATGGTGTTCCGGATCACCACCAAAATGTAGTCATCTGTTCACTGTCCTAATACCCATGTTGTCTGAAAATTTCATCCAAATCTGTGCAGTATTTTGTTTTTTTTGTACATAGACAAACAGACAGAGAGACAAACAGACAGACAAACCAACACAGGCAAAATCATAACCTCCTTGGCGGAAGTAACAGTCATTTAGAACCAACATATACTACCTGTGCAAATGAAGAGTTAGTACTGTACTTTACACACAGGCTAGCCTGGTAATAAAACCAGACCCTCATTCTACACTTTTGTTTCGTACAGAGGGTACATTCAGTACTGAGATTCGACTGCTTGCTTGAGGTGTTTAAGTTTAAAAAGATTGGATCATCCACTGACTGACAGTTTGCCTTGACTGATAGCATTCTAGCTCTGCAGTAACATCTGTTTGCTGATTGGACAGGTTAAAATGCCTCCTGAGACAACAAGCTCAATAGGATCAAATCCAGACTAGCACTGTAAGGAGATGATAACCATGCTGAAGTGCTAGGAAGGCATGGCCAAGCAACACATAGGCTGAAACTGAGACCAAATCACTCACCTTCTCAAAGCTCTGTCTCCTAGATGAGCTCTTGTTTAACCAGAGCATTGCTGCCTCAAACACAGTCTCTTCTTTTGGCACGTTTAAGTGGTCGCTGGAGATGATCTCAGTCAGTTTGTCAGCACACAGAGACAGGAACTCCTCCTGCAGACGAGGGCCCATTGATGTAACACAAGCACAAAACAGCCACAAATAAGGAAACCAATAAAACTTGTGTGTGTGTGTGTGTGTGTGTGTGTGCGTGTGTGTGTGTGTGGGGGGGGGTCATTTCCACTAGTGTAAGCCTCCACTGTCCCACCTGTTGGCATACAGTGCTGAAGTGCTGCTGGATGTACTCCATGCTGCGGCGTTCTAACTCGTGACAGGAGTGCGCCTCAGCAAAACAGTGGATGCCCACGCAATTTATCTCATCCATCTGACGCTCCATGAAGCGGCAGCAGGCTTCGCGCACAGCCATCACGTCCAGGAGGTTGGCAGCAGCCAGGAGGGCCTGCACGTTAGCCTTGGAGATGACCACCTCGGCCGTGTAGGCGTAGCTCACCAGCATGCCGATCATCTGCGGCTCCACGCCGTTGATGGCCACGCGCTCCTGACGTGACTCCATCAGATCAGTGGAAAACATAGCCTGTCCAGGAGAGTTACAGGAGCATCACTGCATTGACTTCATTATTGTTATTTGCTGTTAATTCTTAAGAGGTAACTATGTCATTATACTGACTGATATTTTAATAAAGAGTATAAGGTAGGGAAGCTAGTTTTTTGGAAAAAATGGTATTCTGATGATTTTTTTAGCTGTTATCTTTAATATGCTTAAATAAATTGATATTATTTTAATATGACAACGTAACTAAAAATTGTAGTCGATTTTTGAATGGGTTCTCATCGTGAAGCAGGCCAAGGTGAATGTCTCAGTCTAGGCAGTGACAGAACTGCATTGTTGGATGAGTTCACATCAGCACATCGGTTATGATAATAATCCAGAATGATGTCGTATCATCCTTACTGTGGTAACATGCAGGTGAGCCTTACCTGAAAATACGAACTAAAGGAGGCAAGCACAATCCGATGACAGGGGAACTCCTGTCCTCCACAGCACAGTGTCACATCACAGAAGGCATTATTCAAGCGAAGACTGTTGAGGCCCTCTAGCACCTTGTTGGGATGGCGTGACTCTACAAACACGTATTCCTCACTATCCAAGGAGTCAAGGGGAAAACCGGATACCTCCAGAACAGGAGATGGAGGAAGAGTTGCCGTAGCAGGAGAAGTGGTCGATACGTTCACAGCCATTATTTCCATTCTTCTGATCTTTATGACACTCTGCTTACAGAATATGCATCAATAACCGATTCATTCACCTATTCAGAAACATCAGATTACAATAGGCTACGGCAGTGATGTTTAGCAGTGAGTCAATGTGAAAATTAATTAAATCAATAAATGTTACGGTGTACTCATGTAGGCTACATGTATATTGTGTAGCCTATACAACCGTATCGCCAGCATCAACTGTGACAGCCAGACGACAAGGACTCGCTGGCTAACATGATGGGTGTATCAAATAACGCATTTGTAACTGCCTTATCACTTCGCCTTTGCACTAACGTTAATGTTACTTTCATGGCGAAAAAAATAATCGAAAGGCTGTGGATGAGAGGACATTAAGAACTGTTACTGCTGTCGACGAACCAACAATACCAAAGATTTCAAAACCTCTCGCTACACCTTCGAAAATGTTTTTGATAGGGGGTGGTGAAACATTACCTCTTAAAGATGTTTCAGGCTCGTCCAGATCCAGTGTTTTCGTCAATTCAGCGAACACCTTATGCATATACATCTAAATAAGTTAACTAAATAGGCATCATGGTAAATAACCTGATGGTAAAACCACCTGTTACGCATTTTTCAGCAGTCAGATTCCCAATTTTCGACCTCAAATTGTTTATGCGGAGTCGTGACGCCATATCTTCTTCTCTGACTTTTTCCACGACAGCATCTGCGGAAATATAACAAAATTACCGCCACCTGGTGGAGTTTGACAGAACTTACCTGTTATATTTTTCATCGCTTGACCGTAGTAGTGTCGTAGTACTCGGACTCGAGACCATTTTCTGCTTTCTTGGTCTCATCTCGGACTTGACCCTTCAAAGACTCGGTCTCGGCCCACAGTGGGAGAAGAGGGACTCCTATATTTCAGTTGTTTTATGCTCATGTTTATGTTCATGTTAATAAATATATCCAAAATGTAATTATTATTACAAATCTATTTAAATAACTAAAAAACCTGATCTGGGTCCCGTGTTGTGAACAATGTTTAAATGTACTTATTAAGAAAAAATAAAGGATATCGAATATCATATTCTAGTGTAATGTCAAAATTATGATGTGTTAATGATGATGAATTAAAGATCTGGATCCAGGCTATCAGTAAAAAATATTTACATTACATTTATGCGTTTAGCAGACACCTTTATCTATTTTATTCCTAGCTTAGTCTGGAGGCCTACCTCATGACTATTAACTGGGGTGATATAATCATAGTTATGAAAATTGACTTGTTTTATGCTTTTGGTCTCAACTCCTGAAGGACTCGGTCTCACCTCGGTCTTGCTTCCTTGGTCTCGACTCCTGCACCTGCACAGTCACCTGCATTTAAAAACCAACGGTCTTGGTCTCGACCCTTCAAAGACTCGGTCTCAATATAAGCAGCCTCGTCCCCATCACTACACAGTAGCTCTCAACATATGGGACATTAAGGTGATACTTTTACAGTTTCTTTATTTGCAATGCTATTAATAGATGCAAAGCTATTAACGGATGAAAAAGACATCACTCACTCACAATTTTTATATATATGCTGGGTATGGGCATATTAACTAAAACATGGAATTCCTTTTTATTTTATTTTTTCCCATGATTTATCATGATTTTGTTTAATAATTGTGCTGTCATAAAACCAATCATCCAAGTCTGCCTCCAGATAACAATATCCCTTGTGTTCCCATGATCACCCCACAATCCAATTGCTTACACATTCAGCACAAGCAAACATGAATAAAAGCATAATTTTGTTTAGTTTGTAAAGGTGTAAGTAGGTCATGAATCCTACTGAATGATGTTACCATTCAAGTTCAGTGCTTTGCTTTCTCTTCCACATGCTACTTCATAGGAAGGTATCTTTCAGAATGCCAGGGTGCTCCAGAACTGCCTTCCGTCTTGCTGCTGCTTCCAGAATCTTTTTGCGAGGACCAAGTTGGATGCGAATGCCCCTCAGGTCTTCATCTGAACATAGCATTAGGCCATCCAGGTCGAGCTTCTCACGGGTAAATACAGGTGCAAAGTCCATAAGGCTGATGGAGAATAGGAATGCATCCAGCGGAGTTGTGTCCTCATCAAGGTCATCCAACCCGATCTCCTCCTGGTTCCAAGGGACACTTCCCTCAGCTGCAAAACCACTGCTGTCATCATCCTCGGGCTCAAACACCTCCCTGTGGATCAGAGTCGCCAGGTCCTCCTCCCCCATGTCTCCACTGGGAAAGTCCTCTGGCTCCACTCCCATCTCCAATGAGAAGTTCTTGCGGAACACCATTTTGCCCAAGCCTGGCCTCTGGAAGATGGACTCATGGACGACTCCTTCTCCTTCCATGTCTTCATTAGAATCTCCAATTTCATCCTCGACTTCATCCTCATCCTGCTCATTGAACATGCCAACAAACTCAGGCTTATCTGTAGAGCCGTTCTGTTTCATGTAGATCACATTGCTGTCCCCTTGCCTCTCTATCATGCCTTTAGCTGTGTCTTTCTTGCCAAACTTTCCCTGGAGGGTTCCTTTCAGTCTTGCTGTGAGAGAGCCTGACTTGTCTTTGGCAATCATTTTGGAGAATTGTTGCTCATTGATGCTGTTCATGGTGCCGTTAGATGAGGCTGTGCTGGGCTCTGATGAAATGCTGCCTCGGTACATCTTGTCCATCTTACTTTGGTGCCTCTTCTTTACCTTTTCACATTTCTTTACACGCTCCTGAGCCTCTTTGGTAGCACGTTTCTTCAAGGCCTCCACCTTTCTGGCATTCTTGTTGGTCTGTACGGAAGCGGCATTGTCTAGGAAGCGCACACATTCCATGTGGTCTCGCGATGCAGCCACATCCATGGGAGAGTGAAATTCATTGTCCAGGGCAAAGATGTTGGCACCAAAGTTCACTAGGAAACTGATGATTGTCAGATGACCATTGTTGGCTGCATGATGAAGTGGAGTGTTGCCCCAGATGTCACTTCTGTCAGGATCCCCTCTGAAAATATTAAATATGAAATATTAAGAAAATATAAAAGTTAAACATATGGCACAATCAATAATAGTCCTTCATGATTTTATACTGCAATAACTTTAATGCATGTATTAACAAATTAATTCCAATGTTATATGCACACCATTAATTGAGATGATGAGTATGAAAATGTATAAAAAATGCCTAAAACAGAAAATCCCTAAAGATAATACTGATTCAGGTATAGAAATAGATGTGTGGATTAGACCTGGCATGCAGGTAATTGGTGATCCATTAAAAACTAAAGTCCCTGCATATACTGACATGGGTCCAATAAAATTCTTGATTGCTCTATCTGTGTGACACCTTATCTCTGTTTGCCACATGCTCCTGCTGACGTTGTTCCTCTGTTGCTAGGAATAACAAAAAACTCCATGATAAAAAATAGTTTTACACCATTTAGTCTGACCAAAAACATGTTTATTATGAATTATAGTTATAATAAGCGAATGCATTGCCATTTATCATACATGACCATATCAGCACTACGTATTATCTGTGGTGTAAAAACAAAGGTGATCTGAAATCTGTTTTGGTTTCCACTTGGGAAGTGACTGAGACTGCTGGGAAAAAGAGAATGCTTTTGTTCCTCATTTACATAATACAGTGGCCTAATTAATTTTGGTAGATTTGGCCATTTGCTCATGGGAACACAAATACAGTAACAAACATGTATTCACACTGATTAAGAATTTTTGCAAATTTGAATTTTAAACACACACCAAACTCATATACACACATGAGACTGGAATTTTGTAGGGTGTGGTGGGTGGCCTTCTGAAAGCCTTGTATAACAATGATTTTATTGACTGGCAGGAATATAGCATATCTTGTTAAACCAGAGGAAACATCATAAACCTAACCTTTGGTCTACAACAACACCTTAAACAAATTCCAAATGAGCCCCCGATAATCTGAAATGTGTGTTATTCCAGAACCTTGACATTCTAAAACCATACCCCTTTTAACATACCTAGAGTTCTGATTAACAAAAATACATGTCATGGATAACAGCATCTTGTCTCAATTCTTGTTCACAATAGACATGCAAATAAATTGCCATTAGAATAACATTTTTTCATGAGGCTCAATTTTACTTTGAACGAGAATACAGACGGAAAAAAACTATTCTTACAGAAAAGGGTTTCATCTTATTCAAGTTTACCTGGTTCCATTTGTATAATTAGCCTACCGGCTATTTCCCTGCATCCTTCCTTTCTATAGGCCTACTCTGTTGAATTCTAAAATTTATTTTCACTCACCTTCTACTGCAAATTAGTTGTAAAGCCTCTAATTTTCCATGATAGGCAGCCCATAATGTTGGAGTCATTCCATCTTCGTCTGGAGTGTTGAGATCTTGTGTAGTCGCTTCTTTCAGAAGTTCAAGATAGCCATCAATGGCTGCCTTGTGATATCTGGACATTTTGTTAAAAACTTTTAAAGACAGAAATTATGAGAAAAAAACTGAGAAGATTGTCTTAGTTGGGCATATTTGATGCTGCTGCGTTGGTGTCAGGCTGTCGAAAGAGGCCCAGTACACTGCCTGGGAGGGACCTGACGCCAATGCAAGTCATAAAAGCAAAAACAAAGTTCGCCATGGACTGGGAAGGTCTCATCATTGGGTATGGACTATGCAAATTGGGATTCCCAATGTGGCAAATATGCTGCGGAAACAAAGTGTTAGTATAAAAAACACATTCGACACTTCCGTTACTAGTTTCCGTTACTAGTTTCTTCTTCTTCTTCTTCTTCTTTTTGTTTACAATAATAAACACTGGCAGTCAAATAAAAATATCAGACCACACTTGTGTATCTTCAGTATTTCATGCTAAACTCCAAAACTGCAGGGGGCAGTCAATGCGTGTAACACATTCAAATCCAATAGTGAGGCAGAGTAAGAAATTCGGGAAGGAAAGGTTGTTTGCTTACATGAACATGAACCCGGCAGGAAGAGAATTCAACATGGTATGATGTCAGCGAAAGTTGTCAGGTAACCTAACGTAAGACGAGAAAGGCCGTTCAACAGCAAAAAGGCACTGATTGCGCAAATAATTACATCTCAAATCATAGCTTTGAAACGCCGCGATGTCCGACAATGGCGGTGTGGCTGTTGGCCTCCTGTCTTACGAGACCCTTGTCCATGCAGTGGCAGGTGCAGTGGTGAGTTGGGCTGCATTTTCACATGAGATTCTTTTCCGACTTAATCTTATACGTTTTTGCTGTTTAGATTCACGGTTTCTGAAATATTTGAAATGTACCCAAGAACCGTGGATATGCCCTTACAAACCCACTCTGATTAGTTAATTTTATTTCACAGGGTAGCATGACTGCAATGAGCGTGTTCTTTCCCTTGGATACAGCCAGGATCAGACTGCAAGGTGAGGAAGGAGAGAGAGCGTCGTTTGTAGATTACTTGGAAAGACTTTAGCTGGGAATAAGGGGTCATGGGGGGAGGGGAGGGGAGGGGGGGTGTGATCCGGAGGATTACCTCTAGATTATTTGCACATTTGTTAACAGGTCTGATTGCGTCCACAAATGTTATACACCTTAATGGACAAAAAGTAGGCCTACCTGTGTGGTGATACCTGAAAATTGACATGGCTTGTGTTGTAGCTTGAATGTTATCCTCTTTTTGTAAGTCGCTTTGGATAAAAGTGTCTGCTAAATGAAAATGTAATGTAAAATGTCATGTAAACTGTTTTAGTGGATGAAAATCGAAAATCCAAATCAACACCCATAATCCTGGCAGAGATAGCAAAGGAGGAGGGCGTGTAAGTATCTTAGTATCTTTTGAAGAGCTACATTGCAATAGTCTTGGAGCTGCTATTGCCACAGAGCGCAGCTGTGTACACTAAACAATATTATTCATTACATAACTTCTAAGATGGTTTGTGTACTTTGTACTTTGTCAGTTGTAATTCTAGAAAATCTCTCTCGTTGCTGTATCCAAGTGATCCTGGGCAAATCATGACATTGGACATCTCCAATAAATGACTGAGGCCAGTTGACGTCTTTTTGCTGCGTCTCTGTCAAAACTCAACCTGGTCAGTCTGTTGGTCTCATTTATTGGAGGTTTTATTGTCTTGTGTTCAAGGCTCTCACTGTATCGTGGATGGTTTCCGGTCATCTCAAGCCTTTGCTGCTCCAACTTTGTGTATTTTTACACGTTTAACACCCTGAAAAGAGGACTTGTGAAGGGCGAATCACGGCCCGGCAAGGACTTGCTCATGGGCATTATCTCTGGTGAGGGGCAAATCAGTCATATGGTTCAGTTCAGAGTGTTGGATCATAGTCATGATGAGGTCAGTGCAAAAGAAGCACTACTGTGTTTGCTGTTTGCACTACTTTGTAAAGGATAGTAATGAATGAGAGTGCCACAAATCTGCTGAATATGTGCCATCAAACTCTTATTTCATAGTTAAATATTTGTTTTTGCACTTCCACAGGGGCTGTGAATGTGCTCCTGACCACACCCATGTGGGTGGTAAACACTCGCCTTAAGCTCCAAGGAGCCAAATTCAGGAATGAGGAACTGCACCAGACTCACTACAAGGGCATTTTTGGTTAGTCGTATGTGCCAGAGATAAGCATTTCACTCTCATAACTGTGGTTCAGAGAAAAAGATGTTTCATGGAAGGTGTGGCATACTATGTCAACTCTAGGCAGTTTGCAGAAAATGGACCTCTGCAGGGGCTGCACAAGAGATGGTCTTTGACTGCAACTTGATTAGAGGCAGGTTACTGAAATCCCCTTTGTCTGTGTCTCACATAGATGCCTTCTCCCAGATCATTGCTGATGAGGGAGTGGGCACTCTGTGGAATGGCACTCTGCCTTCCCTGGTGTTGGTCTTCAACCCTGCAGTCCAGTTCATGTTCTATGAAGCCATGAAAAGAAAGGCTGGACAAAGGGGCAGAAAGGTCTGTTCTGTTCTCTTCTGTTATTGTTTTGTAAGAGAGCGGTAATAATAACCATCTATTTTTTATATGATTTTGGCTGTTATTGTGTCGATGGTATTGTGAATGTACATGATGTGTTTGTTTACAGATTTCATCCATAGAGATATTTTTCATTGGTGCTATTGCTAAAGCAATTGCAACGTCAGCAACGTATCCACTTCAGACTGTCCAGGCCATCCTAAGGGTAACCATCTTTCCCACCCTATTCCTTAGCTGATAGAATTTGATATTTGACTATTTGATATTTGAAACAAATGACCATGATGATGTTTCTTGGATGTAATTTTACTAACAAAATCTCAACATAATGTTTTGATTGCTCGCTGTATCACAGTTTGGCCAGCACAAATCAGAAGGCACAGGAGGCTTGCTTGGAAGTCTTCAGAATGTCATGCATCTGCTGATGGACAGAATCAAGTAAGTGCAACACATTCATTCATGAAATCATTGTTATCCACTGCCCTTAGTGTATAGCAGAAATAACATGAAAATATATTGCATTTCTTGTACTACCACATTTCTTCTTGAGCAACCATACAACTCTCATGAGCCAACATTTTCTACTGGCAGGAGGCATGGAGTCTTGGGTCTCTACAAAGGCCTGGAAGCTAAGCTGCTTCAGACTGTGCTAACTGCTGCCCTCATGTTTGTGGTATACGAGAAGATCATGCGGGTGACCTTCAAGGTTATGGGCCTTAACAAGAAACTGATGCACTGATGCTCTTTCACCCATGTGTTCTCTTGAAAATTTACCACAGGCAGGCTGTTTTCTCTTCCACTACCTCTTTGTTTCTGTAAGATCTCACTTCACTTTTGGACTAGTCATTGCCTCATCTTCACTGATGACTGCAGTCATGCAATTCACTGTTCACATTGGGTGAGTGAGATTTGCGCTTGAATGTTATTGACCAAAAGGGCATAACATTATTAACACCCATCATTTGATTGATGCCTTTTAAAATACTGTAATTACAAAAATACTGAAAATACTGATGAAGTGCCAGTGAGTGTTTTGCAATTGGTGCCTCTCACAAAAAACTTCTAATCTGATGACTGTAACGACACAGTTAACTAAAAGGCAATTTATTGTGTGGGGTGTAGTTTAAACTAGGTCAGTATGGAGCTAAGCAGGGGCAGTGGGGCTGGTTATTGTGTTGTTGGCACAGGAATTGTGTCAGGGGTCAGATTGTTTTCCCAGTGGTACTAATTTGCTTTGTTGCTTTGTCTCTTCACATCTAGGTGTAAAAGTCTATTTGGCCTTGTCATCTAACTAGTTTTAAATTACTTTGCCTTTCATAAAACCTCAATTATCATATCATTATTGAGAATGAATGATAATATACCCTAGAGATGGTCTAATAATTAACCAGTAATTATACATGGCTTTATCTTTCTCATCAAAAGCAAATCAATGGTGACATTAAACAGATAGAATATAATATTTAATTAGGTAAATACAAGTTCCATTTCAACTAAATACTCATTACAAATCACATTACAGCAAGCAATACCTTTCCTCAAACAGTTGTTATGCATCTAAATGAATTTCAGTTTTGCCATTAAAACTGATGCAGATTTTCTGAATTCATCCACATCACAATGATTTCAGCTATGATATAGCAGTTATGTTGTGATTTTTAACCCCTAGAACTTCACAAAACTCTTGTGCAGATTATCTTGTTTGTTTCTTCTGCAAAGGGCAAAATAAAGAAGTGTTTTAAATGTGAAGAAACGCTAACCTTGTTTGCAAGTAACTGGCATTCAGTTCAATTCTGTAGAAATGGTAGGTAATTGGAGGTTGGATGTTGCCATCCCCAGAAAGTGGATCTGATTAATAGTCCCTCTTAAACAATTCTTCCACTTTTATAGCATTTGCAGTAAAAATGTGAATATCTCAGACTTGGAAACAGATGGCTGAAAAAGCCAGTAGAACTGTGTTTTAAAGGAATTTAAAGATTTGCTGTGAACTTCATTGCTGTGAAGTTCTTGCATAACCATTGACTGCCCTTCTTCTAAACTGAAGTAGTCATTCAGTAGTTTGACAGGTGAATATTAAATAAGACAGCTGAATGGGCTATGTGAACGTGTGAAAATGTTATTGTGAGCTAAAGTTTTGATTAAGATCTGACATGAAATTCAGCAACAGAGATTTTTCAAAATGTCTGGCTGATGCACTGACTAATAACAAAGGATTGGGATTTTACATAAAGCGACTTGATATGGTTTTTGGCAAGATATTCATAAGCTCTGAATGGGATATGTGTATTTACATGACAGTTCAACTCTATGCATCATACATTTTCTGTCAGTTTTAAAGACACAGTAGCAAAGATGACCAAGGAGGGAGCACTGTGCATGCATAGTGGCAACCCATGTGTGGAAATTAATGTTCAATTTTAGTGTAACTAAATCAGTGGAATTGTTCTTGATTTTAACCTTTTTGTCTTATTTTGTATGTGAAAGAAATTGTTGTCCCTGATAGTGTTGTTTTGAATTAAAGGGGTGTATCACAAGGGGAGTGGATGGAAAAGAAATGCATGTGTCTTATGATACTATATAGAAGGATGACCTAAGGTAGACTCAGGGTGTCATTGTTACACATATATTGCCACATCAGAACTGTAACATATGCATCTTGTCAATCCTCAAGTAGAAGGCACCTCTGCAAGAGTGTGGTGTACCTTTCGCCAAAAAAAATGACAAACAATAGAGCTTAAAGGAGACTTAGAATGGAAAACCATTTTTGCCTTGGCTTTGATGAATTAGGAGTGGTTGTGCATGGCCAAAGAGCTATCATAAACATAAAGCATGATTGTGCCCTCCTACATATTAAAATCTTCAAGTTTGCCATTAAAACATGGGCGAATTAGAACAAAGCCTATGTGTGATGTCAAATTGCACAAAGTAATTGTAGTTCAATTGTGGTTGGCAAAGAGGGTGCCATTTAGCCAAAAGATAAATTAAATTTGAATATGTTGTATTTAACATCAGTGAATAAGATACAATACTCTATTTATCCATTCTATGTCCCCTTTAATATATACTAATTGAAATGATTTTTGGCCTTGTGTTCTCATGCATCGCTACTGATTTTTTAACAGTTGTCAAACAAAGTAGTTGCGAGCACTGCTGTCTGTGTCCTTCTGTAACCTTTTGTAATTTATAACATTTTTATAATTTATGATTGTTTACAGTACTGTTTACATCTAAATCTAATCTAATGCAGCTCCGTTTTCTGCCTATGCTCTAATTCTGTTTATCTATTCTATTTGTAAGTATTTACAAAAATGCAATGCCTCTGGATAGACCTGCATATTGCCACCTTCATGACAAGGACAATAAATAATACTAAAACACCTAGCTGGAGTAATACTGTGTTTATCATTAGGGCTAGATGATTGCCCCAAATGATTACTTAAATGTCTATTCTCTGGTTAAAAAGTTGTTAGACACAGAAGGATATTTTGTCTGAAGTAAATATCTACATGCATTTTCCACAACCCTCTATACATCCCTGAGCAGGTCACATTTCACCTTAAGTTTCAGAGGAATTTCAGGTATGTACACCTACGCAATCAAAAAGTCAGTTTAATTAGTATTTACAGCATAAAAAGCAGATATCTGAAAAAATGAAATGGAATATTTTTGTACAAATGTCAGAGGATTCAACATTTACATGTGAATGCATTTGAAATACAAACATCTTGGCTCTGTGCATTCAGACACCATAAAGCTTAATCCGTTCATCTAGACTGCCATGCATCTGTTGACGGTTAAGTTTCATCTCTGGTACATGGAGTAAGAGTCTAACAAAGAGGCCTTGCCATTTCTTTCACAAACCAGTCAGGCAGGAAGGTATACTCAGAGTCTTTGTGGACTGTGAATGTGACGTCTCTATGTGGGTCCCATGCAAACAAGTACACCGTCCTGGAGGCGAAAAAAAATCTTTTGTTTTAATACTATATTTTTAACACAGCATGTATGTTAGCAAACTATACACATCCTCACCTTGGATCATCTTCTCTTACAATCTTTCTTACAAAAGACAGAAAGTCACTGCAGAAATTCATGCAAACTGTTGGCTTCCAACAGTTATATTCAGCCTGTATTGAGTGAGAGAAAACATTGTTACTTATTTGTATGGTATCAAAAATGGGGAAAAAAAGAAACACATGTTCACATAATAGCATACATGAGTGAGTGTAGGTTGATTTCAAGATGTCCTCAAAACACTCCATTGAGACAAACAGTGGCGGTTCAACAGTGTATTACCCCCCGGGCAAGACCGCCTCCGAGTGCCCCCACCCCCCGAAAGAAACAAAAAAAATATTGGCAATACCCAAAACAATATAACTTAAGCATAACTCACTAATTGGATTAGAGTATTGCTCTATACAGTGGATCCCCGTTCCCCCCTTGGCGTTGAGTTGCATTTGCAACCCAGAGGTAAACTTTTCCCCGTGCCCCCTCCCCTTTGCCCTTCTCACATACAGCTTCTGTGCATGGCACCTTCTCAGCAAGCAAGGACGCCTGCAGTTAGGGGGCACCAATGTGCCAATTGCCCACACAGTGATATGATAGATATTCAGAGATAGTTTTTTTTCCCTAAGTGCTCGTGCTGCCCCCTATGAAATGGCGCCCTGGGCGGCTGCCCTGTTCGCCCGTGCCTAAAACCGCTACTGGAGACAAACCTTGATTAGCTGGGATATCTGGGATGTTTTGAATGTCTCCACATGAACCACTTGTCCATCAGTGTCTCTAAACCCTGCCACAATTTTGGGAACTCCTGGAAGGAAAGACTGTGCCCACCATTTTAGAAGCTTGAACCTGAAAGCAGTTGAGAATCAATGTCAGACATGGTGGACATCTTTCATTGTGAACGATTTACTTTATAACTTTGTTTTCAAATCTCCACAATCTAACAGGATGAAATTAGCCTGGTTCTGACATAGCAAGGCAGTTCAGTATGGCCACTAGGCCTATCTAGGGTTGAGTTCAAGATGCATGAAATATAGCAACATGGTTAATTTAACAGAAACAGAGGTGAGCTGGACACTTTGTTACTCGCGCAGGCGCAGCTAAGAGTGTCATCATTTGCTATTTATTTTGTGTTTTTATCCAAGCCTGAATAAATGCATATAAATATGGGGATTACTTTCTTTTTTACTTTACACTCTTATCATTCAGTTGAAGGTGAATACTGTGCTCACTGTGTATTTTAATGCTGTGGGTTTATGGTACACATCCATGCTGATAGGGTATTTTGACACACCCACCAAATGAAAAAAAAACTACCTCAGAAGCCTGTTGCAAAACCTACTACGTTGCGATACTTTGTTTAATTAGTACAGTCATAGGAAACCGGTGCATAGGATGAACTCGCCCCACATCTTTCCGTTCACCTGAGATGAACCAATCAAAGACTGGCTTTTACCCCAACACGATGGGGACGGGCTTCAGATATGTTGTGTTTCAAATTGTGATGCATCTCACTCTGCCTCTTCTCTGCAATCATTGATCTGATTGGTTGTAGGTTTATCCAGTGTCTGCAGAGGTATTTTGAACTACATCTGTTAATCCCGCCTCATGGAAATTGGAGATGATATGAAAGTAGCCAGACTGAGCTGCATAGCAGATCAGTATGTGTGAGAACCAGGCTAGGTTGACATTGTTCACACCTATGGAAGTTGCTGCGTTGTTTGGGGGTATGGATCTCAGCTGAGGTCTTGAGCTCAACGTAACAGGCAGGAGCAGGTGGTGCCTGAGGATTGGCATCACGACAGTCAACTTCCCCAGAGAAGAGCATCTTGTGTTCAGCAAGTCGTGTCTGCACAACTGTGCAGAAAGCTTCATTGGTGTTGACTACCCCTCCAGGGTCAGGACAACCTTGAGGTTCATCTGGAGGGTAAACACTTTTCATTTATAATTAAGAGGACATGGATGCTATTCTACAAGACAGGAATGAAATGTATCAAAGTTACCTGCACAGGTGTACTGTTCAAATTTATAACCCCAGTACATCATTTCCTCATGTCTTTCCGTTCGGTTCTCTCGATCCCTACGGGCATACTCAGTTTCCACTTCACTAATGTACAGAGTTCCAGCCAATTTGGACACAGCAAGCAGCCAGCCCTCCCGTGTCTCATATGGAGTGGTTAACAGCTTGGTTAGGTGACCACGCCAAGTAACAAAGTCTACACCTAGCGGACAGAAGCTGAGAATGGTTCACAATATTACTTATTTAGTACAAATCTGGCAACTATCGAAAAACGTTTCCAAAAGGCGTGCGATTTCCTTGATCCTTACCTTGCATCTTTAGGTTGTAGTTTCCGCCTATTTGCCAAGATCCATCGCAGAATGTGGTCAAGTTTCTCTTTAATGCTATCATCTCTTTTCACAAAACGATCGTGATAACCATCTCTCAAGTTAAAGTTAGGACATTTTTCAGGCTCCGCGTAATAACGAAGTTGCCTTGCGTCACTCCAGAAATTACGCTTGGAGTCTAAGGAAAAATGTCCGATTTCCACAGGTTGTTTATAAACAGGAAAGTCTCGGTCATAAAGCTGACGCAAAACGCTCATGGTTTGCAAAGGAGACTCAGTGGGTCTCACACGTCTGGCATTATTTTCATTCTCCGAGTTATGTTCACGGCCTCTTTTTAATGATGACCTCTCCTGACGGAAACGGTTTTGCTGGCCATGAGAGCTGAAATTGCCTCTGTTGTAATGACGGTCCATGATCACAGATATCAGCCAGATACATAAATATCAAGTACGATTGAAAATCACGCTAATACACGAGTGGCGTATACAGCTTATGAGACAGGTCTGTAGTTCCCACCGATTTTAGAGTTGGCAATAGATGCTGTTCACTGGAGTAGTAACCCCAGAGAAATAAAACGATGCATTTTTCACCATCAACACTGTTGAGAGCTCAGAGTAACCAAAGTCACTGTATACTTCCTCGTATACTTCCTAGTTTTGTCACATTAAAAGCCACGTTGGACTTCCAACGCTGTCACCAATAAGTAGGATCTTGGCTGCAAACTTTTTCAGTGGTCCGTCAAGCAAATTAAGAAGTTGTTTCTAGATTAATTAATTTAGTTTAAATTAGCTTTGCGAAGGGTATTTCAATGACTATTTCATTTCAACCTGCCTGTGAAGGACTTGTATTTTGACGTATTTTTACTTTGATGAGCCGGAAATAGTTCAATGAAATTGTATAGAAAGGCTCTGGGTGAAGCGGCTGAATGACGTAACGTACAGCTGTAACGCATCCTTTTCGTCTGAGCTATATTTGACATAGCCATTTAAAGAAAGCGGCTTTCGTATCAGTTTGGGGGATTTTACAAATCTTTTTATGCGAAATTTAATTGATCAAGTTGGAATTGTATCAGTTTTCAGGTAAGTTAAGTATAAAGTCAACTATCGAGGCTGTCGAAACTAGCCTGGTACGATTTAGTCCTATACACCAAATTCTAAAAGAACATTTATCATGGGATATTAGTACATTTTATGTCAAGCAAAGGAAGCTACAACTGATTTTGCCTAATGTGCCTCATCACTCGTTAGGGATGAACAGGAAAAGGATCCTGGTATCAGACACATTCAAAGCTACAAAACGACGGTTCACACAAAACACTTTCGGTGAAGCAGCTGGACAGGCAGACCAAGGTAAGTAATGCTGATAGGAAAGCATTTCCACTGCAAAGGAGTTGTTGTTAACGTAACTCTTTCTCTTATTTCCTGTCATCAAGATGGCCCTCTGAATATTAAGTCCAGTTTGGAGTGCATCATGACTCTCTTCCCTCGTAAAGTTTTTAACGACTCTCTGCCACCAATTATTATGAAGCATCAACTGTATAGTCTACACAGTGCCAAAACCTTGGTGGACAGGCAACTGGTGAGTGATCTGCGGAGAAAGTAAGGGTGATTTGGTGACACGTTGGAATCATCATTTTGATGCGTGGCAGTAGGCGATCAAAAGACACGTACACTTAAGATGACTGATTTGTTGGTAATGCATTGTCATGATTGTGACTGAATGTTTTCTATGTTACTTGTAGAATTTGCTCAGGGAGCAGGGTGAGGTGATGATGTTCCAGTTGGGTTTTGATGCAGACACATTTGGCCTGGTGTTCACATCAGACTACAAGGAAAAGACCTTGGCAGGGGTTGCTGGCACAGAAAGCCAAGCAACTGTTGAAAAGTTTCTGAATAAAGTGGTGCCATCCTGCACTGATCTCAGCTTCAACAAGGACAAAATGCTGAAGGAGTTCTTCTTCAAGGATTCAGAGATTACGTAGGGGAAAAAATGAAAGAAGTTTTAACTTTATTGAACTGACTCACTGATAAGACAGGGCTGATTTATGCTGATTTCTTCTTATTTGCTCTTTTCGTTTAGGCATCTTGTAAAATGTGGTGTACTTACGGTTAGAGATGCTGGCAGCTGGTGGCTTTCAGTTCCCAATTCCGGCAAATTCACTAAGTACTTGATTCAAGGTAGATTTTCACTGTTACTTTTAGCAGGAAGTATGTCCAATTGAGTATTAATACAGTACAGATCAGTAGCAGTAGGAGCAAGAACTACTGTACTGTTGCTGGTGTCACGTGCCACTGGCCTGTAACACTCACCTACTGTTTTGTGCTATTTTCCCACTGTCTTATGACTTGCAAAGTGTCTCATGCCACTTGCCTGCTGTCCTCCACCATGGTCCTGTGCCACTTCCCACTGTCCCAGGGGTTAGTTTTAAGGTGAGGTTTGTAACATTTGGCAAGTGTCACTGGACAGACCACAGGACAGTAGACAAGTGGTACAGGACAGGAAGCGAATATCACAAATCACAAGCAACAGCACAGTACGATTTTCCCTTCTACTGCTACTGGAACACTGGCAGTGAACAGTGAGCTTGTGTGTTACATACAGTATTTCAGACTCTGATTATTAGTCGACTTGAGCTGAATTGAGTAACTTTTACCTTCATTAGGTCGAAAGGCTGTACTGAATATGGTGAAAAAAGCCAAATATGGTGAAGTCCTAAAGAGTGAACTGGAGGAGAGGCGCACCACCTCCCAAGTGAAGTTTCCCATGAAATACCACATTTACGACCTTATGGGTGCAGAGCTGGTGGAAAGGTAACTCTCACACATCTTTAATTTTGTAGTTTTTAGAGAGCATTTTTTCCCTCATTGTCTTTTTCTCCCATTCAGCATACCAACAACGTCAGGAACTCTCCTCCGGTATGTGGACACATAAACCCCTAAGTGTGCCTGCACTGTCAGATTGCCAATGAGTGGATTTAATTCATTGCCTGAGGTTGATGAGAGGCTTTGGAAGTTGGAGAACTGTCATTTCACATTGGATGAGATTTTGTTTTGTACTTTGTACAGATTGTAAGAATAATGAGCTGAAGTTGTAAATAGCTGACAATTCTAAATAAATGCAATCACAATGCAAAGAATATAGTTACATTTTATTTTATCCACTTAAAAAAAAAGGTTGATTCCTTACAATTACCCATAATAACTGGGTTACACTGCTGGCTTGAAACATATTCACTAACATATTTCCTATTCTTTTTCTTAGTTACTGGTCCAAAGAATGAATAATATGCTTTTAGGTACCAGCAATCTATGTATTGCACATTTTGTTTTGTCTAATGCCAAAACCTGTTGCATGAAATAACATTTAACAGTTTAGTACAACAGTATGCAAAGAAAGGTTATTTGTGGTACAAACCAAGATCAAGTATGGAGTGACATGTTTTCTGTGTACTTTTAATAATGTATAATGTAAGTGTACTTTACCTTTGTTTCATACACTTGCCTGCACACCAGCACTACAATGAAGTTGGCTACTTTGGCATCAGTGTTCTCTTTATGCATTTGAAAACATAGCTGTGAGGCATGTTCACAAATGGCCAAAACTCCTTAATGGTTTCAGGATTTGATAACTGGACTTCTGACTTCTGATATGCTATAAAAACACTAATATTTGCAGAGATCAGATTTTACCTCCATTTAAGTCATGAGCAATACTGCAAGATCCTCTGTTAAACCTCCTGACTTAGGGCAGTTCACCTACATGTACCCAGTCATCAACAAGACATCAGGTCATTTGTGTTCTGCAAACACTTTCTTTCTCACCGTCCAGTGATTTATTGAATACCCCTTCTCTAATAATTTTGCAAGTGGGAAAGTAGTGTTTGTAATATCAAATGGGCTTGATATATTGCCATGTTGGCAAGCTCTTCACGTGGTACAAAAATACTGTAAACAAACTACAAAATGAAAAAGTAAATCATTAAACAACAAAAAATAAACTACTGAAGACATTACAAGTTGAAGTAAAAGGCTGCAGAGATTTTAAATGATTGGAGTGTCTTGGGAAAAATGGGACTTGGAGGAGTTGATTTGTAGTTTTCAGTAACAAAACAAACCAAAAATAGAGTGGAAGCATAATATTTGCCTCATGATACAAAATTGTAGTGGTAGTTACAGTAAGCAGGGATGCAACTGAACAGACGTCCCATATGCCTTCGCTCTCCCTCCGGAGTTTTGAGCAGACCTAAAGCAAGGAGCACTTCCTCCTCCTCCTCTTGACTGGGGGAGGGCACAGCACAGCCCTGATGGCTTCATCAAACACAGTCTTCAGGCCACGCTGGGTCAGGGCGGAGCACTCAAGGTACTTCACAGCTCCTAAGGGACAAAGCGCAAAACGTAGGTCAAAGGGAGAGTCAGCTGTGTTGTGATGGCGGATGGGTGCGATTCACTGGCTGTCAGGATTACAAAGGATGCGTATATTGTGCCATATCAACAGGAAGATCAACGAGGTATGATGCAGGCAAAGAAACTAAAAATCACCAGGAGAGTGAAAATTTTCCATAAAGCATCCACTCTTGCCTAATTCTCAAACACCAACCTGTGATGCTAAAGTGCCAGTCGTTAAAAAAAAAAATCTACAGAACCATAGGTTGAAAAATAACTAGTGAAACAACTACCATTTTCACCACATAACCACTTTCATGAATGACTGATTACAAAAAACCCCACTTACCAATCTCTTTGGCCATGGCCAGGCCCTGTGGGTACGTGATGGGGGTAAGTTTCTTTTCTTTCAACTTCTCAATTGTGTCCTTGTCATCTCTCAGGTCCAGCTTGGTGCCAACAAGGATAATGGGAGTGTTGGGACAGTGGTGTCTGACCTCTGGGTACCACTACCAATAAATGGGAGGAGTGTCATCCATATGCAATTACAACACACCAACTAAAATACCTTTTATTTTTAAATTCAAAAACATAACAGACCCCAAGTTACCACCCATTTTCAATGACACCTCAAGACTGTTACATGACTTTCATGGCCCACAAGTTCACAAAATTGTGTATTATAAAGCAGGCCTGGGATTTTTGGGATGGGATTTTTACTCAAGAGTTGGATATGTTCCCTCCCCAAACACTGCCTCTAATATGCTATTACCTTTGCTCGAACATTTTCAAAGGATGCAGGACTCACAAGGGAGAAGCATATCAGGAACACATCCTACACATGGGATAATCAAGATGAGGATAGGACAATCACACATACACACACTCCAACAGCCTTCAAAAATGAGTGAATGGAACATACATATGAAAATGTGAAAATCATTGGTAAAGATCATATATCAAAAATCTAACTTGAACAAAAACATTTTTTATCATTTCATAGCAAAGAAATTATTATTGCATGTTCTTGAATTAGGATGCCATTGATTTTGATTCAATCGATCAGTTCTATCAGAATTAACAGCATAAATCATCTTTAAGCCTTTCTCTTTCGTGCAAGTCGATTAGGAGCATACTGTTTGTGGATAGGAAAGAGGGCGTAGTCTGTCATAATCTTCCTGTCCTGCAGTATCCCACAAGCCAAGGTTGACTGGTTTACCATCCACCATCACATTTGCAGAATAATTATCAAACCTGGCAAAATAATGACCATTTTAAATCAAGTAATACAGTAATGCTTCCCGAGCAATGACAACATGCTGCTCTGATTTATTAAATATCTCCATCTTCTGTAACAAACAATTTATCTATGCTGACATATTTCAAATATTCAAATAATTCATACTCATTGTCAATGCTTACGCATTGCCCTAAATCTACATTTACTTTGAACTCATTAATTTATAACTTACACTGTAGGGATATACTCCCCAGGGAAGGCATTGGTAGTATAGCTGATCAGGAGACATGTTTTCCCCACAGCCCTGTTGAGTTAAATAATAAGGCAAAAATCAGAAAGTTTTGACATGGACACTGCTGCGTCTTATGATACTGTCGACGTTTTGGTGTCGAAACTAGTCAACAAATCCGTAATTGGGAAAGAATGAACACCAAGCTCATCATCCGAAGTTTCTAATTATTGTAACAGTGATATGATTTGTGAACACAAGAATAACACAAGCAAACTAAACTAGTGAGCGGCATCATTAACCTGGGAGCATTACGTGTTGACAAAGTGCGGTTGACTACCTTGGAGGCTTTAAACTGAACTAGTTTATGGGTCATACCAACATTGGGATGCTAACGACACTTGCTAGGACAGAGAGAAGCACAGATTGTGTCAACGGTGAACGAACATTGCTTGCAAGGATAACAACATGCTAATAAACTAGGGGAAAACGATTACGAGATTTATAAAATATTTTTGACCGAAATAAAAGTTGCACAAGATGGCAACGTAAATACCCCGAATGCCATTAAGGAAAATATAGGTTAATAAAGGATGTGATGCATTACACCAGCTTCATCGCTCCTAAAACAAACTACAAAAAAAAAACGACGACCACCACCAACAATAAAATAATCAAGTTAATGACAGTCAAATATTAACGTTACAAACACAACCAACGTTAGCCTTAAATGCTAACCTCAATGTGCTGGCTAGGTCACTTGGCTAAACAAGTCTAACGTTATTTAAAGTTCACAAAGTTAACTAGCGCATAATAGTAGTAAACGTTACAATCTGTCCATCTGGATAAAAAATATCTATGCAAATGAAATGTCAGTAGTTTTTTTTGTTGTACTCACCCGTCTCCAACAACTACACACTTTATGGCCTGCATTGATCTTAAACGTTTGTCTTGGCCGTGCTGTTACAAACTATTAAGCTAAACAGCTAATTTGTTAGCCAACTAGCTGGACGCAGTTCAGCACTTAGAAAATAGACAGGTAACGTGAGCTTAAATTTCCACTTTAGCTTTGGTGATAAAATATATCGATCTATTTTACATTTAACACCCAGGTAAAAATTGTCGAACATAAACTGTCGAGACAATTTCTCAAACTAATGCTAACATTCCCACGCTTAACATACGAATCTGGAAGTCACTCCAAGTTTTGTCCACCGACAGCCACCACCCCTGAAAAATTCCCGGTTGTGGATCATGAATCCTGTGGAGCGAACTTCAGCCAAGGCCCGGTTGTTCTATGGTTCACTAGGGCGTGTTCGCAGAACTATTGGGCGTGTTCAGAGTCAGATGGGAGGAATTCAGACGATGCAAGGAAGCAGTGGTATGTGTGACTTCACAGGAAATTTAGTTGGAACATGTCTTTCTAGCAAGTGCCAAAACCTGATCATTTTCTTGAGACTTATTTTACAATAAATTATAATAATTAATGGGTTTGTTTCATCAAATGGTACACCCAGGTTTAGGCCTAGTAGGCCACTGGTGGAGCCTCAACAAAGGGTTTGGGAATGGTGCCTCTTAGTTGCCTATTTAGGAAATAAACACTTAGCCCAAACCCTCTTAAATATCTATGAATTGAAATAGCTAATTCATTCAGTAAATAGATAGATAGACAGACAGACAGACAGATGGACAGATAGATAGATATAGGGCATAGTAGGCTGTGGAGGAGAAAATCTGAATAGCGGACACCACACCTCAGCCTAATAACCTAATACATGCACCATATCAAGTTGAATCCAGTTTTCATAAACAAATAATCAGATGTACACAATAGTAACAAATCACACCACATTTATTAGGGCTCGTCAGCCTCATTGCACCATGCTCTTTGTGTGTGTGTGTGTGTGTGTGTGTGTGTGTGTGTGTGTGTATGTAGGAAGGAGGGGGTGATTGTAGTTGCTACAGTTCATGGATCATTTGCTTCATTAATAAAGTAGGTGTCTTCTCAGTGGCACGTGATATGTTGCCAAAAGGCAACAAAGTTCAACTCCTTGGCTTCTGCGTAAGGCTCAGTATAAATAAAATGATCCGTCACAAAGTGCTTTCAAGTGAAGTTTTAACAAAATCATCAAGTAACTTTCATTAAAGTCCACAAAAATTCTTCTTCTTTTTTTTTTTTTTACATAAAATGTACAATATAAAATGTTTGACTTCATCCACTTGGACATTGTTTGAAATCCAACCTGAAGATGGCACTGTTACTTTTGTCCTCTGGTGATTGTGCCTTGTCCAGACGCATACAGTGGGGGTCTGCGGTATCCTTTTGGACAGTGGCGTAGAACAAAGTCATAATTGGCAGATGTGGACATGGCATAGAATACATTAGCTTTGTCCGGGATTAAAAGCTCTGTAAATGGTGAAAAAATAATTTAAGATGTTTAGTTGGACATACTGACTGAGACTTTAATTTTGAATTGTATGGCAACGTAGACCACGTCTCATGAATGTAAATAAAATGCGACACTGGAATACAAACAAAAAAATGTGTATTATGTAAAAAGTATGTTTTATAGACACTAACAATGGAAAGTTTACCTTTGCCTCCTGACAGAACCTGACTCAGGGTGAAGTCGTGGCTGCTCATGGTCTCTAGGTTGTGTTTTTCTAAGGCTCTCTGAATTACTTGCACTGTCTTGTCCTGGCTGGTGAGCTGGGGAGGAAAAAAATACAAATGTATCATTATTTAACTCATAAATGTCAGCAATTGTTTATTAATTTATCAATGGCTACTTCCACACAAAAGTAGCCATTGATAAATTTCCACTGTGTGGAAATTAGTTGACATTACTGTGCACAGGGATGTGAATGAAATGGCCTTCACTGTACAAAAGTTAGCCACGTCAAAGACATATGAACTACATTCAGATTCAGATGCAGAAGTTATGATGGCTCATGCTAGGGGGAATTTTCATATGGCATTTCCTCATATATTTCAGTGAAGTCAGGTACACACTATGTATATACTCAAGGTACATCACAGCTTCTAAGGGACAAAGCGCTAAACATTTTTTAGAGAGAGTCAGCTGCGTTGTGATGGCAGATGGGTGCAATTCACTGGCTGTCAGGATTACAAAGGATGTGTATACTGTGCCATATTAACAGGAAGATCAAGGAGGTATGATGACGGTGAAGAAATGAAAAATCACCAGGAGAGTGAAACATTTCCATAAAGCATCCACTCTTTCCTAATTCTCAAACACCAACCTGTGATGCTAAAGTGCCAGTCGTTTTTTTTTTTAAAAAAGAGTCCCGATACCACTATATAGTACAGGTATAATTAATTTAACACAGGCCATGGTATTAGTATTGGCTGGCTGGCTAAGCCATTGAAAAAATGTGCGTTTTTATATTCAGACATATAGAAATTCTTACCAGAATACTTTTGTACATGTTGCCATTGCTGCTCTCACCACCCATCATGCTGACACGGATTATGCAGGAGTCAGCCACCTGCCGGTTGTAAACAGGCAGCGACGTCATAGACACTGATCGTTTGTGTGTGGAGGACAAAGTGCTCTTGGGTGGAGCGGGAGAGAGTGGCGAGGGAGGGGGGCCGGAGAGGTCTGGCTGTGAGCTGGAGGTAGAGGAACCACACGCACTACTGGTATCTGAGGATGCAGAAGATGGGAAGGAGTCGGCCATGTTTTGGCAGGACCTGGAGAGGGACTAGGGACAGAGGTACAGACGGGGGTAGTAGATTGTTATGACTTCTATGGAAATCACAATGATATCCAGTGATAAGAACACCTTTGTGTGGCTAATTCTGGTTGAAGTTATTTGAAAGTGAAATCTGAATGGAGAAATGGAGGATATATTCAAAATATCTGTTTTTAAAGTTTCATCGCAGGCTGTAATAACAATGTCTTGCCAGACATCAACTTATTTTCTCGTAATTATTGTCAGCCTCCAACTAAGAACTCTCATTTCAGTCCTGTTAATGTTGGATTTCCAAAATGCAAAGTGCAAACCTCAAAGGCATATTTAGTTAACATTTACTGGTGCAGAACAGCAAGGCCAGAGGTCCCAACAGATTGATAAATTAGTTAAGCCTTGGGGAACACTATAATAATTAATTAGGAGTGACCAGTGGCTGTGTGAATGTATTGCCCTGTGGGGATGAGAATGCGGAAATGGCCTGGATGCTAAGTGAGGAAATGGTGCTGGTTCACTAGTTTGAAAATGAGACCAGTTATGTGGGGTGGGGGTGAGTGGGGAGCGGCAGATGTACAGCAAATTGGTTATTTGTACCTCTAGTTGTGGGGAGGGGTTTGAGAGGTCTTCCATTTCAGAGCCACTGGAACCAGAGGAGGAGACACTGATCTGGTCTGCACATGTCTTTTTGGATCCATCGCTCACCATTAGAAGGCTGAAAGTAACCCGAGACAAAGTTATTTAAGAAAACTTAAATACTTCTTTGCTTCTCAAACCTCAGAATCTAACTATGTGAAATGCTCACAACAGTTCTTAACTGATTTTTTTTTCACAACTAACAACACAGTACTTACGAAGATAATTTCTTGGTGAGTGTCCGATGACTCCAGGAACTGGAGGTAGGGGGAGAAGTATCTACAGGAGGCTCCAGCTGACGGGAAATCTCATAGCTGATTGAACAGAAAGACATCAATGTACATTATGAAGTGCTGACACAGATCAGCGAGGCATTTTTGCAACATTCATGCTATATTCTTAGCTAAGGGTTATCTATGGCCGTTTTTATGTATAATACATTCAGCTTTGCTTTTTGTTGATAATTGACCTCTTCAATTGAGCTTTTCCTTTTGCAGATACCGACCTTTCCTGGTCTGTGAGTAGCCTCTGGCCCTGGAGCCAGGCAGCAATCTGGGGGTGGTAAGGCAAAGTGTACTGAGAACAGGAGATCTGCATCTGGCGGATCTGAGAAAGAATCTCGTACTCCTGTGAAAATTAAGTATGACAATCACAGTTAAACAAATCTCAAAAGGATGAACAAGATACGCTATACATTCAGTTATCACTTACATTGTTGAGGAAATGAGATATGCAAATTAGTTTTAAAGCCTTATTTATTCTGATAGTTTTTTTCCCCATTCTTGAGTGTCATGATCTAAAATTAATGAAAGAAAGGGGAAACTCACCCGCCTCCTCTTCTCAAAGTTTATAAGGCCCCCCTAATGGCAAGAACAGCAAACAGAAACAGAGGAAAGTTAAATGTAACCTCCTTCAGCCAGCGATGGACCATGTTGGGTTTTAGACCAACTTTGTGTTCAGTATAATTACATGAACAATATAATGCAATACGGTAAGCCTTATCTATTCCATAAGTCATCTCCTCCAATTTGTCAGCAACCAAATTATAAATATTTCTGTTACTGCTTTTACATTTCAGAAAAAAGTGAGACTCAGATTATTCCACACAGTACTGTTTGAGTATTCTACACCTCCATTCTTGTCAGCTAAAGGTGTGGAGTCTCACCTCCACAGTATCCGTCAAGGCCGTGTCCAGCATCGTAAGAACAGTGAGATATGTGCCGAGGTATGGAACAACTCCATTAGTGACACTCTGCAAAATGATAAGGACATAAATGACAGCAGGTGTAAATGACAGCAAAGGACGGGGTCAATTTCAAGGCCAATGTTGGTCTAAGGTCACCATTAAATCACCACAGTTTTACTAAACTCTGCACTGACTTTCAAAAACATTTCATGAAGACCACAATCACAACAGAAACCTCTGCTGAGAGACAAGGTCCTCCCAAAAGATAAGACAATCACCAAAATCTACAGAATGGTCAAACAGCCCACATGTTCCCTTTTTGTGCTCTACAAGTCAGCACTTTCAGTGTCAGTGTTCAGGTTTCATTTTTCTTCTACTTTCTACTCTTTGCTAAGGAAACAGGAAGTAGTAGGCCTTAGGAAAAGCAGAATGAATGTATTAAACGGGGAGTTTCCCAAGGGAATTTAATATTAAAAATAACATCTCTCCTTTATAGGCTTTTATTTCTGATAGACATAGTTAAGCTCATTTTAACATCAACATACGATTTTGACTATGTTATCCTTCAACTCTTAAGAAATAGATCTTCAATCATCTCAGCCTAGGTCCATTTCTACGTTCACCTTAAGACCTTACAGTACTTTTGTCTTTCGGTGCACAGATGCTTTTGATAGCCGTGTCCAAGTAAGTGTATAGCCTATTTTTTTCTGTGAGACAAATAAAAGAAAACAAATTTTCCTTACTATTTGTCTTGAGATGCTGCATCTTTTCAGTATCTTGGGAGAAATTGTCTCCATAGCTGGTTGACTTCCATCCTAAACCAAAATGAAGGATATCATATTAACACTAACACAAAGGTTGTTTTATCTCCTCATCTCCTCCTTTGTAGCTGGAAATATTTTTTGTGGGTTTCTTTACTGTGTTCTTTTCTGCAATTAAGTATTTTGTATGAATCCTGATACTCAGTCTCTCAGTCAGCATGTTGTCTCGAGTCTTTAATTACTAAAAGCTCAGTGTTGTCAAGCTGAGGCATTCCAGGACTCAACCTCTTGATAGTTTAAAAGCCATGTGAACAATGGTACTTTCATCTAAAGGAACACAGTGAGAACATTGAGCTAAAACAGCACTTGCATGCAAAGTACTGTGTACACAGACAAAATAAGTCCTGGGGACAGGAAGCACCTGAAACTCATTCCCTAATCATGTGGGCTAAACTTGCTGTGGATTCTGGTTAACAAAAACATCTCCATACAAGACAACAATTTTGACCAGACCAGTCTCCATCCCATACCTCCAACCCCCAGGATACTACAACTCCAAACTTGCCTTTATTCTTGAGGCTTTCCTTAAGAACTAAATTCAATTAAGTAGTGTCAAGTTAGAATTGCAAAAATGTTATTGAATGGACTACTCTGCAATGCAGCTACCAAGTATACTGATCAGTTAAAGTTGAGAGTTTATGTTCAAGCAAAGACAAAGCAAAAGGTTAATGAACACACAACTCTGAGGTGGTTCACAAAAGATTAACTCTGAAATAATGACAAAGATGACATAGGAAACGCACCCCAGGAGTCAAATACATTATGTAACCTATAATGCCAATAAAGCTACGATAGTTGTCATGTTTACAGTATGGATGAATGACAGACATTTTTGTGGACAAGCTGCTTTTCTGCTTTTGACTGTACACCTCTCTGTCAGCCTGTCTAGGTAGGTGTGTCATTGGGTGTCCCATGCCCTTTCTCCCTCACCTCTGTGAAAATCTCCCTGCTCGTCAACACACAGTTCTCATCTGGTAGCGTTTCACACAGGCTTTCAAAAGCGGCCACGCTCTCTCTGTCAGGAGAAAAACAATGTAGTCATGAATGATACAAACAAAATATCATGTAAGTGAGAAATGCATTTCTCATGTAGACATTAGGTAACTAAAACAGTACAATGCAACAACTTTCTCTAACCATTAATGCAAAGCTCACCTACTAACAGCAGACCAGGTCTTTCTTAGCCTGTAGATGGGATTTGAATGTAGGGCTGATAGAATTGCTTTTAAAGAGGAGAAATTCTTCAGCTGCCTACACTCCTATAAAAAGACACACAGACCCCAGACAAACATTTATCCCATTTGTCTTCATTAATAAGGCATTGAACAGACAGTGACCATTACCTAGAATTTTTTTGTGCTGGAGTGCTCACCTGGGCCACCTTTATCCATTTGTCAATGACCTTTGCTCTCTGGACATGGGGTTGGCTGGGGCAGCGTGTAGAGGGTGGGCTGGAGCTGGCTACTTGACACAGGATTGAGGAGATGACCTGGTTGGTAACAGCATTGAACTGAGCGATGGTGGCACGGATGGTGGGCGAGAGGTTCTCTTTGTCGCGCTGAGACCAGACGCAGCCCAAACACTGGAATGGAACCACCTTCACAAAAAGATCCTAAAAGGCAAATGGGACAATTTACAGGGATGCTACCTTGGCAACTGCTCCTCTCAGAGCCTCACCTCTCCTCATGAGCCTCACGGGTCCACATAATGGGTCAAAAGAAACTAAAACATTGCTGGTGGTGGATGTGGTATTTAACACTCACAGAGTCTATCCTTGTGAGTTGCTCCGCAATGCCCTGCACAGAGAACTCCATAAAGCCTCGATGGTCCAGTGGTCTATCTGGTTCTAGTTCTTCTTCATCTACATCAGACTCTTCAACTGGACTAGCTTGACCATTGTTTATGTTTTCTGTGAAGGAAGCAAAGAGAGCAAACAGAGAGAGGAGATAAACAAAAGAAGGGAATAGTCTAACCATCAGTCCATGGAAAATTTTGGAGACACATTTCTATCCATCAAGCAGATTTGTAGAATTGTAGAATCTCTTGAATTGTAGAGGATTTATGGAAATGTACAGTGTGTTTGCAGTTTTTGCAGTACCTTGACTCTGGAACCTCTTGAGTAGTGCCTCAGAATACTGAGCTAGAGGGCGCAGGGAGGGGTGCTGCCTCAGGTGCAGAGAGAGGAAGCGTAGTGATGGGTGCTG
Organism: Tenualosa ilisha; assembly: GCA_015244755.2. NCBI lineage: Eukaryota > Metazoa > Chordata > Actinopteri > Clupeiformes > Clupeidae > Tenualosa > Tenualosa ilisha. The sequence continues at coordinate 1,694,131 of PYXC01002370.1, read as the reverse complement.
AGGAGGGTCCCAAAGGTCGTCACTGAAGTCTTCCAACCATATCTGCACCAAAGCCTCTAGGGGACTGGTGGATACAAGGAAAATACTAACATGTGACAAGCTACCGCTATATTACATAATGGAGTGCATTTTTCCCCCCAAGCATATTGCAGTCTAGAATAAACCAGTCATTAATTAGAGGCTCAACTAAACAGGACTTACCTCATTTGACACCTCTTGAGGTCAGCTTCAGAGTTGCTGAGGCTGCTTCTGTTAGATGGACACAAAAATAGTCTATAATGTGAGAGTAGAAACCCATCTGAACAGTGATCTCATTGTTGTGGGTGGATGCCCCCATGTTAAGCAAGGCTTTGCAGAAGCCGTAATAGCCCTTGTAGAATGCTTATTATGTCTCCACAGTAAAGGTACTGATTTTGTGCCTTGTGAGGACACGTCAAAAACAAGTCGAAGCCTCCAAGTCAAAACACAAGCTTCTGTAAAATGTGCTGTTTTTAAAGAAGTAACACTTCAAGTGGCTTTTATCTCTGCCACTACACACACATCTCTGCGGCTGTTGTTTAAGAGTCTGAAATGATCTGAGGAACTTTTGCACCTAAAGGAAACTTGAAATAACCCTACCAAAAGTTAGAACAGTCTTTTTCTCTTCTTTGTTTGGCCAGCTTACCTATTAAAGATCAATTCAATGAGCGTGCTGGTGTTGGTGAACGACCGATAGGTAGACAGGAAGATGTGTGCGTAGTCCTGCTCAGGGGAGTTCATTAGCGGGTCCACTAACTGGGACACCAGCCGCTCCAGAGTAGCTGCCTTAAGGCGACGCACCTTGCACGTCCGGTACTGAACAAAACTGTTGGAGGGCATTGCCTCGTTGGCATCCGCCACTGGCTGAACGGACTCCCTGCGCAGGGTGATCCCATAGACGGCGCCATCCTCAAACTCCTCACCCCACTCCTGAACAGGGTCCTGCAGGACACAGGGGGAAGAGTGTGAGGTTGCTGACAAGAACTGAATGTGTTTGTCTTATCACTGAGGTGGTTTTGTCTTTCCAGGCACCTTCAACCCCATTTCTTGTGGACTACACAGAAAACAGACAAGGTGTCAGTGTCAACAGAGGACATACTGAGCTGATAGATAAAAAAAAATTGACTAATGACGTTCACTAGAGGGCTAACACCAGATAGTTTTGTACGTCTGATCTTTGACCTTGCCACCTTTCCCTGGTGTTTTTGAAAAACACACAAAGGCTTAATGGACGACTTAAAAGTAGCGCAGAGTTGCTCATGACATACATGCTGCAGGGTCTGCACACAGCCCTGAAGGGTGTAAGGTGGTGTTACCTCATCCCAACTCTGGCAATCTCATGCAGACATGACAAACCATCGACAGAGCTTCTTGTGGCTTGTTGCTTAATTTAGCTTGCATTGTAAGCAAAAGCTTTTAAGTGTCAGCAAAACCACTGTCTAGTACAAGCCTATAATAATCAGTATTGAGGTAATACAGCCCAAACTGCCATTTACAACACAAGATTGAGTGGACACTTACAGGATAAGCTTATATGCTTATGGGCTAAAATAACAGAGGTCTGCTCCTCTCAAAGTGGAAAATATTGTGTTTGTGCATGTAAAATTAAAATGTGAAAAACATGGTCCAGTGGGTTTGAAATAACATTTTCAAACTATGTACTGATGATTGTGTCTGAAAAAATGATGATTGTATCTGGAAAAAAATAATGATTGTGTCTGAAAAAATGATGACTGTGTCTGAAAGAACTTCTCGTCATTAATGCCTTCTGCTTCTTCCCTCATTACACTTTAAGTGTGTCCCTTTAGCCAACTGGCTCACTCCCACTTCACCAAGCAAAGAGACGGAAGCCTATTCATTACCAGGAGACACTTGTGGAGCACTGACACCAAAAGGACAGATGACAGACCCAGCAAATAAAGAGAGCCGATAATGAAATACAGCTGCTTTGAGACACTGAGCCTAATCAACCTTTAACAAAGCCTGCGAGTGGGCAGCGGGATATAACCCAATTCATGGCATCAGCATAAATCTGCACTTCAATAAGAAGACCCTCTTCATCCCATTCACCTATTGTCTTTATCTTTGTTCACCAATTGGACAGTTACATAATGTTCGCTCACGTCATCTTTTAACCCACCTCTTTCTTTCTGTAAAACTGCAGAGTTGTTAGTTTTTAACTTTTTTTTCTGCTCGCTATCCTTGACTTCATTCCAGGTTTCTCAAAAACTGAGCTGTCAGGTTTCTTAACAGATGAATTGATACAGGCATTAGAAGACCAAAGAACGTCACAGGCTCACGTGTTCAAATATCTAGGCACGGGAAATAGACAAAGGCTCCTATCAGTTTTCAAATCACAAAGATTTCACATGACAAGAGCAACAAAGGTAGAAGACTGTACATAATGTCCTCAATGCACAACAGAGATACGCAGCTCTAATGATTAAGGCACTTGCAACAAAACGACACTAGGTCAAAATGAAAATAAAGAGTCAAGTTAATAATTTAACTAAAAAGTTTAGTTATTAAGAGCCACTTTCAAGGTAGGAAGAGTCGTTCTGTTTTTACGTTATGTATTTTTGCTGAGGTCTGGCTAGACCTGTCTGAAATTACTCTCTGTGAGAAGACACTGGTCGTTTGCCTGCTTTTCGTCTCAGAGGTGGAACAAGGCACATGATGGTCATAACGAGGATATTAAACTTAGATCTGCTGTTATGTCACATTTGATGGGACCATAAGTGTCTATTGATTGAAGGACAGAATACAATTTCGGCGAGCTAACTGACTTTTGAAAAACCCTAGCATCCACATAGGCTAAGATTCCTGTATGATTTGTATCCAAAGGAGAGAACGACTCCCAAACACCCATCACAGCAGGTGAAAGAAGTGTACATAATGATTTCTATATAGCAACCTCAGCAGAAGTTGTTTTGTCAAGCAGTTTCCAACGTGTCCTTCGTGCTTAGCAAAGACAATGCTGTCCAAGAGTCTGAGGCCACGCAGTTAAACTGACAGTGGACAGCCGACCTTCCACCAACCTCTCGACCGGTATCCTCCTGCTCGACCCACATTACTGACTTATGACGAACAGGTGTTTAAATGGAATGATGGCCTCCTTTCTCAGTGTGTCTGAACTTGATATGCGCCACTATTTCAAGAGCATGCAGCCCAGAGCTGACACGGTTTAACAACGAAGGGCAGACTATACACATGCACAGATATAAAAGCATTTTCAGGTTGTGAGATAGTTAACAAGAATTTCATTAAAAAAATACATACAATATGAGAATTTGTACTGCGTAAAATTACCATAGTCAGTTGCCATTTTCCCATCTTCTGGTGCTTTACGGTGGATCTTTTAATGAGTGACGTTGATCCCATCCATTTCAGTGATTTGTCAGGAGTTAAAATATATGTACAGGCTAGTTATATTTCGAGTAACCCGCTTCAGAGAGAACGAACGCGAATACTTTACGGCTGCATCATTATATTTTAGAAACTTGTCTATAAGACCGCATCTACTTGTAACATTTAATTATAAAATGCATTTTCGTAATCGTGCAATATTTGTCACATTTTTCAAGCATATAGTCCTGAAATGATTTTCAGCGAAAATAATTCCAAAACCCCGAATTTACTCTTTCCCAATCAGAGTGCAATATAGGTGCGATCCCAGTCCACAAGCGTCCGTCTTCACCCACAACAGAGACGATCTCTGTCCACTGAGCGACTTCACCTGTGAGAGCATGTCTGTCAGGTGGGTGGTGTCTACACAAAAAGAGAGCACCCTATTTGTGAGTTCACAGGAGGGCGTGTGGGCTGTTATCAAACCCGTAGGGACTCCATACAGAAAACTTTCACGCGCTCACTTACCGACTGACGCAAATTGTTGTCTGAGGGGCAAGACTACTCAGTTTGGGTTTTCTTTCAGTAGGCTACGTGGACTGGTAACGAAATCGTTTGTGATTTTTGCCCATGATGAAATGTAAAGTCTTCAGTGTGTCTTCAATTTGTATACGCACCAGTATTTGTCCTGCAAACCCTCTGTACAGAATAGAGCCTGCAGCAAGGAGAGAGATGGGAAGTAGGTCATACAAGATTTTGTTGTCTGAGCCTTGTTCTGACTAGTTATAATTGGCAGAGGATCAGAATAAGCTACTGTTCCTACTAAATAAGTTGCAATAAGCGCCCTGGGCACAGAGAAAGTCACCCAAATTTACCACCTCTATAAAACAAGTCACTTCCATCCAGGGGCACATTGGGCCTCTTGAGGATGATCACAGCCTGTCATTGAGTAAACTTAAACGTCACAGCTTCTTTGAATTTTTATAGAATCTCTCTGCTCTGGCAAACTTTTACCTAGAGATGATTAATTGAATTGTTGTGTCTGAAACTACTGGGTTTAAGCATTTTAATTTATTGAATTTGAATCTGAAATTTAAATCGCAATGGGACTCATTAAATAAATTATGACTAAAATAATGTAGCCATAATTAAAATGAAAAAAAAATAAATAGGCAAATCTAAAACAAATGATTTGTTTTAGAGCACTTTCTATTCATCTCATTAGCTTCAGTGCTTTAACCAAGGTAAGTCTAGCATATCACTCTAGAGATTATGAATGATTATGATTAGAATTAGTTTTATTCTCAAAACATGGCATGAAAAGAAGTCATCTGTATCTGAATAATTTGCTCCCCTTGTCCTCCCGGGCCCAAAGATGTGGCTTGCACAGAAGAATGTCACTGAAACATCTCTGAAATGAACTAGACCTGAGATTCCACTGGAAAGAGAATGCAAAGAATCTGGTGGCATGTGGGTCATCACACACTGACTCATGTCCTCTGGGTCAATCTTGTAAAAGCAGATATTTTTCTTGTAAGCAAAGTTCAAGGCAGGCTTAGTTTCTGAAGATTGATGGTTCAGTGTTATCTTTTCTTTTGCTGACTGCATTTTTGTATCACAGTTTTGTAGTAAACATGTGATGATGTAGGGCCTATAGGCTATGTTTTTGATTCTGTGCCATTTCCTAATCTTCCTTGACTAAATAACAACACACCAGCTAATCCTTCTCTGTTACTGGATGTCAAAAATGAGGCATTAAAGTCTGCTAACAGGAGGAGATTGTTGCAGTGATTGCATTATGTCCCGTGTCTGAAAACATGCGTCATCCTCATACTTCCTGCTTCTCTAACACGCCCAGCTGCAGTGTCTAGGCAGTGGCCTGAGAGGGTATAAGCAAGTTATGCAACCTGTATTAAATTTCTTCCTCCCAATGCACAGACACAGCAACTGGGGCACTGAAACAAGATGCCTCCATTGTTTAGTATCAGGACTGCTGCAAATATAGACACACTATGGTGAACATCCTTAAACAAAAACTTTAGGCTACACAGATCTACACAAAATAAGGCAGACAAAAAGATTCCCTTTCAGCATCAACAAATCTTGACATATTTCAGTATCAGAGTGTGTGATCTGTCAATCTTCTCAGAGTTGGTTGCTTATTGACAAGCTTTACCTGTACTATCAAACTTTACAGTTGCCTCTTTGCACAATCTGTATACTGAGAGCGCCCTCTACTGGAGGACAACATAATTTTCTCAACAAATGGCACTTCAGGCCAAAGCTAGGGTAGATAGAAAGTGGGATATTAACTTAATATGAACTGATCCTATGGAACTGTTAGGATCAGTTACTTCAATATATTGTTTGACTCGATTAATTTATTCAGGGATAAAAGGAATAAAATGAAAAGAAATGGAGATTGTCAGTACAAACAATTTTCCATCTTTATTTCTGTCACAAATTATATACCATAAATACAATTCAGCGTTCCATGCAGAACCAAAACTATAACACATGAAAGTATTTTATACTGGAAGGCAGGCTTGAAACCTACTCAGCACCAACTCCATATAAAAGGCTAACTTACCTGTCTTGTTAAATTCTGCAGTTTTGGCTGATTGTAAAAGTAAAGAAAATGTATATAAAAACATTGCACGGATATTCAAAAGCTATAAACCTGTCCTTTAGCTATAGAGATGGGATAAGGCACATTTGAGATTGGCAGCAGATCACATTACTGCATTTATGCAAATATGAACTACAAGTCCAATGTGGCCACTAAATTTCAACACAAGCCAATATTTATGCAATCAAAAAGTCATGAAGTGCTAAAATAACAAAACGTATGTTTACTCAATAGGCCACTCACATTAAGGCTTTTTGTGTAATGTGCTTCAGTTTTTTCAGTTATTTCAGTTATAAGTCAGGAAAAATAAAACATGAAAAATAAAAAAAACGCCTTTGGTGTCACATCATAACACAGTCATCTAAAACTGTGGTCATGTAATTCTCATGCAGAAAGGTGTCCAGTCAGTTGCATAGAAATGTAGTAAATGTAGTATTAAATTTTGTCTTCATATTACTCCAGACTAGCTCTCATCTGCTCCTGATACGCTGAGTGTTGAGGTCAAATATGGTCCTATACTTCACTATGTACAGTTTATATGGCAGTTAAAGAAAGACCAGCTTAATCGAGATGTACAGCAGACCTGCTCCAGTCATCTGCTACTTCAGAGCAATACCTTCGCACACCACTTGGGGGCGCACTATTGTGCTTCAGTTTTGTTCTTTTTCTTCAGGACTTTGAGCAGATTGTCGGGCATCAGGTAGGGTCTCTCAGCGCTGCCATCATTCCTCTCCAAATCCTCCACTGTGTAGAAGACGGAAAGAGAGAAATGAAACAAACCGCAGACAGAAGCAGATGTATAATAAGCCTTTGGGTGGGGGGGCGGTGGCGGGACACCTGCATGCTCAGAACTCACGCTACTGTTTGTACAGATGCTCATGAGAAAGCTCTGCTTAAAGCAGGTTTCACTAATGGCTACTCAAAGCGTATACACATACAAGTCTTTCACTTTGGTCTGTGGAGCGAGAGAGACTGTGAGTGTGTGTATTACATTAAACAGGAAAGTCAAATAGGTATCTGAGACGGCACTGACATTGCAGACATTCAGGGTATGTTTTCATTAGGAATTTACCTTGTCAAAACTCATTTGGTATGGTATGGTATGGTATGGTCAAAGACAGTTAATGGATATGTCAACACACTATGTCTCTGCATGGTTGTGTGCTGAAAACACATCCCTACCCAACGTTTATTTCTGACGACCTCTTGTGATTGTTGCAGTCATGCATATTTAGCCAAGTATTTCACCCCTCTCAGTATATCTGACTGTTTGCAAAGTGTTGTGTCCCAATTTGGAGGAAGTCTGAATGACCTCAGCACTGTCTTCTTGAACTCTACTCATCAGTGGGCTAGCCGTCCTTATCTTCTTGCTCCTGAGGTGGGGCCTGGCCGGCTTTAACAAATATATCGTGGATCTCCGCTGACATGTAGTAGGGCCTTGCTGCAGAGCCATCATTCATCTCCAGATCCTCACCTTCAGGGTGGTTGGTACGAATGTGCATCCATTTAAATGTGTGTGTGTGTAAGTGAATGTGAGAGCACAAATGTTTGTGTGTGTGTGTGTGTGTGTGTGTGTGTGTGTGTGTGTGTGTGTGTGTGTGTGTGTGTGTGATGTGTGAGACCCAATACAAAATAGGAGTGGTGAGTGAGATGCAAAGTCACAGAAATGTAAGTAGACAGAGAGTGGGATTGAATCAGGTGTAGAGAGTGAGTTAGTTTGTCCCATTAATGCCAGTGTTTAGGAGCATTACAAAAGAAATGGAAGACAAGACAAAACACAAAGAGAAGAGAGAAAAAAGAAGAAGGAAATTGGCCTGAGGGTAAAAAGAGGACAAAAGCACAGGGTGTAAGCAAGAGCATGCATTATTTACAGTAGTTCTTCATATAGGTCATCTGTGGGAATGACCATTGTATTACGTGTAGGTTTACATAGCTGAGAGCAATACAGAGAAGATGAAAGGAAATGATATCTAAAATGTGTATGCATATTGTATATAGTCCCCAGAGGCACATCATAGCTGTAGCCAAAGCCCAGGGGCTTACATACAATAAACAAAGAGAGTAGAGTGAAAATGTCTAGTGTTTTTTGAATGAGGAGGTCTGCCAAATGCAACTAGGCAACAGATACAGGACTTCTCTGATGCCGGCTTTGGGAGCGCTCACAATGAGGCGCCAGCAGGTTTCAGTTCTTCCTGTGAGTAACAGAATGGTCTTCATCCTGTGTTAGAGTCGCTACAACGCCCTGTGCCTGTGTGAGATTGACAACGGTGGTGGTGGTGTGTGTGTGGGACTTACAGAAGCAGAGGAAGAGTGTGTCCACACACATGGCGTAGACACTGAAGAAACCATGTGCTATGAGATATGACCCAACAACAACCGTCTGTGAAAAGGAGGAAAACACACACACACACACACACACACACACACACACACACACATACACATACACACAAATGTATAAGATCCTGTCAGACATCATAAAGATAAGGTAAGGGGCACATGCTCTCTTTCTTTCAACAAATACATCTTTCTTACTACAAATTGCCTCAGCATAAAAAACCTGAAACATTGAAGTGTTCAGTTAGATGTATAAAATGAATGAAGACATGTTGGCAGTAATAACAAATGCATCCCCAGCAATTATGGTCAATGAAAGGCCTTTATGTTAAGGTTAATGTTGAGGCAGAGAGTGCTATTTATATGGCATGCAGCATGAGAGAGTTGATGATGAATCCCTTACCAAGATGGGAACCCAGTAGTAGTTGAGAGTGGGCGCTGTATCTTCAAAAGCCTTCACTCTTCCCGAGAAGAAAAAGAATGCAAAGACCCCTACAAGACAGAAAGGGGGGCGATAAAATGGTTAACTAATTTGACCTCTACAAAAGCCATCATCTTGACTGGTAGGCCATTAAACCAAGCTCACAGGAAGTCTTCAGAAGATTTTCAGTGATAGAATCCTTTTCTCCAGAAAGCGGATAGTTTCACTCACCTACTAGTCCTACAATGAGAAGCTTTCCTAAAAACAACAGGAAGTCAGTGACTTTGTCCAAGACAGCAACCCTGTAGGGATGAGAACAAAACAGGCACTGAGCTGACACAGAGATAGAAAACAAGATTTAAACACTCAATCAATCAATCAATAACCCTGTTGTTTGAAGTCCAGATTGCTGTCTGTAGGAAAAAGAACAAGAAAAATTGATACAACATAGAGTAAATAGCAAACCAGCACCTAACACGACTGAATGGAACATAGGAAAATGAAACTGAAAGTGAGTTTCTGTTCCAATTTCAGTTAATGTTAGCTGCTAGCGCCCTATGATGTATCAAATCTTCCTTTTTTTCTACCAAGAGTGGTTGGTGACCTGGAACAAAAGGGCTATGGATTGATTCACACTGGATTTCTCCTTTTAAAACACATTTGTCTCACCTTATGATATTTCTCATTAGAAGGAAGAAGGCATCTCTGGCTGAAGTGCAAAAGTTTTTGCCATATATGGCTACCTAAAGAGACCAGAAGATCAAGATGATTAATAAATAAATAAGTGACAAGAGCCATGTTATGACTGAGTGATCCAAAAGTCCAAATCAGAGACATTTCCCATGGAATGTTGCTCTGTGAGACGTACCATGATATATGCATTCCTGTTGAGGAATTTGATGAATTTCTCCAGACACCAGAAGCAGCACTTGAGACAGCACAATAGGAACTTTGTACATTTGTTTTGAGCTCCTGAAAATAAAGAGCAATAATAGGTAAAGAAAAAAAAAATATATATATATATAGCTGCAAGAAGTAATGAGGGGGACGGCAGCAATAGTAACATCTCCAATGGTCCCCAGATGTATATGTCCTCAGAATTGGGTCATGAGTCCATGTACCAAATTTGGTTTTAAAACGTATAGCTGTTGTTGAGATATAAGCAATTTTTTTGAATTTTAGTATACAAGTAAAGATGGAAGTCACATTTTGCGAAGATTTTTGCGTCAGTGTATCAGTGAACATTACTGACCAGGTGGTGAGTTTCATGTCTTTACAAACGAAAGTTTAATGCGTTTTAGGAAAGACAGCAGCTATGCACCATTGCAGCCATTCTGAAAATTCTCGAAAAATTTCGATCTATCCTATTTCTTGTCCTTTAATAGACATAGATCAAAATGCCTCTGCAGGCACTGGATATGCCTACAACCAATCAGACCAATGATTGCAGTGAAAAGAGAGAGAGGCATGCATCACAATTTGAGGCCAAATTTGTTAATCCCGCCTCCATCAGGCTGAAGTAAAAGTTTCTGATTGGTTTCCAATCTCAGACAAACAGGAAGAAGTGGAGATGGGCCTACTAGCCAGACTGAAATGCATAGCAGAACCAGGCTAACACATAACACAGATGACAGACACACATAACGGTGCGAATCTGCTGCTTCACCTTTGAGCTTGTGATCCAGATACTCCAGCAGTACTCTGATCACCTGGATTATGGAGAGGATCAGAGAGCCAAAGGCCAGGGAACCTGTGTGATATCTGCAAAGGGAGACAGAAAAAAAAGATTAATGTGTACCTTTACCGGCACATTTTCACACACACAGACACACATACGTGCACACACACATATACGCGCACACACACACACCCAAGTGACTACCACACACCTGAGTGCTCTGCCGAGGGAGGAGAAGATGGGACAAGTGGGCATGTCATCTGGCTTGACGAAGGCCCAGTAGTAAGAGGCAAAGGCCCCTGCCAGAGTCATCTGCCCCAGCGCCGTCACAAAGTTGGCACACCAGAAAAACAGGAAGACATTGTAGAACTGCAGCCCAATCAGGTACTTGTGGTAAACAGTCTCCCCGCCATAGAACGCAAACAAGCACTGAGAGTCAGGGCACTGCCTCTTCATTTCAGATGTGCTGAAGTTCTGCAGAGAGAAGAGAGTGGGTCTGTCATGTGTGTGTGTGTGTGTGTGTGTGTTTGAGCATATGTGGTATATATAACATTTTGTTGTTATTTGTAAGCCTACTGTGTGTCTTAATACTGACCTCAGGGTTGCAAGTTTGTCTGCCAAACTCACACGCTGTCTCATTGAAGACTTTGTAAACAGCTTCGTTGGAAGTGGAGAGGAACCTGACCAGGCTGGGTTAAGGACATGTAAACAGGATGTGTTTGCATTTGAGTCAACATCACTTATTTCTCCCTATACTGTTTCCAATTTGGCTGCAAGTACACATTCTCTGGTCACTTATTATGCACAAAAGTAGAGATATTGTACATTTACTGAAACCCAATTCACACCCAACTATGCCACAGTGAGTCATGCTGAATGTTCCAGATAAGCCTAAAAAAAGACATATCTGACACCATGTCCAGCAAGGGCTTGCATTAGTTTATAAGCCATACCATTCAAAGGCTTCCTGGGCTGGTTGTGACTGAAAAAAAAACAAAACAAAAAAAAAAACAAACAACATGAGAAAAAATAGGAAACATCTGCAGAGTATGAGATAAGGTCTCAGTGAACATGTAATGAACTGAGCTTCCATGAACAGCAAGGATACACAGCAGTGACTGCCCAGTAGGCAATGACGACAGCCAGTAACAGAAAGGTCACCAGGGGGTAGAAGAGGGAGGACATGATGTGACCGACGGCCCTGTGGACACAAAAAGCTACTGTTAAGGCCATTATTCATGCAGCAATTTTGAAAGCAACGTTGCCAATTGACAATCAAATTCACAGTTCCCAATGATTGACTGAATGGTCATGACAAGATGCCTGCTTGGAATTGAATTTCTGTAGATGAAAATATGCTACACCCATCCCCCACCCACACACCAATGAAGGTCACGTGACCTGTGTGTGTGTGTGTGTGTGTGTGTGTGTGTCTGTGTGTACAGATGATTAAAAGTCAGCAGTGTTGTTTTCATGACCCCTGAGGAAGTGATGACTAGACAATGTCGTCATTGTGTAAGCAATGTTCATCAGTGACTGGAAGTGACCATCATTGGACTATGAGGGAGTAGAAGAAGTAGAAGCCTTTTATTGTCACTATACAAAGTATAGTGAGATGTTGTAGGAAGAGCCAAAGCACTGACTTGCTGGCCTCCTTGATGAGAGCAATGGCAATGAGGATCCTCTTTCGGAGGAAGATGAGTAGGAGGATGATGATGGCCTCCAGAATGGCCAAGATGATCACTGCGGACAGATGATACTGATGTCAACATGTGAGCTTAGCCAAAAGTGATAGCAGCAACAACAACAACAACAACAACCATTCAAAACATGGATATGGCAGATATTTGGACAACTGTGTCCAAATACACTATTCAGACCCTTACAAAAGAAAATCTTTCACTGTGGCCACTACTGCATGTTTGGTCTTCTGATCCTTGTAGGAACCACTAACCAGTTCATAAATGACTTGATAGTGAAGTCACACTAGCACTCATCTGGGGAACAGTTTCCTTTCTTCTTTTCAGAAAATGGAAAGTGTGCAGTCATCTGTATTTATTCACGATCAAAGGCTGGGGTGTACGTACTGAAAGCCAGCCATGTCTGTCTGATCTGCAGGTAAATGGAGAAGTCCGCCTGGAGGCCAAGCTCCTGGAGCGTGATGTCGGACCCTGGCTCCCCCTTCAGGGAGGCATACTCCATGTAGCAGTGGAAGATACCTGGAGGAGTTGGACCAGAACATGGGGGTATAACATGGAGGTAAGTTACTGAACATAGCGAATAAACACTAGCTGACTGAGTGTAAACTAAACTGACTCTCGGGCTTGGACTAGGACTTGGCTGCAGGGGTTTAGAGAGGGCCTTACCGTAACCAATCACCAAGATGACCATGACGATCATGACCCAGACCATGATGCCGGCTAGGAAGCGTAGCAGGACGATGAAGATGAGACTAATGATCATGGCCAGCACTAGTGCTCTATGGAATGAGAGAATCAAAAGGTTATGGAAGTGATATTTCAGATTATAGAGCAGGAAAATGAATGGCCAAAGGACTAAGCTCTTGACTGCTGTATACTCACATTAGGATCCAGTACCATGACTGTGTGTAGTCTTCAAAGATCTTCATGGCCACCTGTCGAGCCTCAATGACCACAGAGGCATTTCTGACCATCAAGAAAAGCAGAATTTATTACCTCAAAGACATAACCTGGTCACATTTCACTGCAACCTTTACTAGCAACCATGATGCTATTTCTGAAATCACAAACATTAATTAATCATCAGTATATAGTATCTATACATCAAGTAGATGGTGAACTGCAGGGTTGGAAAAAGGAAAATAGAACTCACTTCACTCCATCAATCAGGTCTTTGGCAGGTCTAACACCGTTCCCATCATCAAACTGTGTCTGGTTACCCACGAGCACCTCCTCACCCTTCCGGCTAAGGGCAGGGAAACACCTGCGGGTGACTGTAGGTGAAAAAAAGGAGACGGGCAGGTTGATGACCACGGAGACACACGGGCTTGCACACAAAGGGTGGGAAAAAGGTGAGCCCTTAAAAGTGAAATGTTTACTTTGTCTTATGAGAAAAGACAGCTTACTCTTTTAATCCAGTGAGAGAAATTTGGTAGCAAACCGTAGCAAACAGTGCACCTCTGAACTTGCCCCTACTTTTAATTACATAAGTTTAAAAGGTGTACATCTGAAGTCATAATGATCTCCTGTACAACAATAATATGCGTGTTCACGACTTACAGGATTTGCTTGGTAGAAGCATAGCAGGGCACAGGCCATCCTTTAGAATTTGTGTTGCAGTCTATGACCAAAAAACAAATCTTCAGATCAACTGCTGTCAGAAGAATAAGACACACAGAGACACACACACACACACACACACACACACACACACACACACACACACACACACACACACTAATGAATCTATAGCACTAGCACTCACCATTGAGTCAGAGACACCTTCCTTGCAGAAACTTTTGTAGTACCTCCAGTCCTCAGTTATAAGGCGTGCTTTCACCAAGGTCAAGAAGCGTTTTGGACAATTCTCCACACACAGCTGAAAAAAGCAATTCACATGGTCAGGACTAAGATCCACGGCGGTTGATGGATATCAAAGAGGCTAGGGAGGTGGGAGGTGGCAGGTAGTGTGTGTGTATATGTGTGTGTGTGTGTGTGTGTGTGTGTGTGAGAGAGTTTATATATGTGGCAACCTGTGTGGTAGGGCACTGGAACTCCAGGAGTACCATGGGATTGGCACACTTCATGATGTTAAAGTAAAACAGCTTGGTCTTCTTCCTGTTATGTCATGAGAGAGCGATAGTTAGCGTCCATGATTGTTCAGCTCCAAACCAAGGATGTGGTATGTGGTCTGCTGCATTTTCAAAATACACAGCAGAGAGACATAACAACAACCAATAATGTGGGTCATAAATAACACTATATGACACAGAGAAAGCGAGAGAGACAGAGACTCACTCCAGTGGTGTGCCAGCCTGTCCACAGAACTGGCCTCTGCTGTCAGTAGGGTAGATCACCTTGCGGGGATCGCCTTGGGACCAGGCTTAAAATGGGAGAGAGAGTTGTCAGCACATACAGTAGGCCTAGACACAAATGACTGGACACAGTCCTGTCACAGCCCCAAAGTCCAGGAACACACCAAAGCACATGCCAAACACAATGCTGGTCACACCTGTGAGCTGGTCTTATAAGTGTCCTAAAAGTGCAAAATGCTATTAGTGTATGCACACACACACACACACACACACACACACACACACACACACACACACACACCTGATAAGATAGCCTCCATCATTACATGACATGTTTTGTTTGCCAGCACGGCTTTAGAGAACTGGTCCTAATGCCACCATAGCAGTATGAAGTCAGCATATACAGTACTGTATACTGATCTCTGATCAGTATACAGTAAGACTAATTGCAACTGAAACATGATATCTCCTCATATTGCAAGAATCGACTGTTTATAAAGCATATTTGGAGGGCTGTTAAGTAGTGAGACAGCGAGTGAGCAGGAGAGAGAGATGGGAAAACGTCCACAGGTCAGATTGAGCACCTGATGGACAGAGTTCAAGCTGAGTGTGCAATACAAACACTGCCACTTGTGCCCCAGACTAGGATTTGAAGATTTTTGACTTGGCACACATACGTCAAACAAACACATTCTGTGTGTGTCTCTTTGTGTGGGGTTTCACTCACCCAGAATGCCAACGGCAAAGTAGCCCAGGACGGCCAGAATAAAGAGGATGCAGCAGACGATGTCTGTGCAGCTCCTGTCAGTGGAGGTACAGAGAGATGGGGGGGGGGGGGGGGGGGGGCAGAGAGAAAGGAGGAGTGGATGTTAGTTAAAGGGAATGAATGAGAGAAACCACCTACCAACTCATTTCAGCTCTACCTTTCTTTTACCTATTTTGGATTGGTCCTTTGAAGGTGGGGTCATACTTCCTGGGTTCACCTGCATGAAGGGGGGAAGCATTTATTAGTAAAATAATTAAATATGAGTATTTATTCTGCCCTCAATATCAATAACAGCACACTCTCAGAGGGAATATCCACCAGAGTGCTGAGACCGGGGGCGGGGGGGCAAGGACAATAGAATAGAAGACACAGCATGATATGGTCTTTATAGAGTGGTCACTACTCCACTTAACAGAACTGCTGTCTGTAAAAGAGCAGATATCTCTTAGTCATGTCTTCCACAGGCCTTTTCCATAAAGGATCTTCAGTAGCCAGTGGATGTGGAATTCCCAAACAGCCATGAGTGAAATGTGATTCCTCCCCTGGGGCAGACACGCCTGGCAACCCACGGAATTCCTCCCTAGTGATTCACACAGGCCTCCACTGACCTCCCCACCCCCTACCTTCCCACCAGACTGACAGCATGATCCATATTCACACAACAAGTCCACAAAACAACAGCATACACACAATAATACAACTTCCCTCAATTGAGCGGACATTAAATGAATGACATTAAGCAACCGCTGAGTGATGAAATGTAATATAAAGGTTTTTAATGCTTAATATTTGGAATCCCTGGGAAATGCGTGTAGAAATATAAGCAAATATAAACAAAATAATCTATTAAAGGGTTTGTATAAGTGTACTTGTTTTAATGCAGTTTGAACAGATACGGTCATTGATGAGCAAGCGTATCTCATCAATGTTCTCCAAGGTGTAAACCACACTGATAACCATAAGAAGCTCCTTCACAAACTCACTAGTCTAGCCTGAATATAACGCAATAACACTTCAAAAAGCACTCTGAACTCTCACTTCTTTCTAGCATACACCCAGGGCCTCCTTGTACTTGGTTATGAGAACCTCTGTGTGTGAACTTCTGTATCTAAACTTTATGAGCCTTAGTCGACTTCCGTCTCATCAGTTTTTTAAAGAGAGAAAGAGAGAGAGAGAAAGAGAGTAAGAGAGAGAGAGAGAGAATACCACTCGACTCTCTTCTTGGCTTTAAAAACTCAGTACAGTTTTGTTACTACCCAAAGTCTCCTGATCTTTATTGAGGCCAGCTTGCTTGAGTTACTGCTAGGAGCACTGCTATGTCTAACAAATTAAACTACATTCCATTGTATAAATGGCCTCACAAATATGCTTGAACTCTGGTGACAGATGGTAGTCTTTCCCTGTCCTAAGAGTCGCACACAGATGAGTCTGTTTGTAACTGGTTGTGACAAAAGTTGGAGGGCAACAATAACTAGAGAAAGAAGTTAAAATGTCAGATAGACATAGCCCTTGGACAACAGAAAATGTCCCGCAGTAGCAGGACAGACAGAGTCATATAAGTTCAAAGACAGGGGAAATCACATGATCACTGATTTGAGTGCTGTTGGTGGTATCTAGAGAGCTCCTAAAGTTTGCCACAGAGTTGTCCAACCGCATAACATGAAAATGAATGCTTCTTCAGGCTTCTCAATGCTTGGAAATCCAACAGGACATAACAGTAAATAATACATTTTACATGCGCATGTACAGCAGGTCAATTTGTACAGGATTAGCATTACCTGGGGTAATCTTTTCTGGCATCGTCAAGTAATGATTAGGCCTGCTAACATGGCACATTCGGACAGGACCAAATCTCTGGTAATAACTTTATCCCACATATACATGTAAAACAAATCCCATCCAAATAGGGTTTTTAGAGTAACTACAAGCCAACGGTGACATACAATGCACATACAAAGGTTTGAGTGCAAGTTCTCAGAAACATTCATAAAGTTCACACAAATAAGTAGGTGGTAAAACACCTCATTTCTAAAAAGTGACATGACTGTCAAAGTCAGAGAACATACTTGGGGCACATTAAGGGTTTTTTCAGCCAAAGGACACTTTATAGATCAATTTGTAGGTCAATCCATTGTGACAAACCTAACGATCCATCACCAAAAGTGTAAACAATGTATTGAATAAACAGACCTTGATAGATTTCTTTTATTATTAAAGTATTTTGCAAACAAGCAAAAATATGTAAACCCACTCATCTACCAAAAAGATGCATCTGATATTCAACATGCAAGTGACTGAAAAATAAGACTGAAGGTAACATTTGTGTAGCCCAAATCTACTTTTGACTACACTGCTCTCCACATTGACTTCAAAACACTAAGACCTGTTTGCAGCGCCTGTCCACTGTACTCTGATCAGTCGGTGTGATTTTCAGTGTGGCTGACCTTTAATCAATAATACATGGAGATATGGTGCGCAGGCTCTCCTGCTCTCAGCATCTATTGCATGTCTGACAGCACAGAGTCTTGGCAAGCACACAGAGGCATGTTTCTCACTGAAGTCTTTTGCAGATGGAGGGAAACAAAGCTCCTGAGCCCCGCCAAAACTCTCAGCAGTTTTCATAGCAAATGTGTGTGTATGTGTGCGTGTCAGAGAGAGAGAGAGAGAGAGAGAGAGAGAGAGAGAGAGAGAGAGAGAGAGAGAGAGAGAGAGAGAGAGAGAGAGAGAGAGAGAGAGAGAGAGAGAGAGAGAGAGAGAGAGAGAGAGAGAGAGAGAGAGAGAGAGAGAGGAGTTAAGAACACTGACTAACTGTGGGTCAAACAAAAGGAACAAAAGCAAACAAACAGAACCAAAGCAAGCTAAACCCTACAATAGGTCTATGGAAACAGATTCAAACAAAGAAGAATTGTTTACCAGTAAACACGGCTTTAACACTCACACTGACCTCTAAAACACCTCTGGGGTCTCTCTGCTTTAACTCCCTCCGAAACACAACAAATAAAGTGTACCAGCTTGGCTTGTGTTTTTCCAGCACCACAGTGAGCAACCTTATTCCACCCAAGGCTCCTCAGCTGGTAATACCAGACCTTGCTGCACGTCACTCTGCGCGCACCTGTTATCTTTGAAGTTTCAGTAAAGTAGAGAAACTCACAAAAACAAACGCTTCACCTGCCTCATACACTCCTGCCTATCTACGCCTGCTCCAAAACACCTGTGCCCTTTGGGAATTTGTTCTTAAACGCTCTGCTGACTGAGAGACCTCACATGAGTGAGGGAGAGGGGTTGCCAATTATTACCGTGCTTGCCGTAGTAGGGCTCCTCCTCGGCCATCTTCAGAATCCTCTCTGCGGTCTCTTTCAGGTCTTCTCACACACACACTCTCTCTTTCCTTTACCACAATCTATTTTGTCCTCCACCTGAGAGCCCAAATAAACTGACAAGCAGCCTCACTTCCTCTTCCTTTCTGCGCAGCAATGGGTCTGCATGTGGGAGGGGTGAGGAGTTAAGGAAACCTGTCGGGCCAGTTTATTAATGTTACTGTGAGTATCTGTCCATGCGGTTTCTCTTCTCCCTAGCTGTTCTACTGAGCACAAGCACTCCTTTCAGTTTCCCGCATTGTGTTTGTTTCCTGGTGTCCCTCCCATGTCCTCTGGGGCTTCCACAGGTTTGGTTCCTCTATGGGTGTCAGGGGGAGGGGGAGGGGGAGGGGTGGACACTTGGCTACTTATCAGGGTGGAGCTGGAAGAGCTAATCTAATCTCTGCTTTTAACCCTTGACAGGTGAGTCTGTTTGCTTTTGCTTGGATGGAGGTATTAGGCAAATTCGACATTACCTGACTTCATCAAGCCTGCAGCCAACAATGCATTTTGAGTTGAAAGTGTTTTATATTCCCATCCCATTGGTTATTTTTGCCATTTTCAACCCAAGATGCATTGCTGGCTGCAGCCAGGTAATCAGGTCAGGAAATGTCGAATTCGCCTATTCTTATGAAACACTGGGATGAATCTCTGATGTGTCTCTCCTAGCATCCTTAGAATTGGCGGATTCATAGCAGTAAGGTTTCCAAGGGTTCAGGGCAAGCAGGGATTTAGTCATTCAGTTTTACTGATGTTTTCCGATTCACAATTTTATAGTAAAACCTATTAAGCAGCTGTGGTTTATTTGACCTGATGAATCCAGTGGATTATAAGATAGAAAAACTGCATGTCTGAAGAACTGGAAAACATGTCCCAGTTTAAATCAGTACTCAACAACGCAAAGGTTTTATTTACTGCCCCCTGGTGGGATTAAATGTTATTGCTGTCACATATTCAATCAAACATGGGACTACACAAAAACTGCGCATGCTTCTACAGGGGAAAGATCTATGTATGCACATTATTATGTGTCTTATCTATTCTTACTCTAATAAGTGCTGTCACACTTCTGAATCTGTTACAGTTCACTAAATTCAGAGTAATTCCATAATCACATTGCTTGAGTTAGCCCACATCTGTATATCTGAAAGTGTTCTCAGGTTAGAAAACTGTGTGTAAACGACAATTGGTTCAGATGTTCACTCCTACACACCACCTCACAAATTAAAAGTTTAAAATGTTTCTAACGGTTGCCATGTCTTTATAATTTGTAGTAGAAGGCTGTATTAAATGTTGTATATAATTTGTAGTCGCTGTATAAAAAAACCTAAAAACATTTCATAGTTTAATTGTCAGGCTTTTGAAAGACTGTACATCTACTCATTTGCACTGCGATGCTCCTACCAAATACAAATGTTGTCATAAATAATCTTTAAAACAGCTCAATGGGGCCAAACACAAGCTTGAAACCATTCCATTTAATTCCACTTCTGAGTATATTAAATCAAGCCAAGAAATAGCTCAGAATTCCTATGAGCCAAATAGCTTGATGGCTCCAGTGCTGAAACATGTAATTAACTGCAGAGCATCAGCCCTGACGAAGGATGTGACACCCCACCACAACAGGCAGGGCTGGATCCCTCCCCACTACTACACACTCTCCTCAGCCAAAAGTGACGGCCATGTTTTGCGTGGCGAGAGCCAAATCGTAAGGCAGCCAAGCCCTGAGAAAAAGGAGGGCCGGGTCTAAAAGCATAAAAATAGACATGGCTGCTGTGGGGCTGTTCCATCAGGGTGGTCCCACAACAACAAGTAGGACTGCACTGTCAGAGAGGGGAGAATTTCTCTTGTTTGCATAACAGAAACAGTTACTCATAAGCCTGCACAGATGATATCTCTTTTATATTTGATATGTCAGACCAGATATGACCTCTGGAAATTTTGAAACAATTTGGAATCTTTGTGAGATGTCACTGCCATTCCAAACAGCATTCTACCTTCCCACCCTGCATTCCCTCGCCCTTGGAGCAGGCGCGGTATGGGAGAAGCGGGCCGCTGTAATGGATGCCAGCTGTACTTCAGCTCTCATAGATGGGCACCAGACCAGCCTTAAACTACAGCCCAGCACAAAAACCCCACTAGCACCACAAATAAACATCACAAGGCAGTGCTTCACTTTCAAAAGGCCTCACATTACATGTGTGTATGTATATATAGACCACAATTACATGTAATCTAAGGCTCTGAGTCTGAGTCTGTGAGCAAAGATGTCTATGGGGCAGTGCATGCAGTTGAGCTCTGCTCTGTGATTTGGGCTTTCCTGATATAGCCCCTGACAGGGCCGGCAGGAAACACACCCACGTACTCTGCATGGAGACGCAGGTGGGGCCGAGTTCCTTGTAGAGCACGCGTTCATTTACATTCATACATTTAGCAGATCCTCTTTAAGTGACTTACATTTGTCAACATTACATCAGGGCCAATCTCCCCTAGAGCAACTGAGGGTTAGGTGCCTTGCTCAAGTGTACAACGGTGGCAGCCAGGATTCAAACCTGAATTTCCAGGCTACTAGCATGCTAGCCAGGTTCTTTAACCGTTACATCACCACTGCTATGTTCACACCCCTACACATCAACACAAAAACACACACTACAGATAAACAAACAAACACACACACACACACACACAGAGATACACACACAGACAAAAAAACACACATTACAGGTAAACAAACAAACACACACCACAGATCAGCAAACAAACACACACACACACACACAAACACACACTACAGATAAACAAACAAACACACACGCAAACACAAAAACGAGATAACGAGACAAAAACGAGGCTATGAGAGCACACACATGTCATGGATGTCATGACCTGGAGTGGCCTCTCTCTAAATATGTATGTATGTATGTATGTATGTATGTATGTATATGTACAGCTTGTCTGTATGAAGCATTGCATACATGCTGTGTTTAAAGATCATCAAAGAGTGTACGGTAAATCAAGTATATGTGTGCCTGTGTAAATGTGTGTGTACAGGAGAAGGGCTCCTGGTAGGTTCTGGTGGTTCTCTACCTCAACTCAAACATTTTGCGCAGCAAACAGGCCAACTCAAGCTATTCATTGTTAATACTCTCATCACCACACTACTATAGCGTCTGTGCGTTCAGCCCAACAATCCAGCCCCTTCTGCAGATTAGGAGCTGTTAGTTTTCTCCCATGAGAACGCAGGAACCTTCGGATACAGTGTGGATATCACTGTGTCTCCATTAGCAAAGAACATTCGCTCTCTGAGGGCTCCTCCGGCAAAACAGAGCAATGAAGAGGCGCAGAGTGTACACTCCTCTAATTCACCCTACTGCTCTCTCAAATGATTTATGCATGAGCCACGGAGTTCATGCACACGCTGCAATCAGTGGGACACAGTCCCACCGAGTCTAATAGTATTCTTCATCTTGTTCCGAACAGCGAAAAAACTGGCGATGTCTTAAGAGGCCACTGAACTCAACAACAGTTTCCTCAACTGCAGCGTCCTATCTGGTCATTACCACAAATGCCTTGAATCTCTTTTTCCATTTGCTATCGGAAGATCTCCACCAGTCTGAAGGACATTGTCAAATGCTGTGACACAGACCATGAAGGTCCACCTCAAACTGTACCTCAGTCCGTGACACAGCTGTGAAAGATCTGTTGCCTGAGGAGACCAGCCAACAAATCTAATTTGATTCAGCTTAATACCATTCCATTCGGACAAGCAGGCCAGTGTGCATGTGTGTGTGTAGGGACCTTAGAGAAGGGTAAGACTGAGGAGTACTGAGGAGGGGATGGAACGGGAAATACCAGAATCCACCAATTAGATACCACACAAACAAAGAGAGGGATAAGGAGATGGTTTTGTTTGGATGGCTATGAAACAGAGAAAAGAGAGAGAGAGAGAAGGAACAACAACCAACCTGACTGTACTGACTCATCAGTCTTGTGGTTTAGGATGTTAACACCCAGTTGTTGCTTGCTGATGTTGCTTCACTCTTTTGCCATATTGTATTGTATTATTGGTGAAATAGTTACTTAAAACATATGTGAAATGGATTTGATGATGATATCCAAACTAACTCAATAAAACCACACCTCAAATAGTAAAATGATCCATAGTGCTGTGTCACAGGTGATGTGTAATCTAGTTTAGGCCCTCTGTATCCAGTCCTGCTGCACTGTCTCTCCAACACCAGTCCTTATCTGAGAGGCCAGACACAAGGGTCTGCCTCCCCAGGCCACTGCTAATGAGGACAGGCAATTCTGCAACCTATTCTCAGATGCGGAGATGCTCCAAAAGCATCTGTAAATTAACTCTTCTATTTTTACCGGCCTAGTGTTGTCTTTCTCTCATCAGCTGATTGTAGAGTGGAGCCCTCTCTATATGGGGAGGAGGAATGTGGCACCTGGGCACGCTGGGACTACTGGGAAGTCACATGCTATGCTAAGCTATGTGTCCATACACAGCTTGGCCTTCCTGACAGAAATGACATGAAGTCTTTGATTGAAATTCTACACAGTTCAAACTGACAGTTCTACTGTGGATGTAAGCGTTCTGTAAGCATATGAGTTTGGATTTTGAAACCTTAAATACAGTAGGCACTTTAACTGAAACTTTAATGCTCAACTCACAACACACACACACACACGCACACACACACACACACACATACATACACACACACACACACACACACACACACACTTACACACAGAGAGACATACATTCACACACACACACAGCGGGATGAAAGAATGGGTACACTTTTGTCTTGTTCAAGAGCTTATCCTTTCTGGATCAATTCAGGCATTTTAACGTGAGACAAACTCTAACATACTTTATTTTTTAGGCCTAGTGTACACTTCACTCCAGCAAACAGCCAAACTAGATCGCCACATACAGAACTTGTGTTGAAGTTCCGCATCCTACATTCATTAAAAACGCGCACAGAGGACAAAACTATGGAGTTTTTGTCAAGCGTTTTATTAACATATATTCTTTATATACTTTGGTAATAAAGCGTGATTGTTTTCTTTTGATTAATTTACATTGATACTTGCCTCCACAATACAAAAACAACTACTGTGCATGACTGATTAACACGTCCTGTAGTAAACATTAACCACGCATTCTGACCTGGTTAAATGTCAGACTCGGCTTGGGTTTAACGGTACCCAAATAATGATCAAGAATAGACCATAGCGCATGTTCCAAAAACTTTTGCAAGTTCGTCTTACCATATTTCGTCGTCTCGTCCTCAGCTTCCATGTTTAAAATATGTGTGTGTTCAGCCTTTTAACGTTCAAATGGTTTTCATGGTTTATTGTGTTTAACTGGTCATTCTCCAGGTTGAAGTGAAAACGAACTAGTACAGCACAAGATACAGACCTTTCGAAGTACCAAGCAGACAAACACGCCCAGTCTAAAATCCGGTGATTCATTTGCGTTTTTCACCGCCAGTCATAGCTCTTACATGCATTATTGGTGGAGCCCTCTTCTGGGGCTGACTTTCTTGCATGTTGAGACTTGCGTTGCATGCGAAATACCAAAGCCACTTGCGGTCGCCACGATTGGGGTAATCGCGCCAAACTCTATCAAACATACAATTAGATCTACATACAATTACAGTACACATCTGGACGCTTGCATTATAGCGTAATGCATGTTTTGGCATCTAAGTGTACTGTCAAGATTTGAAGTTTGTTTTGCGCATGCCCTCACTGTACCTTGCCCAGTCATAAAGACCTTTGAATACCGACAGTGCTTTTGGTGTGTGTTGTTAAATATGCCTTTTTTTCCATGGATTTCCCATCTGATGTCTTGGCTTGCGCACAGATGTGGCGCTGCATTCCAGTTGCATTCTCATTTATTATGTTCTTTTGTTTATTATGTTCATTCCTGTTTCAATGGTTTTAGGAAAGTGCTTTGTTTCAACTAGTTTCAACAGTTTGTTTCAACTGTTAAAACAATATACATTTCTTTTATATTGTAATAAAAGCTTTTGTAATTTGTGAATTTTGTAATTTTTTCCTAATCTACATCTGCTTAGGATAAACATGTCATCACATCTTTCTTAAGGGGCTATGTGTAATTTCTAGAAATGTATTGATATGACATCAGACATCATTTTTTCATTGTAAGGTTATCTATTGTATAGTATGGCTACCTAATTAAAAATCACTTAAATTGTAATCATTTAATTGTAATCATTGTAATTATTTACCTACCTATAGGCTGCCTAATCTGAATGAAGACAAGATGTCTTGGAGTGGTCATTTTCTGCGCTGTAAAAATTTGTCAGTATACGCAAAGGTGGTGTAGGCTAGTGTTCAACTGAATAGTCAATTAAGGATGCAAATAATTGAAAATTGTGTATCTTGCACTCTTTTTCATTTGTCTAGGTTTTGCCTGGTTCAATAATAATAATAGGATGAATTGCATAATCAAATTTCTTAGACATTTTTCCATGTAGGGCCTAGGCCTAGCTCATGGATAATGGCAAGTGAATACCCTGATCGTGACACCACATGCACTTATTGATTTGGAAAAACTAAAGCACTGGCCATTAGTGTAATGTAAATGGGCTTTCATAGTTTTGTGTTGACTATCATGTTATTGCCTTAACAAGTCTTCTTATGGGGGGCGGTGGCATTTTCAGACAGAATTGCCTCTCAAATAAGTTGGTATGTTGCACTTAGGCCTGACTTCCCTGGTGAGGTTTGCACAAAAGATGTAGAAGGCCATTGCTTGCTCCAGTATTTGGTCAACAGAACTGCTCAGCTAATGCTCGTCCTCACTCACAGAGGCCATTATTTTGCCCATTACAGTATCTTGTCGCCACCTAGTGGTAATATCGTGTCAACAAGCGCACAAAGGAAATTAGTTTAGAACTTTTGCTGGTTCAGATGGAGAGATGTCTATAGCTGGTTATTTAGATTGGATAAGACATTTGAGAGTTTAATGGGGACACCGGTAGGCCTATCTCTATGCTTATAAGCTGTAGGTATAATGTCGTTAAAAGACTCACTAATGGTATGGATAATTAGTGAGTCTAATTTACGTATGTAAAATGAACTTAATTTCAGATACTGTCTCCACATATGTAGTTATGCTTAAATAATTAGTGAATAAATAGGTAATTGAAGGCTCTCTATCACAAAGTTACACAAAAGTAAACTGGAAAGTGCTGTTTAACATCCACTATGGTTATGTGTTTAACATAAATTAACAATGGAATGACTTTGTGCAGTACATTTTTTTTATTTTTCACTATATCATGCGATGTAAAAATATTCTCTTGGAAGCTTTCCCACTTTAAAGTGAAATGTTCCAAATTTGATGGGCATTCTTGAGTGACTCTACCACTCAATTTCCCACTTCCCAGTTGCTCATGAACAACATGTTAGACCATTAAACAGGGCATCACCTTATTTATGAGTCTGTTATCTTTGGAAAAGTCTAAAAAGGGCATATTGATGATGCAGTGACTTCCCCATTCAGCATAATACATATTAGTATAGACCAGAGTAGTCCCCTCATTTTGCCATGATTTTGAAACATAATTTAACATACTTATAACCGTTAACATTACTTAGAAAAAAAAAAACTACCCATTTGGTTCACAGAGACTTTACGGGTAAGCCAAAATGTGGATGAAAGTACATTGAGTAACTATCCTGTAGAGAAATCATATAGATATTCTGGTGGTGACTGCCTGTAATAAAAGTGACTTAGGGCCTCCTGGCTCAGTCTATGTGGTCATGGTATGTGCTGCTGGCTTTCCTGTGCTGTAAGGCCAGGCGGACTGCCTTGTAGATCACTTTTCATTCTGGTTCAATGTGTAGATATTAAATTGAAACGAATCACAAAGGAGCCAAGGAACATATTTCAGACAGAATCAAACACACACACACACACACACACACACACACACACACACACACACACACACACACACACACAAACACAGAGCGTGTAATATTTTCTTATGTTCATGCAATCTCCTGCAATGCCATGCAATGCAATAATAATCCCAAGGTAATCTCTCTCTCTCTCTGTGTATGTATGAAGAATGAAGCTCAAAGCTATTCTCCTCATTTTCCCCCTTGGAAAAAGTCCTATATCACACCATTCTGTCTTGTGAAATATGTATGCTGTGCTCTATGCTATCAGTCAACCCATCTAGGCATCCTTTTGACTGATCTGCTGAACAAATCAACTTTCTGAACCTGAAAGCATGATAAAAAAAACACACCAAAAAAAAACAATAGAGAGCAAAGGTCATTTGTTGAAGTAGACAATTTTTATTAATGGTAATAATGATGATGATAATGATGATATTAATAATTAGTAATAATCATAATAATAATAACGTTAATGTCATAATAAATAGAACTCTTCATCTGAAGCACATAAGAGAGGCATACAGAAGGAGAAAGAACACAAAGTCTAAGAGTACAGAGAGGGGGAGGATAGGAGGAGCTTTTTTGTTTTCTTTTTTTTGTTTAGTTTTTTTTTCTTACAGTACTTTACCTTTTTAATATATCCATTTCATTTTTTAACCTTTTTAGACTTTTATTTAACATGAACATTTACAAAAAGGAGAGAGAGATAGATTTTTTAAAAAATCCTTATAAATAAATTTTTGCTGTTATAGAACAAAATACAAGATTTTGGAAGTTAGAGAGGACAGGAGATGGGGGTGGGGATTTGGGAGAAGCAGGAAATAAAGGAGGACTGAAGTAGGTGAGCTTTTGTTGGGGGGCCGGGTGGAGGGTCTTATGTACAATACACTGGGAATACAAAAGGGGGACGGGGGGATGGGGAGGTTTTCTCAAACAGTTAGGACCAGAGGGGTTTGTTCTCTGAGGGAAGTCCTGCAAGTGTCATAGCTCACGTGCTTCAGCTCAGATTCTCTCTCCCAACACCCGCCTCACATCGCATGCCACGCGTGTCCTCTCCTCTCCTCACCTAGTGGACACCTGCACCCTCCATGGCGGGCGACTCAGCTAGAGCTGGCCTTTACGAGACGACACTCTTAGCGGTACTGAATATACCATTTCAGTATTCAGGGAATGCTGAATAATGAATATGTCAGCCTACTCAAACTGCCTTGCTGGATGGTGAATACAGTGCTTGCCATGGGTTGCATCTGCACAGTTGTAAGCTACCAGTTGAAAAAAGTAGTGAGTTCGTTTTGAGACATCAGACCCAACTGAACAGCAACGAGGCCTTTGACTTAGAGGAAGTGAGAAGAACAAGCTATGTTGAAATCTCACTGATGGTGACTGCCATGCTCCTTGCTTCAGAGATACATACGACCTCTGTTGTCATGTAGGTAACGGTAGATAAAATACAAAGAAGAGAGTCAAAGAATATCCGATGATTACAGCTGTTGCAACTATGTGCATGAGTGGATTGTATTACATGTAAACGCCCTGTAGTGATGTTGCTGGTCGCTGCTCCAAGCAACATTCTGTGTGCATATGTAAAGGGGGAATTACCTACTGACAATCTATGACTAAGAGCTGTGGTCAGATAGTGTCGGGCATACTAAGCTAAAAGCGCAGTGTTTGGACGTGCTGGGTAGAACTTGCCTTTCGCACGGTTTTGGAAGCATAGGGCGCAACTAACTGTTGCTAAGACGACAGCTTGGAAGTGTAGGGCACAGTTAAGCGCAACTAAGACAAATTGTGTGGAAGTGTCGGGCATATCTAAAGAGCCCCCCCCCCCCCTCCCCGTAGCCGAAGCTGTGATCAAGCAGGCTTGTAAGCGAGGGGCACACCCAACACACTTTAGGTGGCATCTCTCAACTCTGGTGCGGCAGCAGCATCTCCTTTCAAAACTAGGTCACATCAGTAGGCATCTCCCTCCTCCACACCATTGCCAATGCCGTGCTTTCTCTTGATCAAAGACCTCAGAGTCTGTGTTAAATTCACACTTTGGATGGAGAGAGAGAGAGAGAGAGAGAGAGACAGAAAAAAAACGAAGGGAAAAAAAAATCAATATTCATAAACTTTTGCATCTGACATCCGGAATACCTTGTTCTACTTAGCGAGCTTTTATGACTGATCCAATTTCGATGAAGTGTGTCTGTATGTGAGTGTGTGTGTGTGTGTGTGTGTGTGTGTGTGTGTGTGTGCATGTTACTCCAGGGCAGGCTTAATAAAAAAGAGAAAGAATAAAAGGAAGAAAAGACGATTGACTTTCTTGGGTTCCTGCAATTTGGCGCTTGCAATCAGCTCATAACAACTATGGACTGAAGCTGGTGTGGAGTGTCAACTGTGTCAGCTGGTGTATGTGTGTGTGTGTGTGTGTGTGTGTGTGTGTGTGTGTGGTGTGTGTGTGTGTGTGTGTCAGGGAGAGAGACAGAGAGAGAGCACATAAGTAGGTGAGCTCAAAAGAATTCCCAAATAAAGTGAATGTGTGCCATCATTGTGAGTGCACAGGTGGGGGGCTCACTGGAGGAAGTAATTGGTTATGTGGGGCCTCCATTAGTGTCGAGGCGAAAGGAAAAAAAGGCAATTGCTTATATGCACCCCTGAAAAAACCATCCATAGATATGTATATATACAGAAACAAGTAGTGTCACATCTTTTCACATTTAAATACATTCAAGAACTGCTCAAAAACACACATTTACAGGGAACGCTCTCGTAATAATTCAGGTCGTTACAGCAAATAAATCATGATAATACCTTTTAAAAAATTCTTTTTTGTTGTTCCTTTAAGTATTTCTTTTTTTCACAAATAAATACTCTAATCAGACAATATTTACCAAACAATAACAGTCCATTTGTAGCATCGACTTTTGAAACATCATTTGGTTAACAGTGTCTGTCTAATGTCCGTCAAAGTCTACAGTTCTCATGTCTGTTTGTATTGTGGTTATTGGTGTCATGCGCTGTCTACTGAAGTCATTTAGCACTATCCTTGATGTTTGGACATCCAGACTGTCTGAGGGACACAAAGGCTTGGCCTGTGACCCCTGCAGGTAGGTGAAGACCAGATCAAGTTCACAACCCCAGAAACCTGTCCATTCGTTTCACCTCCGACCTGTCACTCAGAACATGGCCACCCCCGTCCCCCAAGAAATAAAACAAATACAAACAAACAAACAGACAAAAAAAGAACACATAGGCATTCACCTGCCACAGGGAGTGACAGGTTATGGCTCCTCACCAAATAAGGAGCGGTGTCTGAAAAAGACTAACCCCCCGGAGGCTGACTGTTTGGCCCTTGTCTGAGGGCAGGGTGGTGAGGACTGAGGCTGATTAAACTGGACAAACTGTAGAGTTGTGACATCCACTGCAGTAGGATGGGGACCAGTGGCCTGCCTTGGACGGAGACACATATTGACACTGGTCCTCACCCTCCACACCCACCCCCTTCTTGGGGTGCCCTGACCCATCCCCCTCCCCAATACAAAGCGGGAGTGGGTATGATGACACGGGCCAGGGGTGATGTATGAATGGTGGGTGGGACTACTCTAAGAGGTTGGGTGAGTGAGAGCACAAGAAATTAAGAACGAAAGAAAGGAAAGTTTTCTTGACATCCAAGATTTGAGAAGGAAGTTGACGAGAAACCAACGGGCCTCTGTGTGAGAGAGCGCACGAGCACACTGAGGACGTTGATCTGTTGCACCAGGATGCTGAGCTTTACAGTACTTCAATACTTGTATACACACTCGTCCGTTAAAACATTTGACATCACTGACATCATTCTAAGCAATCTATCTATCAATCTATCTATCTATCTTTGTGTCAGTCTTGGATGAGAAGGGCAGAGGAGAGGGTGACAGAGAGAGAGAGAAAGAGAGAGAGAGAGGGCTGTGAGGGTCCCTCTCATCCCTGCAGATGACAACGTCAACAATCCAGGGCGATCCATTTCATCTCCCCTTTTACCCGTTAACATAAAAACCTCTCTGTTCATATATTTATATACTGTTTTATACACATAATATTCTTAAACTGTTTTTTTAAAGCACAAAAAGCATAGAAAAATAAAATGTTATTGTAATAATGAAGCGTGTTCCCTCTATCTATCTTTCTCCTCCTACCTCTTTCACTCACACTATATCACACTTTCTTGTCATCTCTCTCTCGCTCGCTCTCAAAGGTGGTGGTCCCCTGGTGGAAACAAGTTTCTTCTTCCTTGTCAGGCTGCTGGCTGATTTTTTTTTTTTTTTTTTTGTGGCCGTTGCTCCACCTTTTTTCTCTCTTCTTCCTCCCCAGCCTCAGTCTCTTCTTCTTTTTTTTCTTCTTCTTCTCATTTAAAGCTAGTTCTCCTTCTGTGTTTGTCACCTTCTTTTCATTTTTTTGTGTGATGTCCATCGTTAACTGAGCACAGCGTTCTTTCATGTTATTTACTGGAGAGGAAAAGGAGAAGAAAAAGAAAGTTATGAGTTTCAAGAAAAGCCACATTGCAGAGTCAGACTTTTGTTCAGTGCTTGTGATACTTTCAAAGTGTCACATTGCCATCCCATACCACACTACTGACAAAGGTTGTTTTATTCTGACTCAAGAGTTACTTTACAGTTCCCAAATAAATATAAAAAATACATCTTTAAGTCATGACTCTTATTCCTTAAAAGCAAAAGATGGGGAGGCACAATATTTCATTTCCAGGCTGTGCGATGGAGGGATGTCAACAGGGCTGCGCTGTGGCAGAATTGTAGTGCTGGTGCGTTTGGCTTTTGAGAAACAGGCTCCTCTTTGTTCTTGCCAGTTTCATTGTATAGACTTGAAAGCAACAAGGAGATGGCAAGCGTGGGCCAAACCCAGGGCGACAGAGTGATCTGATCAGAGACAGAGAGAAAGACACACACACACACACACACACAATCTCATATACACACTCACTCACACATGAGTTCACTCAACTCTAAGCCTCATCAGAGTAAAGGGGAGGAAGGGCAGAGAAGGAGAGAGAGAGAGAGAGGGAATGAGAGAGAGAGAGTGTGAAGCAAGGGTGAGCGGAAGAGAATGAGAGGAAGAGCGGAGAGAGAGAGAGAAAGAGAGAGAGAGAGAGAGAGAGAGAGAGCAAGTGTGAGCGCAGGGGTGCAGTGGGACTCTCATCATGACAGTCGCTCTAATTCAGAGAGATCCTCAGTGCGTCGCGGCCCCCTCAGATGAGAATAAAACCCAGCTTTAATTTTGACGTGGCTTTGTAGTGTTTCTTTCCCCTCCTCTCCCGCACACCTCCCCAGGAGAAATAAACAGGCAGCTCAGTAGCATAATAATCCCAGCCCAATCGCACAGTTGTCTGTCTCCCTCTCTCTCTTTCGCTCTCTCCTGGTGCTCAAGAGGGTGGTGGAAGCTCTGGATCCTGTGTGCTCTCTCCCTCTCCTCTTCTAAACAGATGACTCTGCACCACCTTGGGGTGTGGCGGGGCCGGGTCCAGTGCAGTGAGTGGCAGACTATTGCTCTGCACTAGCTCTGAGTCACAGGTCCACAAAGCAGTTTGAGAACAACACTGGATGAGGTGTTACACAAAACATAACCTTAGACAAAAGCTGGTCAGATCTGTGTTTTTTTTTTTTGTCTTGATACAGCACAGTGAAGTTTGGAGTCAACAAGACTGTTGCACATATGGCAGGAACATAAAGAGATGAGTGAATTCATGCACGAGCACGCGAATGCACACACACACACACACACACACACGCGCACACACACACATTCCTGGCCCAACCAACACTTCATGATCTAGATTTATCGATGCTTTTTAACAATGCACTAGGGGAATACAGCTTCACACATGTTGGTTCCATGTCACTGGAGTAGAATCAATTGTTTGATTCCAAACTAATGATGATAGATAAAAGACAAGCATCTTCATCAAGCTGAATGTTCAGTATTAATTCACATATTAACTCTTAATTGAACACAGCTGCACAGATCGTTATGAGTGATGTGTGTGAGAGATGGTCTACATCTGGTAGAGATCTGAAAAAGGGGTCTATTTCGGGAGGGAATTCTATAAATCACGATCCACTTTAGTTGTCAAATTTCATTAATGTCAGAGTGTGGCTCCCCCCATTTACATCTTATAGGTAAACAATTTCAATGTGCCTTATCAGTGTAATGACAGATAAGTGGACTAAAAAGCACTGGAATTTATTTGAAATGTGTGCATGTTGTGCACAAGGGGACAATCAGACGATGTATATAATTGTTTTATTCTGACACCCAAAACACCCAGAGATTACGGAGATATGTCACATATATTAACATTCAATTCAATTTGTAATGAACAGAACATACGCGTAGTATACACAGTACCAATAAAATGATGTCAAATGAAAAAGTTACTTACACCTTTCAGACAAAACCATATTAAGAAATTACAGTACATTTCATAGAACAATGTTAGCAGAATTGCAAACGCACAGTTAAAACCACTTTCGATTTAGATATGATAACATATAAAACAGCTTGCAGTAGAGAATCGCAATATACTGTGTGTATATACATGTATATATATGTACAGGTTGTCTTTTTTTGCATGTTTCCTCTTGCTTTTGTACAAATGAGATGGACTAACACAGGGGCTCAGCCAGAGAACTCTGCCGAACTCTGCATTTGTCGGCAAAACAGCCTGTCTGAAGCTTAAGCAAGAAATGCCTGCTTACCAGGGCTTTAGAAAGAGTTTATACCATTGGAAGATTAATTTCTTAAGTAGCTATATATATATGTATATAGTCATGTTAATATGCAATGTCACATTACATGTTAGTGAATAAAATGGGTACAGTAATTAGATAAAAGATTTCACAGTATGTATGCACCTCAGTTAGCATTTTGACATGAGGAGGAGGATTTTTGCATGAGGGTAGGTCTTTAAAAAAAAATCAACAAAAAAAACCATGTCAGACACAGGCTGATCCTGGCTAGAGCAACACTCGACAAACTAAACATTTACCACACTTACAGTAACTACTGATAAAGTCCCATGATACTGTAACTACTGATGAATTCCTGTGGCTATACTACATGTGATGGCCTCAGTAAGCACACAGCAGCTGAGGAGATGGTTGTGTGCAGACAGAAAGACAGATGCTAAGACGATGACCTGGCAACAAGGATGTTTTTGTTTTTGTCTATAATCTATTCTGATGGCAAAATGTGAGCTAAAAGCCTACACTGCACTGAATGAAGAGCTTCCCACACAGTACTGTATTAATGTACAATAACCTGTTGGGAGTAATAAAGTCCTAAGCCTAACTGAGGGATCGGGATGGCTGCATTGCAGAAGGGAGGTAACTAGAACTTTTCGAGTCTTCAGACTCAAGGATTCTCATGGAAGACAAGCAACAGACACGTGGCTTCTTCAGGAAAGCATTAACAAAAGATCTATACACTGCATAAAGCAACTAAGGGAATCTAGAGCAACTGAACAACGGCAACATCTGCAGCATCCAAACCTTGAATTACAGTATAGCATTTTCTATAAAACATGAGTCAACAGAACTGCAGCTGTTTGCAGGAAACTGAAAGACACCCCCCCCCCCCCCCCATTATCAAGGGAGCAGGAGCGTTGCTTGGGGAACGAATCCTATATGTTTGTGCAATGCTTCAAATGTGTCAGGAGTAACCGAGGTTCCAGTCTGGACTAATTACTCTAGAACACTGCTCCAAGCACTGTGCATAAGCCTGACAACCAGATCAAACAGGCGCGTTTGAGCAAATAGAGGCACCCTTTTAAAGTGCAGTTGGCACCGACACTAATTACGAAGTCACTGTCTCCAGTAAAATTTTCACCATGAAGAGGGAAGTTCTGAGATTCGAGAGACAAGCACAAGACATCAGGAGAGTAACAGCTGCAGCTACTGGCATCATTAGGAGATGGAACGCAAAGAGAAAAACGCAGAGAATTCAAAGAGAATGCAGTTTCTTTTGACCATACAGGAGACTAGAGGATTGACTTGAAACTGCCTCTCTCTCTCTCTCTCTTTTTTGCTGTTTTTCTGCATTTTTCTCCCTTAGTCTTACGCTTGCTCTCGGTCCCTCACTGCCAGTCTGAAAATGCTGGTTTGAATAGCCCAAAGTCTTTTCTCTGGAAAACTGAGCCAGTAATAAATGAGCTAAAGGAAGTCTGCAACAGTTGGACTTTATTCTGCGGGGGGCTTTTAAGTGCGAGCAGCCGTCTCTTTAAAACTCTGCCACTGCTCCACTGCGCCACAGCACAATAAAGTGGACAAGAAGGGCTGTGCCACTCAAAATTAATGAGCTAACGCACACCGCAAACGAATACAAACACACACACAAAAACACACACCCACACACACACTCACACACACACACAATCTCTGCCCACAAAACTCAAGTATACACAAAATGCTGGCTAGAGTATATGTTCTATGAAAAACAAGGGTAAAATATTGTCTGAAGACTTTCAATTCAGAACCTTTCTAATGCTATGAGGCTGACAGTCAAGCTGACACATTTTGATATGGCAGAGTAGTTTATAATGTGATTCGCAACACAACCTTGCACAATGAATAAGTAATCACTTCTCTTGCATAATCTATCTTTATGTATTATTTCTGGGACTGACATTATAGCTAACCAAGTACTAAAAAATGTTTACATGTTTGTCTGCACCACTATACCTGGTGAATATCTGATTCACACAGAGGACGTGGAAGCGACATCTGGCAGGGGGTTTCACTGCGCACAAGGATGGACTCTTTATCTGGCTGGGGGAAAAGAGCTGATTTGCTGAGCAGTTTCTCCATATCGATTAGACTCAAGAATGAATTAGTCTGTTACCGACACCACCCCCACCACCCACCGGGCCCTCGTAGCTCTATATTGATTGACTTTCCTGTACTTATCCTTACGTCTCTGTTCAGATAAGGGAAAAAAATACAACTCTCCATTGCCACCAAAGTCTGCACTTTCCCAGAATATAGAGTCTACACCCGTATTTCAGACCTGAGGAAGGAGACCAGACAAAAACAGCAGGGTGGGTAGGTGAGCGAGTAAATACATGAAGATCTTTCTCCTGAGCCCCATTTGCATAGACACAGGGCTGCTTCCCGGACTAGAACGAAGCCCTGGTCAGAACTAAACAGCGTTTCCAGCGGTGAAGAATCCTCACAGAAAATGGATTCAGTCTGAGAGTCAGCCAGCTGAGTTGAGTGGTAGCACTAGACGTGCTTGAGGTGATCAGAGAGCAATTTCACTTGAAGTCAGGGCCAACATTTAACTGGCTCATTTGTCAATTAATTCCATCAGAAGTGGTGGCAAACTGGACTTGCTAGAATAATAAAGCAGTCTGGCTGATTTTAAGCCCATAATACATCTAAGATATCCACCATTTTACTGAGACGAAACATCCCACTGTGCCTTTGGGTTATCCTGAGGTAGGACAGCTATATCATATGTGCATGACTAAAAAAGTGGTCACTCCTGAACACTTAAAAAAAAGAGAGGCATAAACTAGAGATTATGAGTTTCTATTAACCACACAATAGGGTTCATCACCTCTTACCGTTTTACAATGACACGCATGTAACCCAACAAGCCAATTAATACAGATACAAGTCAGAACACAAGGGGGAGCATAATGCCTCAAAGCGCCCTAAAGTCAATAAAATTGCCAGCCCTCACTGATCAATGACAGGGGAAGCTGGGACGAACACTGCCTTTGATAGTATCACGGTACGGAGCTTTTCTCCCTTGCAGTAGCAGGGGTGGTTAACCTTAGTGAGTATAAATCAGTTTAGTGTTGGCGATGGAGACAGACTGGAATATATAGTGATACGACAAGTAACTGATAATCTATTTGGCTCAGACTGATGCTCATTGCTTCTTTAAAAGGAAGGAGCAACGAAGGAGAATTGTGCATATTTACTCACAGTAATAAAACCAACACACAAACACACACACACACACACACACACACAAAACACACACTGGTAACAGAGAAAAAGGTGTCCACTATCCACAAGTAAGGAGATGTCTCCATACACTCCCGCCCTCCAAAAACCATCAGTTAAGACATTACATTACAAT